>QJPP01007283.1:0-358670 GCA_003996215.1 Jaltomata sinuosa
TTAGGGAACAACTCCAACAAACCCTCCATGAATATCAGAAATTAAAACTCTTCAAACACTGGTATGTTGCAGTCATAGACATTCATGACTCCCTCACTTATTTTGATCTCAACAGTCACAAAATGCTTCTTCTCCAAATTCATTACTTCTATGATTCTCTTGGCCTCTCTCCATCCATGGCACCTGGATATGGTCTCTTTCCTCTGACATAGTCAATCATGTCATCATCCCATTCAAACTCAGCAAGTAACTCCTCTATTTTTTTTCCACCAGGAGTTGTTGCTTCTTCACTAAGTTTGTTGTACCAACAGAGGAAATTACCATAAAAATTGAGGTCCATTATTCTATCTCCAAGATCATAGAATTGAATGAATTTTAGATGTCTCTCCCGCATCAGAAAAAGAATTTCATCAACATACTGAAATAATAATATATTTTATATAAGTTAGCAACTTATAATACTTGAAAAGTTGCAGCTGATGAGTCATCTGTTCCCATCTGTTGGAACATATGGATCATCTGCTGCAACAGATAACGCATCTGTTGGATGAAATCAAAATAGTAGGTCTACTGCTTTGATTTCATCCAACAGATTAGTCATCTGTTGCAACACATGACTGATATGTTGCAGCGGATGAGTCATCTGTTGGATGAAATCAAAACAGTAGGTAACTGCTTTGATTTCATCCAACAGGTGGATCATAGGTTGCATCAGATGAGACATTTGTTCCAACAGATGACTGATATGTTGCAACAGATGATCCATTAGTTGGAATAGATCTCTGAAACTGTTAACAGATTACCCATCTGTTGTAACATATTTCTCATCAGTTGCAACAGATGGATCATCTAAATAAGCAGTACAAAATCATTAAATAAATAGAAGGTTAGTAAAAGTAACTTACCCAGTCCACATACCAAAACTTCATATCAGTCATGTTTTTGAAGTCTTGTGGACCAAATTTATGCATAGAGTAAATTTCTAGGGCCTTTTTTGAATTCATCAGAGTTTTTAGCTTTGCCTTTCTTGTGGCAGTCACCAACTTGTAGACATTTACCTTCTTCAGCTCTCCTTGCTCTCCTATGGCTCGTGGAACTTCCCCAACAGTGCAAGGAAGAGGAGTTGTAATTTTCCTTGATTTAATATCAGAAATTGCCTTGAAAATTGTTTTTTTTGTCCTCTTAATCTTAACCTACAATGGAGTGAATGGCTCTGTAATCTTTCTTGATGGGATGACACCCCTTTTAGATGTCAATTCCTTTACAGCATTAGTTAATCCCTTAAGAGCATCAATTACTCCATTGTGTTTTTCCTTGCACTCTTGGCATTTGCATGCAGAACAAGAGCTTGAAGAGACAACACCACCAAACTGTCTACCCATGTTGTATGGTAGATCTGTAGCATGCCTACTAAAATGGGTATGTCTACCACCAAAGTCAGGGGTGTGTCCACCACCAAAGTCAGGGAGGTTTCCACCAATCAGCATCTTCAGTATGACCATAGTCATGGTCATTTCATGTTTGAAAAAACACAAGAGCATCACCAACACCAACACCATCACCACCACCAAAAGTAACAACAACACCATCACCACCACTACCACCACTACCAACACCAACACTAGCAGTATCAACAATAATATCATCAAGAACCAAATAATCCTTCCCAAGTGCTTTTCTTCTGATGGTTGTTGCTCCGGCCAATTCTTTTTTTTATCCTATCAATTACCTTAGGGTCCGATAGAGTTTCCACATACCCTAAAGTAACGAGGAATGGCATCTTTAACTCTCGATTAGTCGGGATAAGCCATGGATGCACAATCTAAAATCAACAATTAAATGTATTAAAATAATGTTTAACTCATAATTGAATTCTATTGCAACAGATGTTAATGTGTTGCAACAGATGTGAATTTTTTGAAAAAATAAACTCAAATTAATCTCTATAAAAGTAGACTTACTTCTTCCTTGGGTGGTTTGAAATGATCAAGAACTTTTTCTCTTTTATCATTCTTGACCGACAACCATCTCAGAATTCTAGGACTAGAAACCTCTTCTTGATAGTCCTTCACTTGTTGTTGGAGATAAGGAATGGCTTCAAATGGCCAAGCTTGTAAAAATTATGCTAAAAATTAAAAATATTATTCAATAAAAAAAATTAAAACACAAAAATAAAATATTTACCATGAAAGCCCATGGAAAGCCATATAAGTTGACTGTCTTTGGCGTTAACTGAGTCAACAAATATTTGACAGTCATTATGAAGCTTTCACGACCCCAAGGGTAGTTATTGAATGCCTACAGATCTTCCGAGAGCTTTATTAAACCAAGTGGTATGTTGTTGTTAACGTCTCTCGCCCAAAGAATATTATGTACAAACCAAACCAAGCACAATGATTCCTTGTGCTTCTTTGAAAGCCTTTTACCTTCTAACTCTTGAAGTAAATTTACATTTTTGAAGCTTGAACCAACAAGGGACACCAAGTCATCACCATCAGTTGACTTGCCCTTTTGAATTTTCTTGACAGTCTTGGCTGTTGACTTAGATCATTTTTTTGTTGTTGTCTTTGGTGTGCGGGGTGCTTTTTTTTGCGTAACAACAGGAATAGGTTGAGAAGGAGGATGACATTTTAGTCCAGTAACTATGGCAAACTCCTTCAACCCAAAACAAAGTGGCATTCCATAGTAGTTGGTCCAGACTTCATCCATCTTATCATTGTTCTCATACATAAATCTACGTTTGAGAAGACCATACACCATAGTCATTTGAAAACGAGCATTATTATCCTCTGGCAAATCAAGATATTGCCCAAAGCAGTTGTTTCTGAAATAATCCTCCAATTTTTGTTCTTAAAGTATTTTTCTGAAGGTGTCAAAAGATTTTCCCATGGCTGACTTTATCACACAATCACCAGTTAAATTTGTGACACCATCACACTGCATTCTCACAGAAAAATTATCAATGCAGAATGTTTTGACACACTCTTCAGTGGAAGGACTGTTAGGATCAAGGTGTTCCTCTTCCTCATCTTCACTTTCATTATCTCCTCTTTTTCCTCCTTCCTCTGATTCTACTTCATTATCTTCTCCATCCCTCTCTTTATCTACACCTTCTTCCTCTATGAGTTTTTATATTCATCACTTTCTCCTTCATCTTCCTCACATCCCTCACTTCATCTTCCTCACTTTCCTCATCTCCTTGTTCATCTTTACTTAAATCTACAGATTCTTCACTTTTTTCTATTTCATTCACTTTTTCCTTTTCTTTTTCTATATTTAAAGCTGATTGAGAAGAGATTTCTTCTTCTAATTGAGATACTACTTGTATAGCAAGCTCTTTTAATGGTGAATGTATCCTAGCTATTTTTCTTCTTTCTTTCTTTGGAGTTGATTCACTTCTTTTTCTTTTACTGGGAGTCATTTATCTACAAACAAGAGTAAAATAAAGGTCAATCAAGTAAAATAAAGGTCAATGATTGATTTGTGCATCATTAAAAAAAAAGATAACAGTGAATTTAAAATGTACAAATAATTGATCCAATAGATAGGTCATCTTTTGGAACAGATGAGTCATATGTTCTAACAGATGAGTCATATATTGCAACAGATGACCCATCTGTTGGAACAGATGACCCATTTGTTGGAACAGATGACCCATTTGTTGGATGAAATTAAAGCAGTAGCTACTGCTTTGATTTCATCCAACATATGACTCATCTGTTGGAACAGATGAGTCATCTGTTGCAACGTATGTGTCACGACCCGATTTCTCGGTTATGATGGCTCTTACAATCCCCCCAGTAGGAGAACCAATCCCCGTAGCCCAGGACAGTTAGTAATGGGCTACTAACTAACAAATAAGCGGAAGAACAATTTAATAAGCAAAAGTAAGGGAACAAGATGAAGAGAATAGATAACAGAAATATATATATACAAATGCGGAAACTAAACCAAACCCCAAGACCTGGTAGCATAGTATAGAGCCAGAACTACATACATGGAGTGCAAATGATCCAAAACAATATATACAGATGTCTTTGAATGGTAATAGAGTACATAAAGCAAAAGATAAACTAAAGCTAAGCTCTGATTGCCAAGAGCTCACCCTCAGTATGAAGTAGTCCCCAACAGATCTCCAAGCACGAATCACAGCGATCTAACGACGATGTCCCACGCTAGGATCTGCACTAAAAGATGCAGGGGGTAGGGTGAGCACCAAATGCGAAGCATAAGGTACCCAGTAGGTATCATAGGCCGACTGGGCACATATAAGATAAAAGCATAGTAACAGACAAAATATAAGTAAGTAGTCACAGAAATCAACGAAAGGTACACAGGAACTAGCCCAGAGGGAAATCAACAGAACCGCTTGTAAGGCCAGCAAGCCGAATATATACACCATAGGCACAGGGGAAAGTAAGAAACAACGCACCTGGGGTCCTTGCAATAACAATGTATACATAATAAGTTTATGAAATGGACGGTATACCGGTAACCTCAAGTATAAGAAGAGGGAAAGAGTAATGATAGGCATGCTAAGAGACATGAATCAAACTCAACTAATCATATCAATCTCAAGTCCAGAAACTAACAGTCTAGCAGTAACCAATTTCATACTTAACCGTAACAGGGAACAATTTTGTAAGTAAATAGCAAGAGTCTACCTACAGTCCCCCGGCCGCCATACAACCGAGGAACACAAACAAGTGAAAACAAACCCTCTGACATCCTATACTACCGGAGCGTACAATCAACAAACAACAAACAAGGGTGGAGCCTCAAACAATGAATGATATGATGCATGAAGATATCAAGTGAAATGGTATCGCTGTATGTACCTCCTCCGGTGCCGATCCGGCCCAGCAGGTACGTTCCATGGAAGGACACTGCCCGTATACCTCTACTCCACCGTATACCCTTCCTCCGGCACACGCAGCCCGAATCCCCAGGTCCGGATGGCAAGGTCCATGGAGGTCCCTGACCCCATACTAAATCTCAGTATCAAAACATGTCATCCGGGAGCAAGTCCGGGTTCAAGATAGAGACCCAGTCTCGAATATGCATGCCCAGACCCTGTCTAGGACTAAAGTAGTGGGAAAATATATCCAAAACCCCTCCAAGGGTGCCCGGCATAACCGGGTCTAAACAGTAAAAAGTCATCTCAGGTGCTCGGTCCGACCGAGGCTAAAATCATCACAAGTAGCAAGAAAATGCAACTAGCACCACGGCCCTGCCGAGTCTAGCATTAATTGTATATAAAAATCATAATTTTACCTTCTTTTACCCAAGAATATTCACAAGTTAAATCAAACCATTTCCAATTCATTTCCATCAAAAAGGGGCCCCAGGGCCATGCAAGGTTTAGAAAATAGTGCCAGTAGGCCCGAAGCCAAAACCGTAGTAAAACATGGATAAAACCTCTTTATATGCATGGAAATGATATGATCAAACACAATAGCTGCCCAGCAGCTCACAATCAACCTATCGACCCTGCACAGGCCCATAGCTACTCAGCAAGCATAACCAGCCTAGAAGGATAATTCTATGTCCGGGACTCGCGGACATTCCCAATATCCCACCTTCTATGTTCCATAGTCAACAAGGCCTCACAGGACCACAAGGGTAAATAAAACATATCGTCAAGTACTACAAGCATTGGAGGAACAAAAGTAGGAGGACATGAATAAAGCGGTCAAGGTCTGTGGTACCAACCTAATAATCCAACCCAAGGATGCCAGCTAGTACAATTTTATCCGATATATGCTAAGTATAGGGAGTTTAAATCATAACCTACCTGTCGTCCGACGACAAACTGCTAGGACGACGATGTCCAAGCTCGAACCATTCCAAGAAGCTCCAAAATGAAAAAAATACCCTCCAACGAACGTCCGAATGCCCGTAGTTCCTTCATGGAAATTGTTCCTTACGTCCTAAGCTTCGCAAAGACTATATATACGCAGCTTATACTCACCTACAAACAGTTCATAATTAAGCTTAAATCGGCAGATTTCCCAAAAGAATCATAACTTGACGAAACATCCGTAGAACTTCATAAAAACGATCATAAAAGAGCCCCGAGATGGTTACCTTAGTAAACCAAGTGTAAATATTGAATAAAAACCAAGAAATACCAATTCATATCTTTTGAAACCAGCTCCAAACGTGGTTTATCGAAGGGGAAAATGGCTGCCACGCGTAGAGGTCGCGTTTCTAGGCACGATGGCAAACTTTAGCGATAGAAATCACTAAAAACGCACCTTGATCACTCAATAACTCTCTTGGAACCCTCCCTTATGTTTTCTCACTGTTTCAGAACTGAAATGGCATTTTAAAATGTGAAGTTGAGGTTTTAAATCGATTTTGACCCGACCCGATTCGCGACCCGATTTCTGCCAGACAGTCCGCGGTAAAATAGTCATAACTTTTTACTCCGAGATCAGTTGGATGTGAGGTTTTGTGCGTTGGAAACTAGACTAGCAGACCTTCGATATGGTATTTCGTGAGACTTCTAACTCTTTATATATTGAGAGAAAAGCTCTGAGACATTTGACCCAAAGTTCAGAAACTTTATTAAAGAAACTTACAATAACTTTTGCCGATTTGTTTGAATTCAAAACTTATCATACGACCAAACAAACGGCCCCGGGCACCGAACTACTGGTCCTGAAAAGCCTTAAATGACTTGGGGCCGCTACAAATAAGCTCTAACGGTACAAGAAAGGCAAAATCGCATAAATGACCGGAAGGGTCATTACATCATCCACTACTAAAAAGACTTTCGTCCTCGAAAGTCAAGAACAAGGAAGTACCTGAAGGCTCGAACAACTGCGGATACTGAGCCCGCATATCTCTCTCGGTCTCCCAGGTAGCCTCCTCAACTGGACGGTGCCTCCACTAAACCTTAACAACCGGGATCTCTCGAGACCTCAATCTCCTGACATCTCTGGACAAAATAGTTGTCGTCTCCTCAACAAAGGCTAAACCCTCACCCAACTGAACTGAATCTCACTGTAACACATGAGACTCATCTGGGACATACCGACGCAACATCGAAAGATGAAATACAGGATGTATAGCTGAAAACATCAGAGGCAAGGCTAGCTGATCGGCAACGCTACCAACCCTTTGGAGAATCTCGAATGGCCCAAGGTACCTGGGGCTAAGCTTGCCCCACCTACCAAATCTCATCACGCCCTTCATGGGCGATACACGGAGAAACACCAAGTCACCAACACTAAACTCTAAGGCACGAAGCCTACGATCAGCATAACTCTCTTGCCTGCTCTGAGCTGCCCGAAGTCTGTCCTGAATCGGTTGGACCCGATCTAAGGAATCTCGAAGAAAATCTGTACTTTGTGGCCTTGAATCAAAACCATCAAACCAACCAATCGGTGATCTGCAACGCTTGCCATACAAAGCCTCAAAAAGTGCCATGCCAATACTCGAATGGAAACTGTTATTATAAGCAAACTCTGCCAAGGGAACAAACTGATCCCAGGAACCTCCAAAGTCAAGAACACAGGCCCGAAGCATATCCTCCAGGACCTGAATGGTCCTCTCAGACTGGCCATCTGTCTGAGGGTGGAAGCGGTACTAAGATGAACCTCTGTACCTAAATCTCGCTGAATAGCCCTCCAGAACTGAGATGTGAACTGAGTGCCGCGGTCTGAAATGATAGAAGCTGGGACCCCATGCAATCGAACAATCTCACGAAGGTAGATCTGAGCTAACCTCTCTGCACCATAAGAAGTCTGAACCGGCAAGAAATGTGCTGACTTAGTCAGCCTATCAACAATCACCCATATGGAATCAAACCTATGAGAGGTACGAGGCAAACCAACAACGAAGTCCATAGTAATCCCTTCCCACTTCCACTCAGGAATGGGAAGTCGCTGCATCAAACCACCAGGTCTCATGGGCTCGAACTTAACCTGCTGAAAGTTTAAGCACCGAGATACGAAATCCGCTATATCCCGCTTCATACCACTCCACCAGTAAAGATGTCTCAAGTCTCTATACATCTTTGTTGTGCCAGGGTGAATGGAGTATCTAGTACAATGTGCCTCATGAAGTGTCAACTGAATCAAATCACTAATCCTCGGAACACAAAGGCGACTATCAAACCTCAGAACCCCACTTGAATTTAGAGTAGCCCGACTGGTCTCACCCTGAACAACCTGATCACGAAGGTCACACAAATGCTGATCCTCAAACTGATGGCTCTGAATCTGATCAATCAAAGTAGAACGAACCTCAACACTGGAGAGAACTCTGCTAGGATCCGACAAGTCAAGCCTAACCAAACGGTTAGCCAAGGACTGGATATCCAAGGCCAATGATCGCTCTGAAACTTAAAGAGAAGCTAGGCTACCCATACTCACTGGCTTTTGACTCAAGGCATTTGCTACCATGTTTGCCTTACCCTGATGATACAGAATAGTGAAGTCATAGTCCTTCAGTAACTCGACCCATCTCCTCTGTCTCGAGTTCAACTCTTGCTGACTCGTGATATACTGAAGACTATGGTGATCAGTGAAGATCTCACAGTGAACTCCATATAGGTAATGCCTCCAGATCTTGAGCGCGAAAACTACCGCTGCCAACTCTAAGTCATGAGTGGGGTAGTTGCGCTCGTAAACCTTCAGCTACCTCGACGCATATGCTATTACTCGATGCTACTGCATCAACACATAACCAAGACCAACCCTATAAGCATCACAATACACGGAGAAGCTCTGACCCTCAATCGACAAAGTCAAAACTAGAGCTGAAGTCAATAAGGCCTTAAGCCTCTGAAAGCTATCCTCACACTGATCGAACCACTGAAATGGGACATCCTTCCTAGTAAGCATAGTCAACGGTGCTGCTATGGAAGAAAATCCCTGAACGAAGCGTCTGTAGTAACTTGCTAACCCAATAAAACTGCGAACCTCAGTAACAGTAGTAGGTCTAGGCCACTCACAAACTGCTAAAATATTTCCTGGATCAACCCTAGTCCCATTCTTAGACACCACGTGCCCTAGGAATGCAACTGACTCAAGCCAAAACTCGCACTTTGAGAACTTGGCATAAAGCCGATGATTTGTCAAAGTCTGGAGTAGAACCCTCAAGTGCTGCTCATGCTCATCTCTACTACGCGAGTATACCAAGATGTCGTCTATAAAAACTATCATAAATGAGTCCAAATACGGGCCAAGAACCTTGTGCATCAAGTTCATAAAGGCTGCGGGGGCATTAGTCAACCCAAAAGACATCACCAGGAACTCGTAATGGCCATAACGTGTCCTGAACGCTGTCTTAGGGATGTCCTCCGCCCTAATCCTCAACTGATGGTAGCCGAACCTCAAATCAATCTTCGAAAATATGACTGAACCCTGAAGCTGGTCAAACAAGTCATCAATCCTCGGCATCGGATACCTATTCTTCACTGTCACCCTATTCAGCTGTCGATAATCAATACACATGCGCATCGACCCATCCTTCCTCTTCACGAAGAGAACAGGAGCACCCCAAGGTGACACACTCGGTCTAATAAACCCCTTAGCTAACCAATCCTGGAGTTGCTCCTTAAGCTCCCTCAACTCAGCCGGAGCCATACGGTAAGGAGAAATACAAATAGGCCTGGTGCCCGGCTCTAACTCAATAGAAAAATCGATATCTCTCTCAGGTGGAAGGCCTGGCAGGTCGGGAGGAAACACATCAAGGAAGTCTCTAACCACAGGAAAAGACTCAGGAGACGTAGGGTCAGCACTAGCATCTCGGACATATGCTAGATAAGCTAAACACCCACGGGAAATCAACTTCCTAGCTCGAAGACAAGAGATGATCCCAGACGGTGCATGAATAACAGAACCCTGCCACACAACCGGGGATACATCGGGCACAACTATGGTAATGGTCTTGGCATAACAATCCAAAACCGCATGGTGAGGGGATAACCAGTCCATGCCCAGTATCACATCAAAATCTAGCATATCAAGGATTATCAAATCACCCCAAGTCTCTGAATCACCAATAGATATCGTACAAGATCTCACAATCCGATCCACTACTAAAGAATCTCCTACTGGGGTCGAAATAGAAATAGGAACAGATAATGGCTCACTAGCCAACCCCAAACAAGGCACAAAGTAGGCAGATACATATGAGTAAGTGGATCCAGGATCAAATAAAGCCATAACATACTGATGGCACATAGAAATCGTACCTGTAATCACAGCATCTGAGGCCTCTGCCTCTGGTCTCCTAGGGACCGCGTAAAACTGACGACGACCTCCACCCGCCCGACCGCCATCCCTACCACCTGCTATGCCGTGCGGAGCACCACCTCTACCTTGATGACCACCCCCTCTAACCTGAGGCTGAAATGCTCGTAAAGGCTCGGCCAACTGAAATGTACCCTGCTGATGGCAATCTCTAGAAAAATGACCAATCACACCACAAGTAAAACAAGCCCCTGGCGGCCTTCTCGATCGAGATGAACCAGCAGATCCCATATAACCACCACGGCCTGATGCCCCAGAAACTGTACCCCTCGAAGACTGGACGCTATAGCCCTGATAGCTGCTCTGACTCTGCTCGAACTGGGTACTACCAAAAGTCTGAAGGGAAGCCTGAACCGGTCAGCTGGACAGACCCTGGTGCTGCTGTGGCTGATAACCCCGGCTCCACTAGCCAGAACCTCTACCACCATATCTGGAACCACTGTAGCCACCCTGATGTCGAGGCCTCTTATCTCTAGACCCCTAACCAAGTCGATGTAAGTCCTCCACAATGAGGGCATAGTCTGTGATAGCCTGGAATGACCGACCAGCGGCAATCAGTATCTCAGCTGGCTGCCTGATCTCTGGCCTCAAACCCCATACAAATCTGTGAATCCTATCTGCCTTAGTAAGAATGATCATAGCTCCAAATGGTGCTAGCTGGTGAAAACGGGTCTCATACTCCGAGACAGTCGTAGACTCCTGCATAAAGTGTGTAAACTGCTCCCTGTGACGCTCACGATCACTCTGAGGCAAGAACTTGGCCATAAAGGTCTCACAAAACTCAGACCAGGTCAAAGGAGGTGACGATGGTGGTCTACAAGCAACCTGGGCCCTCCACCATAACTTCGCTGGGCCCTCCAACTGATAGGTAGTATAACCAACCCCGTGAGTCTCCAACAAACCCAAATGATGCAACATCTCCTCACAGGTAGTAATAAATTCATGTGGATCCTGTCCAAAAGTACCAGCAAACGGCGGAGGTGCTAACCTCAAAAACCTACCCAACGCCTTCTGCTCTGAATCTGTCATAACTGGGCGAGAAGCAAGAGGCTGTGCAACTGATGGAACTGGAATAACCTCCGTACAAGGGGCCACAGTAGCAGGCTGCGCTCCTGAACTCTGTGCACCCAGGGCTGCCCCCTGAGCGGATGTATGTGCTACCTCAGAAGGCCGCTCGCCAATCATACCCAAAAGCTGTAATAGTAATCCACGAATATCTGGAGATTGAGTTGTGGCTGGAGTTGGCACATAAGTGGGCGCTGGAGCTGGTGGTACCTGGGCTGCCCCCTGATCCACATGCTGCTCGGGCTCTATCTCAACTCTAGCAGCTCTAGCAGGTGCCACTGCTCGAGGGCGTCATCGACCCTTAGATGGAGTGGGAGGCTCATCTCCGCCTGATGCCGATGATCTCATACGAACCATCTGTGGAAAAATGAAGTAGAACAAATGAGATTTCCAAAAACTTCAAGGATTCTACGCACGACACAGAAGCAATGAAAGAGTCAGATTTCCTAAAATGTCACTGTAGCCTCCTGAAGATTGAGTACGGACGTCTCCGCCCCGATCCGCAGGACTCTACTAGACATTGGCTCATATATCGATGACACCGGTGAACCTAGAGCTCTGATACCAAGTTGTCACGACCCGATTTCTCGGTCATGATGGCTCCTACAATCCCCTCAGTAGGAGAACCAATCCCCGTAGCCCAGGACAGTTAGTAATGGGCTACTATCTACCAAATAAGCGGAAGAACAATTTAATAAGCAAAAGTAAGGGAACAAGATGAAGAGAATAGATAACAGGAATATATATATACATATACGGAAACTAAACCAAACCCCAAGACCTGGTATCATAGTATAGAGCTAGAACTACATACATGGAGTGCAAACGATCCAAAACAATATATACAGATGTCTTTGAATGGTAATAGAGTACATAAAGCAAAAGATAAACTAAAGCTAAGCTCCGATCGCCAAGAGCTCACCCTCAGTCTGAAGTAGTCCCCAACAGATCTCCAAGCACGAATCACAGCGATCTAACGGCGATGGCCCACGCATGGATCTGCACTAAAAGATGCAGGGGGTAGTGTGAGCACCAAATGCGAAGCATAAGGTACCCAATAGGTA
Source organism: Jaltomata sinuosa (assembly GCA_003996215.1). Taxonomy (NCBI): domain Eukaryota; kingdom Viridiplantae; phylum Streptophyta; class Magnoliopsida; order Solanales; family Solanaceae; genus Jaltomata; species Jaltomata sinuosa. The sequence continues at coordinate 12,395 of QJPP01007283.1, forward strand.
TCATAGGCAGACTGGGCACATATAAGATAAAAGCGTAGTAACAGACAGAATATAAGCAAGTGGTCACAGAAATCAACGAAAGGTACACAAGAACTAGCCCAGAGGGAAATCAACAGAACCACATGTGAGGCCAGCAAGCCGAATATATACACCATAGGCACAGGGGAAAGTAAGAAACAACGCATCTGGGGTCCTTGCAATAACAGAGTATACATAATAAGTTTACAAAATGGGCGGTATACTGGTAACCTCAAGTGTATGAGGAAGAGGGAAAGAGTAATGATAGGCATGCTCAGAGATAATAATCAAACTCAACTAATCATATCAATCTCAAATCCAGAAACTAACAGTCTAGCAGTAACCAATTTCATACTTAACTATAACAGGGAACAATTCTGTAAGTAAATAGCAAGAGTCTACCTACAGTCCCCCGGCCGCCCATACAACCGAGGAACACAAACAAGTGAAAACAAACCCTCAGATATCCCATACTACCGGAGTGTACAATCAACAAACAACAAACAAGGGTGGAGCCTCAAAACAATGAATGATATGATGCATGAAGATCTAAAGTGAAATGGTATCTCTGTATGTACCTCCTCCGGTGCCGATCCAGCCTAGCAGGTAGGTTCCATGGAAGGACACTGCCCGTATACCTCTACTCCACCGTATACCCTTTCTCTGGCACACGCAACCCGAAGCCCCAGGCCCGGATGGCAAGGTCCATGGAGGTCCCTGACCCCATACTAAATCTCAGTATCAAAACATGTTATCCGGGAGCAAGTCCGGGTTCAAGATAGAGACTCAGTCTCGAATATTCATGCCCAGACCCTGTCCAGGACTAAAGTAGTGGGAAAATATCTCAAAAACCCCTCAAAGGGTGCCCGGCATAATCGGGTCTAAACAGTAGAAAGTCATCTCAGGTGCTCGGTCCAACCGAGGCTAAAATCATCACAAGTAGCAAGAAAACTCAACTAGCACCCCAGCCCTGCCGAGTCTAGCGTTAATCGTACATATAAATCATAATTTTACCTTTTTTTACCCAAGAATATTCACAAGTTAAATCAAACCATTTCCAATTCATTTCCATCAAAATGGTCCCCTGGGGCCATGCAAGGTTTAGAAAATAGTGCCAGTAGGCCGGAAGCCAAAACCGTAGTAAAATATGGATAAAAACTCTTTATATGCATGGAAATGGTATGATCAAACACAATAGCTGCCCAGCAGCTCACAATCAACCTATCGACCCTGCACAGGCCCATAGCTACTCAACAAGCATAACCAGCCTAGAAGGATAATTCTATGCCCGGGACTCGCGGACATTCCCAATATCTCACCTTCTATGTTCCAGAGTCAACAAGGCCTCACAGGACCACAAGGGTAAATAAAATATATCGGAAAGTACTACAAGCATCGGAGGAACAAAAGTAGGCGGACATGAATAAAGCGGTCAAGGTCTGTGGTACCAACCTAATAATCCAACCCAAGAATGCCAGCTAGTACAATTTTATCTGATATATGCTAAGTCTAGGGAGTTTAAACCATAACCTACCTGTCGTCCGATGACAAGATGCTAGGACGACGATGTCCAAGCTCGAACCACTCCAAGAATCTCCAAAATGACAAAAATACCCTCAAACGAACGTCTGAATGCCCGTAGTTCCTTCACGTAAAATGTTCCTTACGTCCTAAGCTTCGCAAACACTATATATACATGGCTTATACTCACGTATAAACTGTTCATAATTAAGCTTAAATCGGCAGATTTCCCAAAAGAATCATAACTTGACAAAACATCCGTAGAACTTCATAAAAACGATCATAAAAGAGCCCCGAGATGGTTACCTTAGTAAACCAAGTGTAACGCTTGAATAAACACCAAAACATACCAATTCCTATCTTTTGAAACCAGCTCCAAACGTGGTTTATCGAAGGAGAAAATGGCTGCCACGCGTAGAGGTCGCGTTTCTAGGCACGAGGGCAAACTTTAGCGATAGAAATCACCAAAAACACACCTTGATCACTCAAGAACTCTCTTGGAACCCTCCCTTATGTTTTATCACTGTTTCAGAACTTAAATGGCGTTTTAAAATGTGATGTTGAGGTTTTAAATCGATTTTGACCCGACCCGGTTCGCGACCCAATTTGCGACCTGGTTTCTGCCAGACAGTCCGCGGTAAAACAGTGATAACCTTTTACTCCAAGATCAGTTGGATGTGAGGTTTTGTGCGTTGGAAACTAGACTCGAAGACCTTCGATTTGGTATTTTTGGGGACTTATAACTCTTTATATATTGAGAGAAAAGCTCTGATACATTTAACCCAAAGTTCAGAAAATTTATTAACGAAACTTACGATAACTTTTGCCGATTTGTTTGAATTCAAAACTTATCATACGACCAAACAAACGGCCCCGGGCACCGAACTACCGGTCCTGAAAAGCTTTAAATGACTTGGGGCCGCTACAAACAAGCTCTAACGGTACAATAAAGGAGAAAATACATAAATGACCGGAAGGGTCATTACAATATGACTCATTTGTTCCAACAGATGAGTCATCTGTTGGAAACATAATAAGAGTAAACCAACAGATGGTATAGTTATTTCCAACATATGCTTAATATGTTGCAACAGATGAAGCATTTGTTGAAACATATTATACATCTGTTATGGTATTAACAAAAATTTTACCATATAATACACCAAGAACATCAACATAAATCAACATTTATCACTTGAATAACAATTTTGAAGAGAAACACCATACAAGAACAACAACACCAACATTTACCAATAAAACAATATCAATAACACCAACAAAATTCAATAATATCAACAAAACAACATCAACACCAACATTCACCAATATAACAACACCAACAACACCAACATAATGTTCAAGAACAAGAACAACAACAACATTAACTCTAACTTTGAGGAGAATACTCAGTTCAAATCTTCTTTTTCTTAACTCAGCTCAAGTCCTCTTCTTATTCATTAACCAAAGCATTATTTTCAAAAAGCCTAATTTTTTTAGATGCAAGGCCCTTCTACAACTGTAATAACAGATTCCAACAACAACAACAACAATAGAAACAACAAGATCACCAAAGACAACAACAACAATAACAACAACAAGATCCCCAACAACAACAACAACAACATAATATTTCACTCAGATTCCCAAGAAAATAAAAAATTGGGGTTTTTTCGGGTTCTCATTTCCTTATTAAGCATCAAATACTCATTCTTGTTAACTCTCACTAGAAGAAAAGATAACTAAAGTCTATCTTTATCTTCATAACTAAAAAATCCTAATTTTTTGAAGAAAAAAAAAAGAATCCTTTACCTGTGAAAAAACAGAGATTGACGGTTGAAAGTCGAAAAGGGACGATGAAGAACTAAAAATTGGAGTCGCTGGAGGTTTAAAATTGCCGGAGGATGGCTGTCTAGTCGATCTGTTGTCGATGGAGGGCAGCAGGTTGTTGAGAGAGAAGAAGAAGAGAGGGAACGACCCTTTTGAGATTTGATTTTGAAAAGTGATTTTTTACTTTTAACTTTTTATTTTTATTAAATATAGTGGTGGGTTGATTTGTATTTTTAAAAAGTTTTAAAAATGTTAATTGAGTCCCCAATTAACTTAATTAATCTTTTAAGTGTCTTTGACCCTTAGGGTTGGTCAATAGTCACCAATATTAATTTCAAAACTTAAGTGTCACCTCCCATTCAATTTTCTCTACTAACAGACACCAAAATGACCCCTTATCCTTTTCTCTTTCTTCGCTACAACAACGACAACAAATAACCCAGAATCATCATCAAACACAGCTCACCCAAATGACAACCAAAATCATTTCAAATGACAACCAAAATCATCAGCAAATGACCCCAAAATCTCTGAGAATCATTTACCTCTGTCATAATTCCTCCATCTCCATCAAATTCTTGAGCTGGCAGACCCAGAAGCTTCTCAAATCTTTTAGAATAAAGATACCTTATCGCTCCAATGATTTCACTCCCTAAAATAGTGGAGATGAATGTTTGAGCTCATCGGTGTATGATCAAAGTTCGTACCCTCCGAGTACATACGTGCCCTCATCTTGTGGATTGGAATTTAAAAAATCAAAATCCCTAACTCTTATCCGAATTTCTACTTGTTTTCCCCCCTCAAGTTCCATCCATTGTGAGTCCCCAACATCACCTATATAAATCCCTCATATTTTACTGTGAAAGGAAGCAAGAAATTTGGGGATTTTTCAATCTGGAGTTAATAGCAATTAGGAAGAAAAAATCTAATTTCACCAAGAATGTTTCTCAAGTCCCTTCTCTGTAATCTCACAGTAACCTAGAGGGTCTTTTTCTCTTGTTGTTGAGACCAAATAAGTCTTGAGTTCATCAAAAAGTTGATACAAGATCAACACTCAACTCATCTTATCCCAGTTCCTGCCCAGAAAAGGGTAAACTCGTCTTTCTCTTTATCTGATTTTATTTAGTTTTGTTGTGGTTGGCTGGTTGTGTTGTTCTGAGTGTTTTGGTTTTGGTCTCAAGTAATCGATTATTATATTGAGGCTGTGTGAATTGAGAGGAATGATGAGTTGAACTTTGAGGAATAATTGAGCTAGGGAGAAGCTTTGAACTCACTGGTTTAGCTTCTCCCAAGAGCTTCTAAAGACCTGAAGTTTCCATGTTGCCTTTCTGGATATTTTGTTTAAAACCAAGTAATTGGTATGATCGTTTCTTGCGAAAAGTGGTAAGAACCTAGTGCATCTGTTTGAGTATAGCATCTCCACTAAATGTTAGGTCTAAGATTAATCCATGCCCTTTATGCCTTCTTGCTAGTTCCTTGTGTTATTTTTATTTTGTGCAAATGTATCTGTCCTACTCTGTAAGGATCATTGGCCGAAACAGGCATCTAAGTGATGAATGACTCTGTTTTAGGCTGCGAAGATCAGGCAACGTTCCATAGATCAGAACCATGCCATAATCTGCTAAGCTTTACCTATTTTCTTCATAATGTATGATTAATCGTCTTCAGTTATCAAATATTTCATTTCTTTGGTTATGACTAAGATAGTATGTGAAGTCTCTGAAGCATTAGTTATGATACAGTAATCATTTGTTTGAAGTCTGGTGGCATGGATAATTGTTGTGTTCTCAAATTTGGTTAAATGGCTCATATGCTTGAATTACAATATGTTTTTTCTTAGGAAGATTGTTGGCAATTGTCTTGGTTTGTACCTCTGTTTCGAATGCTTAGTTTTTTTTTATACCTTTTTCTTGAAGTTGTATTCTTTAGATTGTATCTCACCGTATTTCATACTAGCAAGATCTTGAGACATCCACCTTTAAGTCAAACAGTAGAGTTGTGTAAAGAATGTGTGTTCCCTTCTTTTTCTCTTCTAGGATTTAAATATTCCCTAGTAATGTTTTGTTTAAATCACGATTCATCAAATCGTCGTTGTATGCAGATATGTGTTTGGTGTGTTTGTATAGTTGATTGGTTTATTTGTTGTTCTAGGTTAAAGGTCTTGTAGTTTCATCAAAATTGCATTTTTCTCTTAGTTAAGAACCATGTGTTGGGATTGCAACATGTTTAGTCCATTTTCTCTTCATCTTTGACGTGCTGGGAAAACTTGAGTTTGTGAATGGTATGCTATATTACTTTTAAGTAAAACATTCAAAATTGGTAGTGAAAACGTGTAGATTCTGGGCATTTTTTCTTTGTTGTTAAGCATAAGACTGATAGTTTGCTTTTCTGTAAATTGGAGGAACTTGAATCTTTTTTCATTGTCTATATCTTGAGCAGTAGTAGTTCTTTGCATACTAATTTATCCTTGTCTATTCTTTGCATAAAATCCTTTCATACGAGTCCTCACGGACTCCATTACATCTCCTTGCATGTTCCTTGATCCAGGCAAACCCAATCCCTCAAGCCAAGCCGTAATCAAGTGCAAAAGACTGATGTACAGTGTATACAAGTAAGGAAAGTTTATATGGGGGCAATATGCTAAGAATATCCAAGGAAGGGAAGGAAATATGCAAGTATATACATTGATATACAGTGCATATACATGAAAATAGGAAGAGGAATAGCTGTGATATATAGCAGTATACATGGCTTGTATACAAGAACAAAAGTGGATCAAAGCCCACAAAAGAAGTCCACAAGCTGTATAACCTAAATGGGCCAAAACAAGGCCCAAACCTCAACTCTTCTTTCATTTTCATATGTATTTTACTTATTTCAATTAATTGTAACTAACTCTTAATTTAATTAATTTAAATAGACCCCCTAAGTGACGTCGTTTTAGTTTCATCCTAGTTTTATTAATTTTGTTTAAATCTCGTAATCAACTTTGGTTTTGGTTAAAATAGACGAGATGGACTTTGTGTTAATTAGCCTAAAAAATAAATTTTTCAAGTCGAATGCTTTCCTTTTCTCATTCGTGTGCTATTAGTTTCATTTAGGATCAATAATTTCTTGAATATCATAAGAAAATATTTTTTATGTTAATTAATTTTTTAAGTTAGTTTAAAAATACCTTAATTATTAGTTCTTTTAAATTAATGCATCTTTTAAAGATCCTTCACTCAAAAGAGACTTCTTTTAAAATTATTTTCTCTTATGATCATTTTTTCTCAAATGATCATTGTTTTAAAAAAAATTGCAACTTTATTTATTTTTCACTCTCAATTGAAAAGATAAAAAAATTATTCAAGTTTTTTCTCTAAATAATTTTCTCCTTAAGTGATTATTCTTTAACTTAGCTATAAAATATCTCATTTTCTTGAAAACATATTCTTGTAATTTTTTAATAAAATCAACTCTTTCGACAATTAGTTTTTTTTTAAGTTAGTCAAAATAGTTTTGGTCAACCATTTTGAAACGGACGTGCTTAAGTGCCTTAAAACCCTTCTTAAGACGTTACTTGAACCCTTACCCACTTTATCTAATTTTAAAGATTTATTTATGTTTTTAAGTCCTTGAAATTCTTTTAAGTTTTCTTAATTTATTTATAAAAACTAAGTGCCGACTCAGTTTTGTTTTAAAATTATTTTGAAATTTTCTTTAAGTTTTGAAATAATTTTAAAAGTGTCAAAACCATTTTATTTCATTTTTCTTTTAAACAACTAAATTCCGAAAAGGGATAAACACAACTCTTTACATAGTAGTATATTTTGGTGTCAGTCCGGAAATCTCCTGGAACCTTTCTCAGTCTCTATTCCAGTTGGTGACCCAGTTATAGCTAGACGGGTATACAGAAATTGCCCGATCACAGTTTCCCAAAAAGTCACCTTGGCCGATCTTGTAGAGTTAGAGATGACTGACTTCGATATTATTCTAGGCATGGATTGGTTACATTCCTGTTATGCCTCAGATGATTGCAGAACTGGGGTCGTTCAGTTTTAGTTCCCAAATGAGCCAGTCTTAGAATGGAAGGGTAGTACATCGGTGCCTGTAGGTCGATTCATCTCTTACCTTAAGGACAAAAAAATTATTTCCAAGGGGTATATCTATCACCTTGTTCGGGTTAAGGATTCAAACTCCAAAACCCCAACTTTTGAGTCAGTCCCAATGGTGAATGAGTTCCCAGAAGTGTTTCCAAAAGATCTTCCCGGAGTTCCATCCGAATGGGAAATCGACTTCAGAATAGATCTCCTTCCGGATACCCAGCCTATTTTGATTCCTCCTGACAGAATGGATCAAGCCGAGCTTAAGGAGTTGAAGGAACATTTGAAAGACCTTCTAGATAAGGTCTTCATCAGACCTAACATCTCTCCATGGGGCGCTCCAGTGCTCTTCGTGCGTAAGAAAGACAGTTCTCTCAGGATGTGCATAGACTACCGCCAGTTGAACAAAGTAACAATCAAGAATAAATATCACATCCACAGGATTGATGACTTGTTCAACTAGCTTTAGGGTGCTAGTTACTTCTCTAAGATAGACCTCAGATCCGGCTATTATCAGCTCAGAGTCAGAGATAGTGACATCCCGAAGAAAGCCTTCAGGACTTGGTACGGTCACTATCAATTTGTTGTGATGTCTTTTGGACTAACTAATGCTCCTGCAGCTTTCATGCACCCGATAATATTTGGACTTGTTCGTCATTGTTTTTATTGATGATATCCTTGTTTATTCTTGAAATAGTGAGGAGCATGCGAATTATCTGAGGGTCATTCTGTAGACTCTTAAGGACCGCCAGTTATTCCCCAAGTTCAGTAAGTGTGAGTTCTGGTTGAAATCAGTCACTTTTCTTGGTCATATGGTGTCTAGTGAAGGCATCCGAGTTGATTCTTAAAAGATTGAGGCAGTAAAGGACTGGCCCAGACCCACCTCTCCGATAGACATCAGAGGTTTCTTGGGTTTGGATGGTTATTACAGGAGTCTTTAGAAGTAGGGTGAGGGGACGGAGTAATCTTTCCATTCGATTCATCTCCAAGCCATCGTAGGGAGTGGTATTCTTCTTTATTTGCTCTTTCTTTATGGTGCAAACACATACCCGGATCAGCCTGCATTTTCATCCATAGTTGCCCCATTGACCAAGTTGACTCAGAAAAAGGTCAAGTTCCAGTGGTCAGAGGAGTGTGAGAAAAACTTCTTAGAACTAAAGACCAGGTTGACTACAGCTCCTATTTTGACTCTACCAGAGGGTTCAGACGGTTATGTGGTTTATTGCAATGCATCCAGGGTTGGCCTGGGTTGTGTTTTGATGATGTAGGGTAAGGTCATAGCTTATGCTTCAAGACAGCTTAAGGCCCATGAGAAGAACTACCCAACTCATGAACTAGAGCATCCAGCTGTTATGTTTGCCCTAAAGATCTAGAGACACTACTTGTATGGTGTTTATGTTGATATGTTCACAAATCATAAGAGCCTTCAGTATGTGTTAACCGAAAAAGAGTTAAATCTTCATCAGAGAAGGTGGCTTGAGTTCCTCAAAGACTATGATATGAATGTGCTTTACCATCCGGGTAACGCCAACATAGTGGCTGATGTCCTCAGCAGACTGTCCATGGGTAGTGTGTCACATGTTGAGGAGGAGAGGAAGGAATTAGCTAGGGATGTTCATAAGCTTGCTCGCTTAGGAGTTTGCCTTATGGAGATGACAAATGGTGGTGTGATAGTCCAGAATGGGTAAGAATCTTCATCGGTAGCGGAGGTTAAAGAGAAACAAGACAATGATCCCATATTGCTTCAGTTGAAAGGTGTAGTTCATCAGCAGAGAGTAGAGGTTTTCTCCCAAGGGGGAGATGGTATGCTTTGTTACCAAGACCATTTATGTGTTCCTAATGTGGGTGAGTTGAGGCAACAGATCCTTATAGAAGCCCATAATTCCGGATACTCTATTCATTCAGGTGCTACTAAGATATACTACGATCTATGGGAAGTCTATTGGTGGAACGACATGAAGAAGGACATCGCAGATTTTGTGGCTAAGTATACCAACTGTCAACAGGTCAAGGTAGAACATCAGAAGCCAGGAGGTGTGGCTCAGGAGATTAGCATTCCTACTTGGAAGTGGAAATTGGTAAACATGGATTTCATTACGGGTTTACCTCGTACTCGCAAACAGCATGACTCCATTTGGGTGATAGTAGACAGAGTCACTAACTTATCTCACTTCTTGGCTGTCAAGACTACAGATTCAGCGGAGGACTATGCCAAACTCTACATCAACAAGATAGTCAGGTTTCATGGGGTTCCCGTGTCTATCATCTTAGATATAGGTCCTCAGTTTACCTCTCATTTCTTGAGATTATTTCAGAAAGGTCTTGGTACTCAGGTGAATCTCAGTACAACATTTCATCCGCAGACAGATGGTCAGGCAGAGAGTACCATTTAGACCTTAGAGGACATGTTGAGAGCTTGCGTGATAAATTTTAAGGGTAGTTGGGATTATCACCTACCTCTCATAGAGTTTTCCTATAATAACATCTTCCATTCCAATATTCAGATGTCCCCATATGAGGCACTTTATGGGCGTAGAGGCAGGTCATTAGTTGGTTGGTTCGAAGTAGGTGAAGAAGCCTTGATTGGGCCGGATTAGATTCATGAGGCTATGGAGAAAGTTTGGCTTATTAGGGATAGACTAAGGACAGCTCTGAGTCGTCATAAGTCCTATGCAGATATGAGGAGAATGGACTTAGAGTTTGAAATCGATGATTGGGTTTTCCTGAAGGTGTCACCCATGAAGGGGGTGATGAGATTTGGAAAAAAGGGAAGATCAGTCCAAGTTATGTAGGTCCTTACAGAATCCTGAAGAGGGTTGTAATGTGACTTATGAGTTAGAGTTGCCGGCAGAACTAGCAGTGGTTCATCCAGTCTTCTACATTTCCTTGTTGAAGAAGTGTGCGGGTGATCCGGCATAGATAGTACCTTTAGAGAGTGTGGCTGTGAAGGATAGCCTCACCTATGAGGAGGTCCCAATTGAGATTATTGACCATCAGGTTCAGAGGTTGAGAAATAAAGAGGTCACTTCAATAAAGGTTTTGTTGAGGAATCAGTCTGTAGAGGGCGCTACTTAGGAAGAAGAAGTAGCCATGATGGCCAAGTACCCTCACCTTTTTCCTTCTTATTCAGCTTCATCTTGAGGTAATAGTTCATCTCCAGTCTCTCAGTTTCCTCTTATGCATGTCACTCTCAGAATCATGTTTTCCCAGCTATTCCAGTGTTTCCAGCATGTTTCCATGTACTCAGAATTAGACCCTGTCAGATATCAGCTTCTAGTAATCAGTTGGTAGGGATTGCAGCTCTTTCCCTCCAAACTCAGCATAGTTAGTCTCCATTCAAGGATGAATGATCCCAAGGGTGAGATATTTTAACACCTCTGAATTCAGACCAGCTATTAACACCTAGATCTCAGCAAAACTTAAATTTTTTTTACCTCCAGTCAAGCCCCGCGGGCGTCGTGGAGATGAAAGCCCATTAGAGGTCCCCGTAGGAAGGGCGCAGAGGCTTAATCCAAGCCAGCTCCAGCAACATAGGGGACCAAATGGGCATCGAAGGCCCAACGGGCCATCGAGCAGCTTGTGAGGAGGAGGTAGCACCCTAGTCCCAGGCTTCCCTTTCCCCACGGGCAAATCGCCAAGGGCATCACCGATGCGATGGGCCATGGGTATACCCGTGGGAATGGTCCAAGGGTACAGCACAGCCTTCCCCATCCCAATGCCCTGGCCGATGGGCCATCGCAGGTCTAACGCCTATCGGGCGGGTCCGGTGGTGATTATTTTGGAAGTTTCTAATTTTAAGTGGGGGTATTCCGATCTTTTCCCAATTCTTTTAGCTCCGACTATAAATAGTCTTAGGCTTATTTTATTTAGGAAAATCCCCCAAAACAAATCAATTCCCCCCAAATCAGTTCTCAAGCAGAAAATAAGCGTCTTTTCCAATTTCCAGTCCTAGGGTTCTCTCCTCAAAGCTTCAACTTCAGATTCCTTGCAGGCATTTTCATCAACCAGATATGTGGGAATTCAATAAGGGCTTAGTTTGCTCTTATGCCCAAAGACCTCAGACTCATTTAATGATTTTCATGAATTTAGAACTAGGGTTCTTGTCCCTTTTTGCAGATTGTTTTAGAAATACATGCTCATGATTCATATATTATTTTCACACTGTTTTCGATAACACATACCCATTTTCAATGAATTGCTTAAATAGTTACAAGATCTTCAGAAATCATGGACTTAGCCCTAAATTATAGCCTTTTTCTAAACGTGTTAGTCTTTTCCAAAATTGAACCTAGACTACTAGTTTGGAGTTAGAAATCTAGAACTCAGTCAGATTTTCAGGTTACTATAGTATTTGAGAAAAACAATATATTCAGATTAGTTTAATTCTGTCTCAGGAATTTAGGACAACAGATTAAATGAGCTATAATATTCAGTTTGGGAGTAGTATTTAGCACCGAGTTAGACTAGGGTTCAGCATACCCTCAAGTCCCAGAGTTATGTGCCATCGTTAATTTATAAGTCCCCTCTATTGGGCATCAGTTTTAGTAATCATGCCACAGTCATGCCTTTATACCCTAGAAAGGTATATTGGGTCCTCTCGATGGGGCGTATACATCAGACTCCACGTCTAGCTCATGTGGTTTATGTCGGTTAATAAACTCTCCCACAGTATCAGTTACAGTAAGGTAATTAGGGTCCGTAGTTATAATTATTCCCTATTTTAAGCATGCTTTCAGTTATTCTTGTATTCCAGTCTTTATACATTATTGTATATTAGGCCTATGTTCTTTAGCTCAGTTCAGATTACATACTTGACCAGTATTTTAGCATGTATATATATTCAGTCAGCTTTGCATGTCCCTCATGCTCAGTACATCTGAAGTACTGACGCATACTCCATGTTGCATCCTATTATGATACAGGCTCAGGTTCTCAACTTTAGCCTCGTGATTAGCTCGCCCGGTGCCATATCAGCGACAGTTAGTGGTGAGTCCTCATCATCCGAGGACATATCTTGTACATGATTTTTGAGTTAGTCAGTTTGTCTTTACTTTCAGTATTTGGAGTTAGCTGGGGGCTTGTCCTAGCAATTCATCAGTATAAGAGGCTTTCAGAAATAGTGTCAAACTCAGTTAATTTGGGTTGTTCTACTTTGAACTCTGTTATTTCCTTCAAATATTCTTAGGGGATTCTTTCAGAATAAATTCATCATTCAGTTATGCTTCCGCTTGTTTAGAATTATTTCAGTATGCTTGTGATTCCCCTGATTCAGGGTTAGCTTGAGGTTACTTGTGACCCTAGGTCCCGTGTTATGTCTAGAGGCTAGCCTCGGGGCGTGACAAGTTTTCCACTATTTTTCATCCTAAAGGTAAGAATTCTACTCCGCAAACTCCATATTATCTTTCATATGCGATAGAATTGCTAGGGGTGGACTTGGGAAAAGGTTTGGAATGACCTAAGATGGTAGAATCAGAAGAAGTCGGGGATTCTAGGGTGTTGTTAATTCCATTAGATTATGATCATGTGACGTTAATTCTCTAAATGTATCCATCAAAAATGGTAGAAATATGTGAATTAAGGGTGGGAAATCCTGGAAAAGGGGTGGAATGATCATGGTTGGCCTGGGGTTTTGGATTTTGCATAATCCGGGTAACTAGTAGGTCATAAGGATTGATTTTTGGTTATTGTGTGTTGTTTTAAACAAAGAACCGATAAGAACTTTGGGAAATGGGAAATCTTTGGTTGAGTAGAGCTCGGAATATTTTGAGGTAGGTGATGGTTATTGATTCCCTTATGCATTGTATGTTCGTGTGCTTTTCTTAAGTATTGTATGAGTTTCATGCTTAGGGACTGTTTTATAAATGTCTAAGTGTCTGGTTATCAGTCTTGTGAAATAAACAAGGTGTTATTACCTGTTGGGTTACAAGTGTTGATTTGTTCATTGTTTGTGACTGTTAGAATTCTGTGTGACATTCAGTTGGCTCGGGTCCATGCCTTGTATGAGATAACAAATGATTGGCTCAGGTACCACGCCTGGTACGAGATACTAAATAGTTAGATCTGGTACCATGCGTGGTAGGGGATATTAAATGGTTGGCTTGGGTACCACACCTAGTATGAGTTTATTTTATTGAATTGTTGCATTCTGACGATGGTTCCATGAGTGGACCGGGTTGAGTTTTTGAAATTGTGATTATTGCATGTGGTCCTTGAGAGGCCGGGTCATTGTATTTGATTGTAAGTTTGGTCTTGGTGTAGACTGGGTTGTATGTTTAACACTTACGTGTTGTTAGGGGGATCCCGAGGTGGGTCCAAGTTATGTAACACGAAATGTTTATTGTTTTGTCATTGAATGTTGTCAGTGGTTGTGAAGTGGATTACATATCGGGATAAGCTACGAAGAGACTTATAGTCTAGGGATATATGTTGGCTTGTTCACATGTTTCCTGTGCTTTACATAACTTTAGCTATTGTTCATATACTACATTTTTGGAACGAGCTGATCATCCTACCAGTACATAGTGGTGGTGTACTGATTTAGCACTTGCTTTCCTTTTTGTGAGTATAGGCAATCTTTTGGCGGCTGACACACGACCTCACCTGTAGTCCCAGCATTTTCAGACATCAAGGGTGAGCTGCTTTGATCAAGCTACCTTGGTTTCTTCCTGTTAGTTATAGCCCACTTGTTTTGGGCTTAGACTTTGCATATTTTGGGGTTGCATCCCCGTATTTCTAGACAGTTTTGGTAGAATGTTTTGGTATGGTGACTTTCAAGTTCTAGGGAGAATGTTTCCGCTGTTTTCTGATATAGTGTTTGAGATTTTATTGCTAGTTTATTTTGTGCATTAGTTTTAAGTTGCTAGAATGTTTAGGTGTTGGGTCGATATTAGTCCACTCACCCGGGGGTATTGGGTAGGTTCCACTCACAGTGGTCTGGGTCGTGAGAAAGATAGTATAAGAGCCCAAGTTTCATTGATCTCGTCAAACCAAAATGGGTCTAGTAGTGTCTTGAAGAATGGTACAGATACATTTGTACTTTTCTTTGAGAGGCTATAGGACTTTAGGTAAACTATCTATTCTTTCTTCCTTCATGCTATAACTTGATTCCAATTGGTATCTGGTGATACAAATTGGTATCTAACATCTTTCACCCTTCTGTCCGCAGATGGTTAATACAAGGAAAAATGGAGTGAGGTCAGCGGTCCCAGAAGCAGGCCCAACTATCAGAGGTAGAGGAAAGGGCAGGGGCAAGGGCTGAGGTAGAGCAACACCCGCCAGGGGTGGAGCTCAAACAGCTACAGGATCATGTGAGGCGACCCCTCCCTCACCCCAGGAGCACGTGGATGAAGAGGTTGAGGTGGTTGTTGAAAAAGGCATTGATCAGGCAGAGGCGGCACCGGTTGGAGGTGCAGGCCTTCCCCCTATCTCGCCTGAGGCATTTTAGCAGGTATGGTCCTTTCTGAGTGTGCTAGTTGGTGCTGAAGCCAACCCTACGGGTACTGAAGATTAGGTTCCAGGTACTCAGCCAGCGGTTATGATAGTTCATAGGATGGACGCGGCGTCTAGCACTGATGACTTGTTCCAGCCTATGTTAAGCTCGGTTATGACATGTAATGAGCATGAGATGCTGACTAAATTATTGAAGCTGAAACCTTCTACATTTCAGGATACTGAGAAGGAGGATGTGTATGAATTCATTTTGGACTATTATGAGAGGTTGCACAAGCTGGGCATTGTGCAATAGCATGGGGATGAGTTCGTCACTTTTCAGCTGCAGAGTTATGCTACGCAATGGTGGAGGTCTCACGTGGAATGTTGGTCATCTATTTTGCCTCCACTGACTTGGGAGCATTTTCATTCTCTCTTCCTAGAGAAGTATATACCTTGTACTTTGAGAGATAGCAAAAAGGATGAGTTCCTAGCTCTCGAACAGGGTGGCATGTCAGTCTCTGCTTATGAGGCTAGGTTTCATGCCTTGTTTCATTTTGCTACTCAATTATTGGGTTCTAAGGAGGAGAGGATTCGACTGTTTATGAAAGGCTTGAATACTGAACTGCAGGTGTTATCCGTGCACATGACTTCAGCACGAAAGAGCTTCAATGAGGTCACCAATTTTGTCAAGAAGTTAGAAGGAGTCAAGCAGGTTGGTTATGCTAAAGTGTTAGCCAAGAAGGCCTAGAACGATGGAAACTATAGTGGTTCATACTCTAGGGGCCATAATCAACATGTGTATTTGTTCCATCCTATTTAGTCAGCTCTGTCAGCTGCTACAGGTGGTCGTCCGAGAGCTAATCAATAGTTTTTAGCTCTTAGAGGCCAGGGAGCTTTTTACACATCTACCAGCAGGCCCACACTTGATTGTGGTTATTTTCATTGTGGTAATCTGGGCCATTTTATGATGGGTTCCCTCACAGACAGACTGGTAATCAGGCTTAGTATCAGTCTAAGGTTGTGGTCCCGGTAGGTAGAGGTGGCCACGCTAAAGGTCATCCACAGTGTGGGCAAGGTAACTTTCAAAGAGGCCAAGGAGAAAGGGGGAACAGTGGCACGGGCAGGGGTGTAGCATGGCCAACCAAGGAAGTAGCTCGGATTGAAGACCGATCTCAGTGTTATGCTTTTCCAGGGACGTCAACGCAGTGATCACAGGTACAATTCTTGTCTATGATAGGATGGCTTTGGAACTTTTTGACCCAGGTTCTACCTACTCTTATATATCTGTAAATTTTGCTTTGGGTTTGGACTTGATTTGTGATATCCTTGATTCCCCTATCCATGTTTCCACCCCAGTTGGAGAGTCCGTGATTGTGACTCATGTTTATCGTGCTTGCTCTATGATATTTGTGGGGTTGCATACTTGGGTAGACTTGGTAATTCTAGATATGGTTGACTTTGATGTCATTTTAGGCATGACATGGTTATCCCCTTATCATGTTGTACTGAATTGTAACACTATGAATGTGGCTCTAGAGATTCGAGGTAAGGATAGGCTAGAGTGAGAAGGTGTGTATAGGCCTAAGCTGGTTAAGATCATATCTTTTGTTTAGGTTAGGAAGCTAGTGGGGAGAGGGTGTTTGGCCTTTCTGTCTCATCTCTGAGATGATAGTGTAAAGTCCTCATCTATTAAGTTAGTTCCAGTTGTTTCAGAGTTTCAGGAGGTGTTTCCCACAGATTTTCTCGGTATGCCTCCGGACAGGGATATCAATTTTTGCATTGACTTGGAGGCGGGCACTCGCCCTATTTCCATTCCTCCATATTGTATGGCTCCGGAAGAATTAAGGAAACTTAAGACTGAACTTCAGGAACTCCTATATAAGGGATTCATCCATCCCAGTACTTTTTCTTGGGGTGCCCCAGCCTTGTTTGTGAAGAAAAAGGATGGAAGTATGCAGATGTGCATAGATTATAGGCAGTTGAATAAGATGACCATCCGGAATAAGTATCCTTTACCCCGTATAGATGATCTATTTGACCATTTACAGGGTGCATCTATGTTCTCGAATATTGACTTAAGGTCACGGTATCATCATTTAATTTTTAGGCCCATGGACATTCCTAAGACTGCTTTTTGGACTCGATATGGTCATTATGAGTTCTTAGTAATGTTGTTTGGGTTGACTAATGCTCCAGAAGCATTCATTAGTTTGATGAATTGGGTATTTAAGTCTTATTTGGATTCGTTCGTCATTATGTTCATTGATCTATTTTGATCTACTCCAACAGTAGGGAGGAGCATGTTAAACATCTCTGTATTGTGCTGGAAATATTGAGGCACCAAAAGCTTTATGTGAAGTTCACCAAGTGTGAATTTTGGTTGACTTCAGTTTCATTCTTGAGGCATGTAGTGTCTGAAAAGGGGTGATGGTGGATCCCCAGAAGATTGAGGCAGTCAAGAGTTGGGTATGGCCTAGCTCGGTGACTGAGGTAAGAAGTTTTGTGGGACTTGCAGGCTACTACCATAGGTTTGTCAAGGATTTTGCATCTATTGATACTCACTTGACAAGGCTAACTTAGAAAGAGGTACTATTTGTGTGATCCGACAAGTGTGAGGAGAGCATCCAAAAGTTCAAGACACTTCTGACCACGGCTCCTATTTTGTCTTTGCCGGTTGAAGGTAAGGACTTTATTGTTTATTGTGATGCTTCACATTTGGGTTTTGGTGTTGTGTTAATGCAGGACAGGAATGTGATAGCATATGCTTCTAGACAATTGAAGGTTCATGAGAGGAATTATCCCACTCATAACTTAGAGTTGGCAACATTTATTTTTGCACTCAAGATTTGGAGACACTATCTTTATGTTGTCAAGTGTGAAGAGTTCACTGATCATCGAAGTTTGCAACATGTGTTTACTCAGAAAGACTTGAATCTTAGGTAGAGAAGGTAGATGGAGTTGTTAAAGGACTATGAGGTGACCATTCAGTACCATTCGGGTAGGGCTAATGTGGTGGCAGACGCATTGAGCAGGAAGATAGTTAGCATGGGCAGTTTAGCTTGTTTGGGGGTGTCCAAACGACCTTTGGCGAGGGAGATTTAGGATTTGGAATCTAAGTGCATGCACCTAGGTATCTCAGAACAGGGTGAAGTGTTGGCTAGTATTGAGGTCAAATCCACATTCATAGAGGAGATAAAGGCCAAGTTGCTTCAGGATTCGCAGTTGAGAAGGCTTTGAAGCAAGGCAATATCTAAAGAGTCTGGGGATGCCACGTTGGACATTGGTGGGGTGTTGAATTTCAGAGGAAGGACTTGTGTTCCTCGGGTTGATGACATCATTGAAAAAGTGTTAGCATAGGCTCATTGCTCATGGTATTTTATTCATCTGGGTGTAACCAAGATGTACATGGATTTGAGGGAGCTTTACTGGTGGCCCGAGATGAAAAGGGACATATCAGATTTTGTGTTAAAATGTCAAAATTGCCAGAACGTAAAGTATGAGCACCAAAGACCTGCATGACTACTTCAGAGGATGCTCATTCCATAGTAGAAGTGGGAAAGGATATCCATGGACTTCGTGGTGGGTCGTCCCAAGAATTTAGGGAGGTATGACTCTATGTGGGTAATTATAGATAGGCTGACCAAGTCAACTCATTTTATTCTGGTTAGGGTGGACTACAATTTGCAGAAATTGGCTAAGATCTATGTGAAAGAGCTTATAATATTGTACGGGGTACCACTGTCCATTATTTCAGACAAGGGTATGCAATTTACCTCTAAGTTTTGTGGTAAGTTACATGAAGATTTGGGCACTCAACTCACCTTTAGTACAACCTTCCATGCTCAGACTGATGGTCAATAGGAGAGGATGATCCTTGTATTTGAGGACATGCTGAGAGGATGTGTGATTGACTTCGGGGGCCATTGATACCAGTCTCTACCATTGTGTAAGTCCTTATACAATAATAGCTACCACTCTAGCATCGATATGGATCCATTTGAAGCGTTGTATGGAAAGGTTTGTAGGTCACCTATAGGGTGGTTTGAGAAAGGTGATGAAATGCCTTTGGGCGTGGACTTGGTAAAGGAAGCACAAGAAAAGGTAAGAGGAATCTAGAGCAAGTTGCTAGCGGCCCAAGGCAGGCAGAAAAAATATATGGATCGCAAGGTAAAGGACATGGATTTTTAGATTGGTGAACAAGTTCTATTGAAAGTGTCACCAATGAAGGGAGTTATGCATTTTGGTAAGAAAGGAAAGCTCAGCCCTCAGTTCATCAGACTGTTCAAAGTTTTTGAGATTGTAGGGACAATGGCTTACAAGTTAGCACTATCGCCCAATTTGTCGGGTGTCCATCTGGTATTCTATGTATCCATGATAAAGCGATACCATGGGTATGGGGACTACATCATCAAGTGGTATGAGGTGTTATTTGATAAGGATCTTCACTATGAAGACGAATCGGTTATGATTCTTGATTTGGATGTTTGAAAATTAAGGATAAAGGTGATCAGTATGGTAAAGGTTCAGTAGAAGCATCATCCGGTTGAGGAAGCCACTTGGTAGACCGAGAAGGACATGCGGGACAAGTACCCTCACTTGTTTGAGAATTCAGGTAATACACTTTCCTTTCTTTATTTCCATAATTTTGGGTTGGATCATTCGGAGATGAATGATGGGTAAATTGGTATCTGTTGTAATGACCAGGTTCATCATTATGGGTAGACTTTTTGTGCCAAGTTTCAAGTTAGAAAACTTTCGGATTCAAGAGTTGAAAATTTTGGTCTAGGCTAGTCTCGGCTGGTTTTGGAGCAAGGTATGGTCTAGGGCAATCCAGGTAAGGATTAGATAATGTGTCCTGTGTTGAGCTAGTTTTCTATTTATCTAAGACATAAAGGAGTTTGTTGAACTTTTTGGAATCGAATTCGGGTAAGTAGAACTCCCGGTATCGAGATTGATATGAAAGAGTTATTTTAGAACGTCTAAAAAATGAGTGTGTTATAAAATGGAAAAATTTGGGGGATTTTACGACTTTCTCTCCTGTGTCAATCACTATACCTCCATCATAGCAGAGGAAATACTGCTACAACGGATGTCAATGTCCGTCAGCATCGCTATAGCAGATGGTCCTACTACGGTGGTACCGCTATAGCGGAGCATGGACTGCTATAGCGTACTATTGGTATTTAATGCAAAAAACTTCCCCAAAATGTTCAATTTTCATCAAGAATGTTTTGGGAGAAGGTAAAGGTGATTTTAGGCAAACTCCATCAGTTTTCCACCATTTTTTGTCCTAAAGGTAAGAATTCTACTCTTCAAACTTAGTACTATCTTTCCTACGCAATAGAATTGCTAGGGGTGGACTTGGAGAAAGGTTTGGAATGACCTAGGATGGTAGAATCTGGGGAAGGAGGGGATTCTAGGGTGTAGAATTTCTTGGGTGTTGTTGATTCCATTAGATTATGATCATGTGACCTTAATTCTCTAAATGCATCCATGAAAAAAGGTAGGAATAGGTGAATTAATGGTGGGAAAGCCTGAGAAAGGGATGGAATGATCATGGTTTGCCTGGGGTTTGGGATTTTGCATAATCTAGGTAACTAGTAGGCTATAAGAATTGATTTTTGGTTATTGTGTGTTATTTTAGACCAAGAACTGGCAAGAACTTTGGGAAACGGGAAATCTCCAATTGAATAGAGCTTGGAATATTTTCAGGTAGGTGATGGTTATTGATTCCCTTATGCATTGTATGTTCGTGTGCTTCGCTTAAGTATTGTATAAGTTTCTTGCTTAGGGAGTGTTTTATGAATGTCTAAGTGTCCTATTATCAGTCTTGTGAAATAAACTAGGTGTTATTGCTTGTTGGTTTACAAGTGTTGATTTGTTCATTGTTTGTGACTGTTAGATTTCTGTTTGACATTCAATTGGCTCAGGTACTGAGCCTTGTATGGGATAACAAATGGTTAGCTTGGGTACCACGCCTAGTACGGGATACTAAATGGTTAAGTAGGGTACCATGCTTGGTACGAGCTATTAAATGGTTGGCTCGGGTACCACACCTAGTACAAGTTTATTTTATTGAATTGTTGCATTCTGATGATTGTTCCATGAGTGGACCAGGTTGTGTTTCTGAAATTGTGATTATTGCATATGGTCCTTGAGAGGATGGGTCATTGTATTTGATTGTAAGTTTGGTCTTGGTGTAGACTGGGTTACATGTTTAACACTTAGGTGTTGTTAGGGAGAATCCTGAGGTGGGTCCAGGCTATGTAACACGGAATGTTTATTGTTTTGTCATTGGATGTTGTCAATGGTTGTGAAGTGGATTACATGTGGGGATAAGCTACAAAGAGACTTGTAGTCTAGGGATATCTGTTGGCTTGTTCACATGTTTCCTGTGCTTTACTTAACTTTACCTACTATTCATATACTGCTTATTTGGAGCTGGCTAATGATCCTACTAGTACACGGTGGTGGTGTACTGATTCTGCACTTTCTTTTCTTTTTGTGGGTACAGACAATCTTCCGCCAGATGACATGCGACCTCACCTGTAGTCCCAGCATTTTCAGACATCAAGGGTGAGCTGCTTCGATCGAGTTACCTTGGTTTCTTCCTGTTAGTTGTAGCCTACTTATTTTGGGATTAGACTTTGCATATTTTAGGGTTGCATCCCCGTATTTCTAGACAATTTTGGTAGAATATTTTTGTATGATGACTTTCAGGTTCTAGGGAGAATGTTTTCGCAGTTTTATGATATAGTATTTGAGATTTTATTGATAGTTTATTTTATGCATTGGTTTTAAGCTGCTAGAATGGTTAAGTGTTGGGTCAGTATTAGTCCACTCACCTGGGGGTATTGGGTAGGTTCCACTCGCGGTGGTCTGGGTCATGACAGTTAAAGAAGGGAAAGGCAATTGAAAAGTAACCTGTGGGTGGTAATTCTGCACTCGAGATAGGTTATGATTTAAATTGGAGTTAACACATATTTTAGTACATGCATGTGGTTGAATTATTTGACTTGTAATTGATCTTCGGATATGTTTGAAATGATAAGTGTTTTCATGTTGTGCTTGAATAAACAAGTTAGATATACTTGAACTGATTAATGAATTGAAATGAATAAGTTTACGTGTGTTTTGGTGCATTGTGTTATATTCTAAGAGATAGGACTTAGAATCATAGGTTTATTTGATAGTGAGATTGGGTACCACGAGTTGGTATGGATTGATATTGTTACTTATTTTTTGATCGGGTACTACAAGCTGGTATGGATTGGTATTGCACTGATGGAAAATAGTTCCAGTGGGTACATGGACCTTGGTGCATCCCCTATAGGTCATGGCTAGTTGGGCAGAAATAAGATCTTTTAGCATGTGTGTACACCCTTTCTTTTATATTATTTTGTTTCTTGATCAGATATGGTGAGATAGTATTATGAGCTAAGATGTGACTAGAGGTATTGATTACATTGCTAAAAGTTAGTTGGACATTGATTCCACGTGATATGTTTAATTGAAAGTGTTTATTATTACCTTGTTGCGGCAATATTTGGTGAGTTATGTGAACTTGTTACTAATTTTGTTGACTTGAGATGACTATATGTTGACTAAATTACATGTT
The DNA here is from genome assembly GCA_003996215.1 of Jaltomata sinuosa. Taxonomy (NCBI): domain Eukaryota; kingdom Viridiplantae; phylum Streptophyta; class Magnoliopsida; order Solanales; family Solanaceae; genus Jaltomata; species Jaltomata sinuosa. The sequence goes on from QJPP01007283.1 coordinate 34,895, forward strand.
AAGTGTTGAAGTGCCTTTTACTGGTTATTTTATTTGATTGTATACCAATTTTAAACTGAGTCGACCTATGATACCTACCTGTACATAGTGTTTTGTACTGATGCTACCCTGTAGTCTTCTTTTTTTAAGTGTAGACCGTATTTCAGAGGCTCAGACGGGACCTGATTTAGACTATACGGCTGACATTTTAATCCAACGGTAAGCACTACTTCTCAGGCTATCGTGGATCTTCTTTGAGTCATTGTCCTTCATCCGAATGATGTAAATTTATTATTTATTTTTGGTCATTTTGTATATCTTAGACGTTGTTTATAAGTATAGTTTTTGTACGATAACTTTCAGTTCTTGGGAGATGTATTAGTTGGTCAAATTATTATGCACTTCTTTATATCAATTTTTTATTTTCATTATAATTTAAGTTTCTTTTATATCATCTCTTTTATAATTTGGTTAAGTAATAAGGTTAAGGTTTGGGTTAGATAGTGCGTCCATCGGAGGGTTAGTATGGGTGAATTTAGGTTTGTGATAAGTTGGTATACGAGCCTCAGATTCATTGATCTTATTATAAAAGTACATGTCTAGTATAGTCTTACAGAACATTACGGAGATGAATATACTTTTCTTCAGGAGGCTACAGGACTTTAGTAAAACTCAACTTCTCTCTTCCTTCGTGCTATTACTTGATTCTAATTGGTATCAGTCAATCCAAATTGGTATCTAACTCTTTCACTCTCATTCTCGTAGATGATGAGAACACATACTTCAAAAGCTAAAGCGGGCGTATAGAACCCAGCCATTGAGGTTGTAGTTCACAGTACAGGTAGAGTAAAGGGGAAAGCTAGAAGAAGGAGAGAAGCACCCTCTAGGGTTGGAGCTTGGCCGCAACTTTGGTTTGAGAGTGTAACGATATGTTCAGTTATTGTTAAAAGGCAACTCATTGCGGGTTATGAGAACTTGTGAAATACTCTCTCGAATTAAATAGGGTAATGCAATGAAAAATTTCAGAATTTGAAATTTTACTCAGGCTGATGTCATCTCACTAAAGCAGAAATGTTCCCACTATACCACCATCGGTGTAGCAGTAGGCAGACCACTATAGCGGAATGACGAAACTAATGACCTAGAAAATAGGTTTTATAATTTGGTTTTATACTCTTAAGCTTCTAAAAGGAAGATTGCTCCAAAAACTCTCCTAGGGTTCCTTATGGCCTAGAAGCAATAGAGAAAAGGGATTTCCACTCGGATAGGGTAAAACCCACAGATTCTATGCTAATCTCTCATAAGGATTTGCCTCCATGGAGCCAAGTTGGCATTTAGACTTTCGTAGTAGCTACTTGGCGTCTAGGTAGGCTAGGTTTAACTGAGTAGATTAGACCCAGGGTGAAATACATAATATAATGTAGATTGACAGGAGATTGTATGCTTAGGACCTCGGGTAGGGTGTTTGGATGAATAAAATGGATTTAACCTTGCTGATTGGGTTGGGAATTTACTGCTATGAGTAATGTTGACCCTGTACTTGATTGTTTATATGTATGTTATGGTTGTTAATCCTCTGAAAATTGAATTATGGGTGGGTTATCGAAACTAGTATTGATTAATTGTAAAGGTTGACAGGTCATAGTGAATTTCCCAGGCTTGTGTAATGAGGGGAACAAGATGAGAAAGAAAGTACTGGATTTGTGGTATTAGGATATGGACTTCCTGTGAATGCATGTGTATTCCTAAATGATCCTAGGATTTGAGGTATATGAATTAATATGCTTAATTGAGTAAGCCAGGGATCTTTCTTCGGACATGCCATCAAAAGATAGAATAATGAACCATAGTTGTTGTGGTAGGTAATGGTTACTTGTAATCTAATTGCGTTACATGTGCATAATAATTGCCTCATTAGTATTACTTGCACATTATGCGTTCATGGAAAAAGGGATTGAATTTTAAATGATATTTGAAGTGTCAATCTCATGCAATGAACTTGTTTTAAATTCTTGTTGATTGTACAAGTGTGGTATGTTATCATTGTGGTTGTGATTGTTGTGATATCTATGGTTTATTTGTTGGCTCGGGTACCACACCTAGTGTAATTCTATTATTCATTGGTTGGCTCGGGTACCACGCCTGATACTAGTTTATTCATTGGTTATCTCAGGTACCACATATGGTATAGGTTCATCTTTGGTTGTCTTGGGTACCATGCCTGGTACATGTTTACTTTTTGTTTATGTGTGTTGGTTCCTTGAGTGAATCGAGCTTATCTATTATAATATTACTCTTACCTATTGGTCCCTGAGTGGTCGGGTTGGTATGTTTAAGTGCTAAGGTGGTTTCTTATGTAAATCGGGATTGCATGTTAAGTTCTATAGATGATGAGTTAGGGATCCTTGGGTTGTCCGAGTTACTTGAATGTAATGATCGGGTCTGTCATTATGGGTAAACCTTTTATGCCAAGTTTTAGGTTAGAAAACTTCTGAGTTTGGGAGTTAGAAATTTTAGTCTAGGCTAATCTTGGATAAATTTTAAGCGAGGTATGGTCTAGGGAAATCCATGAAAGGATTAGGTAAGATATCTTAAGTCGAGCTAGTTTTTCCATTAGCTAAGACCTTATGGAGTCCAAAGGACTTTTAAAAAGTCAATTCGGGCAAGTAGAAAGTAAATTTGGGCGAGTAAAACTCCCGGTGTTATTCCAAAATGTCAAGATTTAAGGTGTGTTGTAATGAGCAATTTTGGGAAATATTTCTGAGTTTCTATCCCGTGTCAACCGCTATAGCGGTTGAAACTATGCTACAGTGACCACCGCTATAGTGGAGAAATTCCCGCTATAGCAGAAGTCAATATTGGTAAGCACCACCATAGCGGTCAGTTCTGCTATAGTGGCACTGCTATAGTGGTAAATGAACCGCTATAGCAGACTGAGTTGGGATTAATGCAGAAATTTCTCCAAAATGTTCAGTTTTTCCTCAAGAATGTTTTGGAGAAGGGAGAGGTGATTTAGGAGATTTCAAGTCAGATTTTCACCAAATTTCTTCCTAAAGGTAAGGATTTCACTCCCTTACACTAGTAATTTAATTCCCAGTTAGTAGAATCGATAGTTACGGGCTTGGGGGAAGGTTTGGATTGACCTAAGAATGGTAAAATCCGGGGAAAAATAGGATTCTAGGGTGTTAAGTCTTGGGTCCTGAATATTATGGTTGGGTTATGATCTGTTCGACATAATTCGCTTAATGTATCCATAAAAATGGTAGTTTAAGTCAAATTAATGGTGGGAAATCCCTAGAAGGGGTGCAATGATCATAGGTTGTTCTGGGAATTAGGATTGAGTATAATCCAGGTAATTATTAAGCCATGTGGACTGATATAGTATATCTTGTAATCATTATTAGACCAAGAATGATCAAAGGCTTCGGGAAATGGGAAGGCTCCGGTCCAGTAGAGCTTTCGAGTTATTCGAGTTAGGTGATGGTTATTATCTTTCCCACATGCGATATGTGTTCATATACTATTGCTTAGTATTGTACATAGTTGCATGCTTAGGGAATAGAATTATGAATGTCTAGCTATCCTATGTCAATTATGTGAAATGAACTGGTATGGTTACTTGTTGGTTTACAAGTGTGATGTTGTTCAATAATTATTGGCTTGTTCGATTGTGTGTGACATTCGGTGTGCTCGAGTACCACGCCTAGTATAGGTTACATATTGTTTGGCTCAGGTACCATGTCTGGTATGGGATACTCATTTGTTTGCTCGGGTACCACACCTGGTACAAGTTCTATATTGGTTGGCTCGGGTACCACGCCTACGGGATTGATTTTACTTGTATTGATTGCATTCTATAAATGGTTCCATGAGTGGGCCAGGTCTTATTCTTGAATTGTAATTATTGCATAACAGTCCATGAGAGGCCGGGTGGTTGTATTTAGATGTAGGGTTGGTCTTAGTGTAGGCTAGAATTGCATGTTGAACACGTAGGTGTTGTCCTAGGGATCCTTGGTTGGTCTGGGTTGTGTGGAACGGATATATGTTTATTGTCACTGTGTGTTGTTCAGTGGTTGTGAAACTTTCTACATGTGGTTGCTAAGCTAGAGGAAAGACTTAAAGTCTAGTTATATTGCTGACTTGTATTCATGGTTGCCTTACTTTACTCAGCTTTGGTTTATTGTTTATATATTTTTTTATTGGGGCTAGCCGATGATCCTACCAGTACACGGTGGTTGTGTACTTATTCTGCACTTGCTTTTCTCTTTGTGAGTATAAGACATATTCCGGTGGCTGACACGCGACCTCAGTTGTAGTTTTGGCGATTCTGATCCCAAGGGTGAGCTACTCTTTTAGCTGCCATGGTTTCATCCAGTATATTTCTAGTCCATTGTTTCGAACTCGGATGCTCTTGTTTTATTTGGGGTTGCATCCCCATTTCTTAGACAGTAGTAGATCTTTTGGTATGGTGACTTTCAGATTCTATAGAGGCAACCTAGGGGCTGCCAAAATGCACTATAGCATCGCCCCAGGCGAGGCCGCAGACAATTCTAGCCCATTTCAATCAGGGTTGGTCCAAATGATCCCAATCCGATACGAAGTCCCCCTATACCCTATAAGTACTTCTTCCCTTCATATTTTCAATAGTTATACATAGTTTTACATAAGTTTTAGATAGCAAGAGTTGAAGAACAAGATCAGGTATTTTTGGAAGGAGAAACACGCAGGGATAGAGCCCCAAGGGTTTCTACATAGGTTTATATTTTCCTTTTACTTTGTATGATTGAATATTTGCTTATGCATGGATTATTGATATTGTAATACGTGCATGAGTAGATAAACTCATAGTATCTAGGGTTGTGGATGAATATAAAGGTTTTAGTTTGAATGTTAAAGTTAGTTTGATTGAATTTCCACTATTTGAGTTGCTTATCTTTTCTTGATCTTAATTACTTAATTCTTAGCCAATTATTGAGTACTATCTATGGTTTGTAAGTTGAACTAGAAATAGAGAACTTACATTCGTAATACAAAAAGGTAGAGCTTGGTCGTGGATCCCTAATAAAGGGGGGAACGATTCACTAACATGGATAGGAATATATCCATTTATTAATTGGTAAGGAAGATATATCACATGCAATTCACTATCGATAGAAGACCATCGGAATATAGGTGTTAGGAATAGTTGATTAGGCGTAGAGGATGTTTGGAAAGACGCTCAACATTGCAAATTTTAATTTGCAACTAGTAACTCAAAAAATTAGTTAAACTAGTTAACCGATAACTCAACTATATTATTCTATGTCTGCAACCCTGGATCACTAATAACCTCTGAAATCACACACCAACCTAATATCATTTTAAGTATTAGAATTATAGTAGTTAGTAGTTAATTCGCTAAACTATACAATCTTCTCTTGTTTACACCACTTAATAGTTAGAATAAGAGTTCATTATAGTATCAATTCGTCAATTCCCTGTGAGATCGATAATCTGGATTTACAAGTCCTATGTCATTTGTCAGATTATGTACACTTGTGTTAGTATAAGCCTAAGCTAGAGTCCACCAACACTAGTTAACCCCATGAAGCTACAAATCTCTGTCACCAAAGTGGGCTTAACCCAATCCTTAACTACCTCAATTTTCTGTCAGTCTTCCATTACCCCTTCTTTCAAAACTACATGCCCCAAAAAGGATACAGAAGACAACCATAATTCACACTTGGAAAATTTTGCATACAACTCATTTTCCTTCAACAAACCTATCATAATCTTAAGATGATTACCATGATCCTCCTCAATCATAGAATACACTAGGATATCATCAATCAGCACAATAATGAATTAATCTAGGTAGTGCTTAAATATCTTTTTCATCAAACTCGTAAAAGCAGACGAGGAATTATTAAACCCAAAAGAGATCATAAGGAACTCATAGTGTCCGTACCTTGTCCAGAAGATAGTCTTTGGAATATTAGAAGGCCAAATTTTCAACTGGTTGTATCCGGACCTCATATCATTCTTAGAAAAGACTGATGTACCCTGCAACTAGTCGAACAAGTCATCGATACGAGGGAGAGAATACTGGTTATAGATAATAACATTATTCAAATACTGATAGTCTATGCACCTATGTAGACTACCATCTTTCTTCTTAACAAACAACACAGGAGCACCCCATGGGGAGGCACTCAGATGAATGAATCCTTTACTCAACAACTCTTGTAACTGAGCCTTAAGATCTCTCAACTCATCCAGCGCTATTCTATAAGGGGGAATATAAATGGGGTGCATATTCGGCTCTAAGTCGATAAAAAATTTAATATCTCAATTTGGTGGCATGTCAGGCAAATCCACTGGAAATACCTCTTGAAACTCACATACCATAAGAACTAACTTGATAGTTGGAACCTTTATACTAGTGTCCCGAAGATAAGATAAGAAGGCTAAACACCCCTTACTATCAAACTCTGATCACGATGAAAAGATATAAACTTTATAGGAGCAGGACTATAGTTACCCTCCCACTCTAGCCTATCCAACACATGCATAGCTAGAGTCTCTGTCTTAGCATGACAGTCCAATATAGCATGGTGTTAAGTTATGGTAGTAATTTAGGTATAAAAAAGGGCAACGTGGTACATTAATCTCACTATGTGCAAGGTCCGAAAAAGGGCCAACCTACCAAACAGTTGCCTTTGGTGCCAAGTTGCTTGGGTATTAGGCTGCGAATGTCATTCAAATCAAGATGACCATAGGAGAATTTGATAACTATCACCTGGTGTAAACCTTTTTCCCTTGTGAGTTAAACAGCCTCATCCATAGTGAATTTGGTAGTCCTCAACTAGCTGATTTCTCCAAAGAACCTGCATTAAAGCAACTTCTTTGTTTCAGAACTTACGAACCTGACAGTCAAGAATCTCAACTGGTACCTCCTTGTAAGAAATATCATCTTTTACGCCCAAAATCTCTAAAGATACAATTGAGGCAGGATCACCAATGCACTTCTTCAATAAGGATACATGAAAAAATGGATGCACTGATGATAAGTCTTGGGCAAGTCTAACTCATAAGACACATTGCCAATGCGACTCAAAATTCTATAAGGACAAATATAGAGGGAACTGATTTTCCCTTTCATACAAAATCTCTTAACCCCTTTCATGGGTGAAACCTTCAAGTAAACCATATCACCAACCACGAACTCAAGCTCTCTCCATCTCACATTTACATAGGATTTTTGATGACTCTGAGTGGTCTTCAACCTCTCTCTAATCAAATAAACTTTCTCTATAGCTTCATGGATTGAATCAGTCCCTATAAAAGTAGCTTCACCAACCTGAAACCAACAAATAGGAGATCTATACCTACTACCATAATATGCATCAAATAGGGCCATCTGAAAACTGGAGTGATAGTTGTTGTTATAGGCAAACTCAATCAACGGCAAGTGATCATCCCAACTACCCTTGAAATCAATCACACAAGATCTCAACATATCCTCTAAGGTCTAAATAGTCCCCTCTACCTGACCATCTTTTTGTGGATGAAAAGCTTTATTGAGATGAACTTGGGCACTAAGACCCTTTTGAAATGTCTTCCAAAATTGAGAAGTAAACTGAGTACTCTTATTGAATATGATAGTCAAAGGAACTCTGTGCAATTTCACTAACTCCCTAAGATAGAGTCTAGCATAATCCTTGACTTAATCTGAAGTGTTAACGGATAGGAAATGTGTTGACTTAGTCATTTGGGCTAGAATCACCAAATAGAATCATGCTGTTAGCGAGAATGAGGCAGCCCTGTAATGAAATCCATGTTCACTAGTTCCCACTTCCACGTAGGGATACTGATATCCTGAATTATACAACCCGGTCTCTGGTGATCAACCTTAACCTGGCAGCAATTTGTACACTTAGCCATAAATTCTGTGATATCCTTCTTCATGTCATTCAACCAATAGACTTATCATAGATCACAATATATCTTTGTGTCTTCAGGGTGAATAGAATACCGAGAACTGTGAGTTTCTATCATTATCCCCTGCCTCAAGTTATCCACATCTTTAACATTAATTATGCCCTGACAATGAAGAACACCATCTCCCCCTTGAGAGAAAACCTTAACTTTCTAACTTTGGACAACTTTTTTCCCCTTAAGAAAAATAGGATCACTATCTTGATTTTCTTTCACCTCAGCTATTAAAGAAGATTCTGAATGATTTTGAACAAAGATACTACCTTCAGCTAAATCAACCAACTGAACTCCCAATCTAGAAAGCCTGTGAACTTCATGAACTAATTCTTTCTTCGCATCCTCTACATGAGAAACACTTCCCATCGACAACCTTCTAAGAGCATCAGCCACAACATTGGCTTTACCCGTATGGTACGAGACACTCATATCATACTCTTTTAACAACTCTAGCCATCTTCTCTGATGAAGATTCAGATCTTTCTTACTGAACACATACTGAAGGCTCTTATGATTAGTGAGCACATCTATATGAACCCCATAAATATAATTCCTTCAAATTTTTAAGTTAAAAACAATTGTTGCCAACTCATGATCATGAGTTAGGTAATTCTTCTCATGAGGATTGAGTTATCTAGAGGCATATGATATAACCTTGCAATGATGCATCAATACATGACCAAGGCTAACTCTTGAATCATCACAATAAACACAAACCTATCCGAGCCCTCCAATAGAGTTAAAACTAGAAGGGAGGTGAGTCGAGTCTTCAACTCCTGAAAACTCTTCTCGCAAGAATAGTTACATTGAAACTTAACTATCTTTTGAGTCAATTTGGACATAGGAGTAGCAATAGATGAAAATTCTTTAACAAACTATCTGCACTAACCATCTAAAACCAAGAAACTAATGATATCTGATGGAGAGATGGGTCTAGGCCAATTCCAAATGCCCTAACAAGGAATGTTATGACTAAGGAATGCTATTGATTTCAACAAGAATTCACACTTACTGAAAAGCAAATATCTAGCAATCTTTGAGAGTCTGCAAGACAATCCTCAAATGGTCTGCATGTCATCAATAAAGACAATGACAAACAAAGTGGAATAATGGCACTAGCATTGTGAAGTTCTGGTACCTTAACTGCTAAAATGTTTACGTTCTCATCAAACAAAGGATTCTCAAGATTCACATTCACATTTGCATTGGCCTGGTTATAATCCTGGTTCCACTTTCTAATAGAAGCCATAGTTGCCTACCCATAATTCAAGATAAACAAGTGTGATGGGATAGATAAAAGACACAAAGCAGAGTAGAAAATTCCCTAAGTAAATTTCAAAACCATATTTCTCGACAACTATGCCAAAATTTGATAACATTAAAATTATACTTATTAATAAGTGCAAACTATCATTGTCAAATATAGTAACCAAACGATAGGATAGGGCCGAATCCCAAAGGGAATATAGTAAGATATGTAATACTTAAGGTCTTTTAAGTTACTTTACTCAATGTCAAGTCCTATTCCTTAACAAGTTTTAAAGAAATTTGATTATAACTAATGCTTGCAATATTACAATGATTATAATGACAATGTTTAGAACAAACTAGGATTTTTTCACATTGTAATAGGTCGATCCTAATAGTTATCAATATCATTATTGTCTCATAGGTTATTAAAGGTGGGCGTTGATATAATTACTACTATGTAATATCTTCCTATTTATGAATGACCTTTTCTTTAATTATCCTTCAAAATAAATTGAAGCGTAGCTATAAAATGATCATAATTTACTAAGTGAAACCGTCATATTCCAATGTGGATTTATTAAACAAGGGTTAGCACCTTGAGTTCTTATTGGCTAACTTTTTTCAACCCTAATGAGCCCTTCTGGGCATAAACCAAGGTTTTCAAGCGTTTGACTAACGTTTGTAACTGCTATCACTCTTAAAATGAAAGTTAACCAATCACCCATAATCTATTTAAATCTATAACAATATTTTCAATCTTAAGAATCTCCTATTACGAGGATTCACAACCCTAGATATAAGTTTATTTTATCTATTCATGCTTAAAATAAGAACACTAATATAAATTAAAGAAGCATACTTATGTAATTGATTGAAGGTCAAGAGTTTTTCTCGAATTCAAATAGCAAAATCGCGCTCAAAGAGCATTCAAAACCCAAGAGAAAAATAGTATTTCGGTAACTTAAAAAGTTTCTGACAAAATAACCTACAACTACTATTTATAGTTGAGTAAAATTTGACTTATGATTGGGCTGGGAATATTTTTCGTGTTCTTTCCACGGGTGCCTTAATGTATCGTAGTGGTGCTGTAAGATTTGTACTCTTCACCATGATAAAGATCATAAGTTACATAGATTCTGTTAACTAGAATGGGTGTCCCTACAATTCGTACTCAAAGCCTATGACTTGTACTCTTAGCCATTGTAATGTTTGGATTTGGCATCTCTCTATTTCCTCACTATGGTTTGCACCACAAGATGTACTCTCTTGATATGGTTCATACAGTGACCCATGCTAATAATTCCCAGTTGTGACACTTCTATTAGGCTCTACAAATCTCCTCACGGCTCGTATTGAGTCCTTTTTTTTGCACTTTGTCCTCTGTTTGTATACTTTGCCGATTTACCTAAAACTCAACCAAAATGCATAAAATTGGAGTAAACATGCTTGATAAATACAAAGAATACTCATTAAAAAGCATCAAATGTGCATTAAAATCCTAGCATATCAAGGACTTAGTCCATTGACGAGATCTCTCAAGCTCATACTTAGCCCTTGATAGTTTTAGACTAGTTTTTCTAGATTTTTCTCTCTTTGCATAGAGTTCATCTCTGGTTTGTCTTAACTCATGCTCACATTTAAAATTTTCATCGTTGATTATTGTCTTTCCCTTTTCAGTGAAAGTTAATTTTAAAATTTTAGATTTGAGAGATAGGATAAATGAATCATATTGTTGAACCTATTTTTTCAATGACTAATTTTCCTTTTCTAGTCTTATTTTGATGTTCTTAATGTCAATATAAGGAGAAGGGGCAAACCTATTAAAAAAATAAGATGGATGCTCTGAGTCTAGGACGGAAGTTGCTCTTAAATTTAGGGAGCGAGTGAAATAAACAAAGTCAATACGCTGGATAAGAAGCATAGTATACTCATACTTTAGACTGGTAAAGGAACTCAATAGTTGATACATTCCTTTAGTATGTAACGTCCTATTTTATTATTATGGGTAAACTATTTGTGCAAACAAATAGGTTATAAAACTTCCGAGTTGGGGATTTGGAAATTTTGGGATAGGCCAGTCTCAGATGATTTCTAAGTGAGGTGAGGTCTAGGGCAATCCGAGAAAGAATTAGGTAAAATTTCTATGTTTGAGCTTTATTTCCTATTAGATAAGACGTTAAGGATTCCGTTAGATTTTTTAGAAGTGAATTCAGGTGAGTAGAACTGTCAGTATGAAACTTGATGTGAAAGGGTTGGTCTAGAACGTCAAGGTTTTAAAGTGTATTGTAAAATAGGAAAATCTGGGAGATTTCTCGAGGTTTTGTTCTATTTCAACCACTATAGAAGTTGACACACCAGTACAATAATAACTGTTGTAGTGGAAAAATTCTCGCTATAGCAGAAGTCAAGGCGGTCAACCCCACTATAACAGGTGGCTTCTGCTATGGTGGTGCCGCTATAGCAGAGTAAGTCGTAGTAAATACAGAAACTTCCCCACAAATATTCAAAATTAATCAAGAACATTTTGGGGAAGGGCAGAGACGAAGAGAGGTGAATTCTACACCAAACATCATCGTAAAGTTAAGGATTTTGGTCCCCTAACTTACTACTACGATTAATATGCATTAGAATCGTTAGTTTTGGGCTTGGGGGAGGATTCAGCTTGACCTAAGGGGGAAAAATCTTGTGTAACAAGGGTTCTAAGGTGTAGAAATCTTAGGTTTTGTAGATAATCTCTTGTTCATGATTAATTTACAATAATTCACTAAATGTAAATGTAAAAATGGTAGTTCTAGGTGAATTATTGATGGAAAAGCCCTGGGATGGGTGGAATAATCATGGGTTTGTCTTGGGGATTAGGATCTGGATATAATCCAGGGTTTATTAGGCCACATTAATTGATTTTCATGTTTTCGGGTTATTTTAGACCAAGGGCAAGCGAAATCTTCAAGAAATGGGAAGGCTTTGGTCCAGTAGAGCTTTTAGGCTAATTCGAGGTAGGTGATGGTTGATTGTTTTCCCATTTATGATAAGTGTGAATTGTTAACTATTGCTTTAGTATTGTCTACAAATTACATGGTTTAGGGAACAAAATGATAAATGTCTATGATATCGGGTGTTAATCATATGGAATGAATTGTCTTAATTACTTGTTGGTTGTACAAGTGTGGTGGTGTTCATTATTGTTGATTGATTGGTTATCTGTGACATTCGGTTGGGTCAGGTAATACGCTTGGTATAATATATTGGTTAGCTTGAGTACCACGCCTGGTATGGGATATTCATTAGTTGGATTGGGTACCACGCCTGGTACAAAATATTCATTAGTTGGCTCAGGTACTATGCCTGGTACAGGTGCTAGTATGGTTGGCTCAGGTAGCACGCCTAGTACATTGTTTGATTGTGCTTGTTTGGATGGTTCCATGAGTGCACTGGGTTTTCTCTTGTGTTATAATTTTTACATTTGGTTCTATGAGGGGACCGGGTTTGCTCTTGTGTTATAATTGTTGCATTTTGTTAAATACTGGGTTTGTTCATGTGTAGACTAGGGTTACATATTAAACATTATAGATATGGACTTAGGGATCCTTGGTTGGCCCGAGTTACTTGAAGGGTGGTAGATATGCATACATTGTTGTGGTTGTTGCGGGTTATGGACATGTTTTGTGTAGCTAATAAGTCAAGTTGATGATTGAGAGTCTAGGTTGTATTTGCTGGCTTGTTTACACATGTTTTGTCCTACTTTACTAAGTTCTAGTTAAATGTTCAAATTTCATTTATTGGAGCTGGCCGATATTCCTACCAGTACACTGTTGTTTTGTATACTGATGTTGCACTTGCTCTTGTTTTGTTGAGTACAGGGCATATTCCGATGGCGGCTTCATAACCTCAGCTGTGACACAATCGCTATCTGAATCTATGAGTGAGCTAATTCTTTTAAGGTGCCATAGATTCTTCATTTCCTTCTGGTCCATAATTCAGACTCAGACTACTTTTTTTTAAGGGTTGTATCCCCATACTCTAGACTTGTTAAATGTTTTGGTACCCGACTTTAAGGTTCTGGGGGTATTTTCCATAGGTTTCTCTTTTTAATTATTTTAGATATGAATTCTTAGTTTTATGCAATGCAACTGGTTTTAGCTGCTTAATTTTGATAAGTGTTAGCTTGGTTACTTGGTTTGCTCACTGGGGGTTTTGGGTGGGTTCCACTCATGGTAATTAGGTCATGACAAAGATGGTATCAGATCCCTAGGTTCATTGATCTTGTTATACTAAAATGAGTCAAGTAGAGTCTTGCAGAATAGTATGGAGATGTGTGTACTTTTCTTCGAGAGGCTACAGGACTTTAGGGAACTATCTCTTTATTATTCCTTCGTGCTATAACTTGATTCCAATTGGTATCTGGCGATCCAAATTGGTAACTAACTTTATTCACTCTTTTTTTAGCAGATGGTAATCACTAGGCATAATTGATCAAGGGAAGCAACTCTAGCTTTGGGACCAGTGGCTAGAGGGCGAGGAAGGGGAAGGGGTAGGGGTAGGGGAAGAGGAAGAGTAACACCCTCCAGGGGTGGAGCTCAGGAAGCGACTGAGCCAAGGGCGGTGACCCCTCCCCTACCCCATGATCCTATTGAGGAGGAGGTTGAGGTTGTGCTTGAAGAGGGAGAAGAACAAGAGGAGGTGGCACCGGTCGAAGGTGCAGATCTTCCCCTATGTTGTTTGAGGTAATTTAGCAGGTGTTGGCCTTTCTACGTGGGCTGGAAGGTATTCGAGCATCCCCCACTAGGCCAGCGGATCAGGTTTTGGTCACTCATCTAGCCGTTTCCATAGCTCCCAGTATGGATGAAGCATCGGGTACCGATGTGTTCTTTCATTTGGTACTAGGCCCAATTATGATCAAGACCGAGTACGAGCTATTGACCAAGTTCTTAAAGTTGAAACCTCCATCATTTCATGGTACAGAGAAGGAGGATTCCTTTGAGTTTATTTTGGACTGCTATGAAAGTTTGCACAAGTTGGGTATTGTACAACAACATAGGGTGGAGTTTGTGACTTTTTAGCTAAAGGGTGATGCCAAACAATAGTGGAGGGCTCACGTAAAGTGTCAATCTCTAACTTTTCCTCTGATGACTTGGGCTCAATTTCATGCCCTATTTTTGGAGAAATATGTGCCTCGCACTCTGAGAGATTGCAAGAAGGATGAGTTTATGGCCCTTGAGCAGCGCAATATGTCTGTTTCAGCCTATGAGGCTAAGTTTCATGCCTTGTCCCATTATGCTACCAAACTTCTGGGCACTAAGAAGGAGAGGATTTGTCTGTATGTTAATGGTATAAATACTGAGTTGTAGGTCTTATATGTTCATATGACTTTGGTAGGGAAGAGCCTTAATGAGGTGAGTGACTATGTAAAGAAACTAGAGGGGGTCAGAGAGGTTGGGTAGGCTAAGGTGTTAGCTAAGACATCCCAGAATGAGGGTAACTACAGTGGTTCTTACTCCAGGGGTCTCATTTAGCAGGTCTATTTGGTTCGTCCTATTTAGTTAGCCCTACCAGCTTCTGTACGTGGTTGTCCACGGCCCAATTAGCAGTTTTCAGCTCCTAAAGTCCAGGGGGCTTTTTATACTTCTACCAGCAGGCCTTCACTCAATCGTGGATATTTTCATTGTGGTGATCTGGGTCATTTTAAGAGGGAATGCCCTCTCAGACAGGAAGGAAATTAGATGCAGTAATAGACTAAGGATGTGTTTCCAGTAGGTGGAGGTGGCCATGGCAGAAGGCGCCCACAAGTTGGGTGAGGGAATTTTCAGGGAGTCTATGGAAATAGAGGGAATGGTAACGCGAGAAGGGGATTGTGTAACCACCCAAAGAGGTTGCCTAGATTGATTATAGAGCCTATTGTTATGCCTTTCCATGGAAATCTAAGGCCGAGGCATTGAATATTATGATAACAGGTACACTTATAGTTTATGACCAGATGGCTTCTGTCTTATTTTATCCAGGTTCCATATATTCATATGTACCTCTAAAAAATTTCTTGGGTCTGGATTTGATTTGTGATATCCTTGATTCCCCTATTCATGTTTCTACCCTGGTTACGGAGTCTATGGTAGTAACCCATATGTATCATGCTTGCTCTGTGGTATTTGTGGTGTTTTTGACTTGGGTAGATTTGGTTATTCTAGATATGCAGCATTTTGATGTTATTTTAGGTATGACTTGGCTGTCTTTGTATCACGTTGTGATAAACTCTAATTCTAAGACAGTAACTCTAGAGATTCCGGGTAAGGATAGTCTAGAGTGGGAAGGTGTGTATAGGCCTAAGACGGCGAATATTATATATTTTATTCGGAATACGAAGCTAGTGGGGAAAGGTTACTCAGCCTTCTTGGATCACTTTTAGGATGTTAGTGCGGAGGTTCCTTTCATTAAATTTTTCCCAGTGGTTTCTGAATTCCAGGAGGTATTTCCAGAAGATTTGCCTGGCATGCCTCCAGAAATGGACATTGAATTCTGTATAGATTTGGAGCCGAGCACTCACCCAATCTCTATCCCTCCTTATCGTATGGATCCATCAGAGTTGAGGAAACTTAGAACTTAGATTCAGGAACTTCTAGATAAGGGATTTATTCATCCCAATGCTTCACCTTGGGATGCTCCAGTCTTGTTTGTGAAAAAGATGGATGGTAGTATGAGGATGTGTGTAGATTACAGGCAACTGATCAAGGTAACTATTCGAAAGAATTATCTTTTACCCCACATAGATGACCTTTTTGATCAGCTGCATGGTGCTTCAGTATTTTCTAAAACTAACTTGAGGTCAGGGTACCATCAAATAAAGATTAGGCCTGAGGAAACACCTAAGATGGCATTCCGGACTCGATATGGACATTATGAGTTCCTGGTAATGCCATTTGGGTTGTATCATGCCCCGAAGCTACCCCCTGGATGCAACATGGTGCTTAGTGTCATAAGTGACTCCAAGATAACCCATGGCATGGCATATCTATACAACATCATAGTAAAGCATGCATTGTGCGGAAGCTAAAACCATCATTATCTGAAAGCAAGGAAGAACCCAAAAATCTTAATATATAAATAGTTTAGTGCTGACTAAAAAACAATACTAACAACTGTTGAAACTAGTCTATGTCTAAAAGCCTTCTAACTAAATAGGAGTTGCTGGGACATGCCCCTAGCTAACTCTAACAAATCTGAGACTGAAAGTAAATACTGAATATATAAGAATGTCTATCATCCTTGAACTACTGAGGACTCATCACTGACCTGCTGAGTACGGACTGGAGGTCGAACTAAGTGCGGTCTATATGCTGAGTGCCTGAACTTACATCATAAAAGGATGTTGTAACACCCCAAAAATCCTAAGTTCATGCCCAAACTTTTTCCATCAGTCTAATGATGATTTCTCTAGTGTGGTGAGTGCTTTGGATGCGAATCATGTCGATAATAAACTCATATCATCAAGTTAAGTCGCAAGTACCTCACCAAACTAAGTTTTCATGTAAGTCTAAACTAGGGTCAACTTCAATCGATCATTCCTCCCAAAATATAAAGAGTTAGGTGTCCTAGTACCCATTAAATTAAAGGTTTTTGAGCCTTCTTTCCAACTCCACCAACCACGCATTTATTCGAGTCCGGAGTAAAAAGTTATGGGCAGTTTACTGCAGTGCTGCCAGTGATGACGGATGGGAATAATGAACCGTCGTTTTGAACGACGGTCCGTACTTTGAAATGATGGGTCCGTCCTTTGAACGATGGGTCCGTCCTTTGAACGATGGGTCTGTGCTTTGTACGATGGGTCTGTCCTTTGTAAGACGGGTCCGTCCTTTGAACGACGGATCCGTACTGTGAAACCGTGATTTCTGAACTGAACGCTAAAATTTCATGTTTAAAAACACGAGTTAGGTTGACGACCCGTAGACCAAAACCATGGTCCGTCCTTTGACCCGTGGTTTGTCAATTTTTAGCTTTTCTTCCAGTTTTTCACGGGTGACTTTACGGGCCGTCGTTTCAAACGAGACCATCCTGCAACTCATGGAATTGAGTTCCCAGAAGTGGTTCTTGAAACCACGACTCCCTTTGACGGTCCATCCTTTTGGATGATGGACCGTGGCCAACTCGTGGTCTCTGAGATTGACTTTTTCCAGCTTTTTCCAAGTTTTAATCCAGGGGTATTTTTGTAATTTTCCACTCTTTTAACTCTTATACTAAGTTGTTTTAAGCCTATTTAGGAGGGTTTTTATTCCCACTTGACCTAAGTTCTTTCCCAGTCTTCCAACCAAGTTTCAAAAGAAGAAAAAGGGAGTTTCCATATCCTCAAGCTTCAAGTTAAGGGTTTCAAGCTCCATACCAAGGGATTCACTCCAAGTCTCCATTTCTCTTCACTTTGATTAAGGAAAGCTTCAAATAAGGAAAATATCCTCCAAGCTCAAGTCTCCAAACTCCAACTCAAGTCTCCTAGTTCTTTTTCATTCAAGTGGGTAATTTTCTAGCAAGGTATGTGGGTCTTTAGCAATGGGTTTTTCCCACCCTTGTGCCCCAAAATCCCCAACTCATGAATTTGAATTATGAAGTTATGAAATTAGGGTCTTGAACCAAAGTTGGGGAAAGTTTATGAAATCAGTTCCTATATTTAAATTCATGGTTTCTTATTGATTATTTATGATTTGATTATGATTATTTCATTGATTTTGAAAGCCCAAGCATGAAAGTGGATTTCTAGCATGAACCCATGAATTTACATGTTTTCAAGAGAAAATTAGCATGATTAGCTATCATGGCACTTATGAACTTATGAAATTGCATGTATGATTCTTCAAGTATGAATTTAGTATGAAAAGCATGTTTTGAGCTATGGCTAAGCTAAGCCTTCAGATTATGACTTTGAATTGCATAGCATCAGATATGTCTTTTGCTTTTCAAAATAGCTTTGGCATTAGATATGTCATTGGTTTTACATAGCTTTGGCATTAGATATGTCATTAGTTTTTACATAGCTTTGGCAGTAGATATGTCATTGATTTTTACTTAGCTTTGGCATCAGATATGTCATTGGTTTTGAACAGCTTTGGAATCATATATGTCATCGGTATTATATGAGCTATATGTATATTTTTGGAGTAGTATTAGCACCGAGTTGGACGGGTGAGAGTACCCATGAGTCCCAAAACTATGTTGCCCCCGTAGGTTCTAAGTCCCGTGCTGGGCATTATTTTGAGGTGATCATGTTACTTTGATGCCTTTGTACCCCTAGCAAGGTACATTGGGTCCTCTCTATGGGGCGGATACATCGAATTCCATGTAGCTCACATGGTCTATGTCGGTTATAGAACCTCCCACAGAAACAGTTTATGCTTTAAAAATGTATTGACTCTTTGCTTTCAGATTTCAGACTTACTACTTATGATTATGTTTTTTTAGATTGTGGTATTGCATTGAGTCATTACATTACATATTTTACTATTACCACATGATTTCAGCTTCAAGGATGACTTAAACATGTTTTACCATAAGTTATGCATGATATCAGTTTTAAGCATGTTTTCAAGTATACTTTGTCATGACTTATGCATTGCTCACATACTTGGTACATTCCATAGTACTAACGCATATTGTGTTGCATCCTTTTACGATGCAGATTCAGGTATCCCCTCACTGATATGTGGCTAGAGTTCTCGGCCACTCCCAGTCAGCTTTGGTGAGTCCTCATAGTTTGAGGACTAGGCTTATTCTAACTTTTCTATGTTCCCTTTTTCTTTTTGGATTGTTGAGTTAGTTGGGGTATTGTCCTTTCAACTCTTTATGCTAGTTTTAGAGGCTTTCAGACATAGTTGTATTTAGATGATCTTTGAGTCATATCTCCTTTTTGACTCCCTATTTATGATTATGCTTCTTCTTTTGGATTCCTTATGATGCATCTGCTATGTTTTCCTTCATGTTTACTTCAGAATTCTATGATCAAGGGTTAGCTTGGGATCCTTGTGGTCCCGAGTCCCGTGTTATGTTTAGGGGGTAACCTCGGGGCATGACAAATTTGGTATCAGAGCCTCAGGTTCAAGAGTCCTAGGATATCTGAAAGCCGCATCAAGTAGAATCTCTTTCATGAGTTTGAAGCATGCCACACTTATAAGGGGAAGGCTACGAGGTATTTTAGGAAGAACTTCACTACTTTATGTTCACTGTCGTGCGATAGAGTTTAACTCTACTTACCCTTCTAATCCTTTCCTTACGCATTTCAGATAATGTCTCCGCAAAGAAACCCCACGAGAAATGCTAATCCAACAACTCCAGATCATGAGGTTACGAATGTAGAATTTCGTGAAGCCATCTGTATGTTTGCTCAAGCCATGATAGCTCAGTTGAATGATAAAGAGAAACTAAAGAAGAGAAAGAGGAAGAACAAGAAGACCAGAACATGGAACCAACCATCTTCTCAGCAGAGGTCATCCAGACCAACCCCATCTTCAGTTAGCACACCTACCCTCGACTCTCAGTCTTATCACCGTACTGCTCCGAAGACCTTGAGGTACCCTCGTTGTAGTAGTTGTGGTAAGTTTCATTTAGGTGAGTGCCTTGCGGTCAAGGAGGGGTGTTTTAGGTGTGGGCAGCTAGGCCATAGGATCAGGGATTTCCCCTCATCTAAGAGGAGCAACTGTGATGTTCAGCTCCAAAACCAATCCCTTTTATTGCCTATCCAGTCAGGTCAGAGTATTTCTACAGAAGTTGAACTAGGTACGTCACTAGATTTCCTTACTTTATGCATCTATAGTCCCCGGACCCCTATTCTTGTTCGGTTGTGAGTTGTCTTAACCTAGAACTAAGTGGGGATAGGAGGGTTGAGGCCTAGACTTTTAGAAGGAGGGGAGTCTTTGACTATAGAAGGAAGTGGGTATTCATGCTAGATTCTAGAGTATTGTGTGTTATGTTAGGGCAAAATGATCATAGTTTCTTTGAGAGGTGTGTGAGAAGTCCATAGACTTAGAAGGGTAGCATGAACCCAAGGGGGAGATGGGGGAATGTAGAGTCGGGGTGACACTGTCAGGAAAACTCAATCATCAGTTTCAAACTATAAGTCTCTTATCCTAACATTTGCATAGGATTTATGACGACTCTAAGGTGTCTTTAGTCTATCTCTGATGAGCTGAACTTTCTCCATAGCCTCATGAATCGAACTACTGAGACTGACTCAAGAGTTGGGGTCTCAGAGCTTGAATCCTTAAGATGAATAAGATGATAAATATACCCTTTGGAAATCATTTTTCTGGCCTTAAGGTAAGAGATAAACTGACCTACAGGCACTTAATTACTACCTTTCCACTCTAAGACTGGCTTGTTAGGAAACTAAAACCGAATGATCCTAGTTCTACAATTGACTGAGGCATAACAAGAATGTAACCAAACCATGCCTAGAATGATATCAAAATCTACCATTTCTAACTCTATAAGATCTGCTGAGATGACTTTCTGGAAACTGTGACAGGGCAATTTTTGTATACCCATCTAGCTATAACTGGGTCACCAACTAGAGTAGAGACTAAGAAGGGTTCTAGGAGAATTTCTGGTCTGACATTGAAATTTACTGCTATATAAGGAGTTACAAATGAAAGCGTAGCCCTTGGATCTAATAATGCATAAACACCAGTATTAAAGACTCGCAACGTACCTATGACCGCATCAAGAGAATCCTCCTAGTCCTATCGAGCCTGAAGAGCATATAACTTATTCTACCACTGACCACCACCTATTCCAGACGAGGCACCCTGCTGAGTGGGGCAACCTACTGGAGCTGTTATAGAACCAGTCTGAGTCTGTGGGCAAACATCCTTACCCTTTTGAGAAGCTCTGATACCAAGTTTTTCATGCCCCGAAGCTACACCCTGGACGCAATATGGTGCTTAGTATCATAAGTGACCCCAAGCTAACCCATGGCATAGCATATCTATATAAAATCAGAGTAAAGCATGCATTGTGCAGAAGCTAAAACCATCATTATCTGAAATCCAAGAAGAACCCAAAAGTCTGAATATATAAATAGTTTAGTGCTGACTAAAAAACAATACTAACAACTGTTGAAACTAGTCTATTTCGGAAAGCCTTCTAACTGAATAGGAGTTGCTGGGACAATCCCTCATTATGTGTCCTGGCTTGCCATACCCAAAGCAGTTTCCACTACCTGCCATGCACTCAACTTGGTGGTTTCTACCACACTTTCTACACACTGCGTTAGTGTGCCCACTAGTAATCGTACCTTGGGACTTATAGCCAGACGCTCTATCCTGTCAATCCTTCTTGAACTTAGGAGTTCGAGCACTAGCAGAATATGGAGCTGGAGCTGAATTTTTCTGGCGATATTGAGAGAGGTTTCCACCCTCTGACCTCTACTGATAGTGGATATAATCACCTACCCTAGCCCTCTTAGAATCTCCTCCCCTTTCCTTAATCTTCTCCTCCTCAATCTGTTGAGCATAAGTAACTAACCTAGAAAAGTCCATCTCTTTAATGAGCATGGCCGTCTTGCATTCCTTGACCACATCATCAGACACTCCAGACATGAACTTGCTCATACGAGCTCTGGGGTCAGCTACCATTTCCGGAGCATGCTTGGATAGCTGAGTGAACTTCAAAGCATAATCCTTTATTCTCATGTCATTCTGCTTCAGGTTGATGAACTCCTAAACCTTGGCTTCCCTGAGCTCTAGTGGGAAGAACTAGTCCATAAAGCAGTCTTGAAAAGATCCCAAGTCACTGGTCCTGCATTTGCACAATGAGATTCTTTCAATTGCTGGTACCAAGTGTAGGCCACTCATTTCAGCTGATAAGCGGCTAGGTATGCACCCTCGACTGGGGTGACACCCATAATGCTTGTCACTTTCTTAACATCCTCTAAGAACTCTTGGGGACCCTCTTCTGGCTTGGACCCATGAAACTCTGGAGGGTTCATCCTAGTGAAGTCCCAAATTCTGGCTGCAACAGTGTTAATCTAAGGTGGAGCTGGTCCCGCAGCCTGCTAATTGACATGGGTGATCATGGCCTGAGCAAGCACTTGAAAAGCAGCCCTGAATTTGGCATGCGTAACCTGCTCGTTCAATGGGTCTGCTGGAGTTGCTGACTGATTCCTAGGGTTAGCTCTTTTGGGAGGCATTTTTCTGAAATGTGAAGATCATGAGTTAGAATAGATGGAGATTAAATAGAATTCATACTCTATAGCACGATTTGGAAAGGAAATAATGGAAGTTATTCCTAATGATGTCTCATATCTTCTCCCCCATAAGTATGGCGCACTTCACACCCATGAAGAAGACTCTACTCGACGTGGCTTTCAGACATCCTAGGATACTTAAACATTATGCTCTGATACCAAGTTTGTACACCCCGAAGCTACCCCCTAGATGCAACACGGTGCTTAGTGTCACAAGTGACCCCAAGTTAACCCATGGCATAGAATATCTATATAAAATCAGAGTAAAGCATCGATAGTGCAGAAGCTAAAACCATCATTAGCTGAAAGCAAGGAAGAACCCAAAAGTCTGAATATATAAATAGTTTAGTGCTGACTGAAAAACAATACTAACAACTGCTGAAACTAGTTTACGTCTGAAAACCTTCTAACTGAATAGGACTTGCTGGTACATGCCCCCAGCTAACTCTAACAAATCAGAGACTTAAAGTAAATACTGAAGATATAAGCATGTTTATTGTCCTCGAACTACTGAGGACTCACCACTAAATTGTTGAGTATGGACTGGAAGTCAAACTAAGCATGGTCTGGATGCTGAGCGCCTGAACCTACATCATAAAATGAAGTAGCACAAAAGTATGCATCAGTACTTTGAATGTACTGAGCATGTGAGATATAGGCTAAGCTAAACAACATAATAACTGAGCATAGAAAAAGGTATACTAGAACATAATTGAAAGCTAAACTGGATGCGATTACCAAGAACAAATCATGAAGATATAACATGCTGGGCTGATTACTAAAATATATAAATATATACTAAATACATGGTCAATGCACATGAATCAAACTGTGGGAGATACTATTAACCGACATACCCCAAGCTGAGCTAACTATGGGGCCAACCTGTAACCCTGGATGGAAGGGTGTTCATACCTTGCCAAAGGTATGAACAAGTCTGATGTGGATCCACTACTGATGTCTACAAGGGACAAGGAGGTATAACCTAGTCTGATAGTTAACTCCACTAAGCCTATGGTGGTGCCATAGTTCTGGGACTTGGGGACTGCTACTAAAGTTCTTAGCCTAAACTGACAGCTAAGACTTCATCCTCTCATCCGTTTGGTACTAAGTCTACCCCCAACTAAATATAAGCAACAATGTACTGAAATGATGGATAGCTCAAAATACTGGAAATCAACTGAGAATGCAACATAAATACACTGAGGGATATGGCATTTGAATTATGATGCATGAACATATAACTAATATACCTAGTAAGCTTAATTCATGAAGTACTGTAAGTATACAAACTAGGGTTTCTGAACATTGTACATAGAACTACACTAATTCTCCAAGAAGCATGTAATAATTACCATAGAGGTTGTAGGAACTGAATTTCAATAAATCCCTAAGATTTTGGAATCCTAGGTCTGAACAATTCATGGAGAAAACTGAAGACTGACTGGAATCTAGGAACCTAATGGTTGAAAGGAACCCACTAGTGAAATCCCACATACCTGGTGAAGAAATCTACAGAGAAATCCTTGGATTTTTTTGGTCTGAACTTGATGAAGACCTCTACTTGTTCTTGGGAGAAAATTGTCGCCTCTTTCTCTTATTTTCTTTCTAAGGTTGAAGAATTTAGGAGAATCGATGTTTTAGGTAGTTTGTGACTAATTAACTAGGCTTAGAGTAGTCAAAACATCGTAGCTTAGTCTTTAAAAAAGGTAGGAAAAGTTCGAAATACCCTTGGGAAATTTTAAAGAAACACTGCCGAAATTGCGACTCAGGGATCACGACTCGAAATGACAGACCATAATCCTAGACGATAGACTGTCAACGGAGTAGTCATCCTACCTAGGAGTTTTTAGAGGTTCTCTGGTCTCAGGAATTACTACTCCACAGGATGGACCGTACTCCAGGAAGATGGTTCGTCATGTGACTCGTGATTACTGGGACAAGGGCTAAGTGTCTTTGAGGTTCTGGTTCCACGAGTCAACAGGATAATCTATGGTCCTGGACTACGGCCTGTGGTCTGACTTGTGGTCCCCGAGCCCTGGCCTGATGGTCCTCTGATTAAGGGAAACCACGAGTGGCAGGATGGACCGTGGTTCCAAAATATGGTCTGTGGTCTGATTCGTGGTTCCTGATACTAGAACTGGGGGTCTACTGGATTTGGGACTACATTTTGAGATGACAGACCATGGTTCCAAACTACGGTCCGTGGTCTTGAACCGTGGTTCCTGGAAACTTGAATTTTTCTGAATTTTTATTTTCTACTAGTTTTCTTAGCTTAGTCTGGGCGTGGAAGTTTTTGGGTATTACAGGTTGAATAATGTGCTGGCAACATTTATAAGTTTAATGAATAGTGTCTTCAAGTCATTCCTAGACTCCTCCATTATTGTGTTTTTAAATGATCTTTTGATTTACTCCAAGAGTAAGGAGGAGCATGCAGAGCATCTTTGCATTGTTCTGCGGATATTTAGTCACCAGAAATTGTATGCCAAGTTTTTGAAGTGTGAATTTTGGTTGTCTTCGGTTGCTTTCTTAGGGCATGTGGTTTCAGAGAAGGGGGTGATAGTGGATCCCTAAGAGAACGATGCAGTTAAGAGTTAGGTCCATCCTAGCTCTGTGACTGAGGTTAGCTATTTTGTTGGGCTTGCAGGCTATTATCGCAGGTTTGTTAAGAACTTTGCTTCCATTTCTACTCACTTGACAAGGTGGTGGATAGGGTTTTTCGGGCTTGTTCTATGATATTTGTAGGGCGAGAGATCTTAGCTGATTTAGCTATTCGACATGGTAGACTTTTACGTCATATTGGGAATGTGTTGGTTATCTTTGCATCATGTTATTTTGGATTGTCATGCTAACATAGTGGCTATGTCTATGCTTGTGTTTGATTGGTTAGGGTTGGAGGGTAATTATATCCGGCTCCAATGAAATTCATGTCCTTCCTTTATGCTCAGAGTCTGATTGGGAAGGAATTATTAGCCTTCCTAGTACATCTTTGGGACACCAGTTTGGAGGTCCCATCTTTGAGCCAGTTGCAGTGGTGTGTGAGTTCTAGGAGGTGTTTCCTTCAGATCTTCCTGGTATGCCACCTGACTGAGATATTCATTTTTGCATTGACTTAGAGCCGAACGCATGTCTTATCTCTATTCCGCCCTATAAGATAGCACCAGCTTAATTGAGAGACCTAAGGCTCAGCTGCTGGAGCTATTGAGTAAGGTTTCATCCGTCCGAGTGCCTCTATGTGGGGTGCTCTAGTGCTGTTTTTTAAAAAGAAGGATGGCAGTCTCCGCATGTGTATAGACTATAGACAACTAAATAAGGTTACTATCCATAACCAGTACCCTCTCCTTCGCATTGAATACATGTTCAATCAGTTACAAGGGGCTTCGATATTCTCTAAGATTATCTTAAGGTCTGGTTACCATCAGCTCAAAATATGAACTTCAGATATTCCTATGACTGCATTTTAGACCCAATACGAGCACTATGAGTTTATGATAGTGTCATTCGGGCTGACTAACGACCCAGCTGCTTTCATAGGCTTGATGAATGAGGTTATCAAGACCTATCTTGACTCTTTTGTCATAGTCTTCATTAATGATATTCTGGTATACTCTAAGGATGATAAGGAGCATGAGGATCATCTTAGAATTGTATTGGGACTGCTGAAAGAGAAGGAATTGTATTTGAAGTTTTTGAAGTGTGAGTTCTAGTTAACTTCCATGTCCTTCCTAGGGCATGTGGTTTCAAAAGATGCGGTGATGGTTGACCCATAGAAAAATAGAAGTAGTTAAGAATATGGCTAGACCCACTTTGGTGACAGAAGTTAGTAGTTTTATGGGCTTGGCTAGCTATTATCGCCGGTTCATTAAGAACTTTTCATCTATTTATACTCACCTAACTCGCCTAACTCCGAAGGATATACCATTTGTTTGGTCGGAAGAGTGTGAAGAGAGCTTTCAAAAGATCAAGACCTTGTTGACCACAACTCTCATCCTCGCCTTGCCAATTGAAGGTAAGACTTTATTGTTTATTGTGATGCCTCACGGTCTAGTTTAGGTGTTATGTTGATGCAAAAATGGAATGTCATTGCTTATGCTTCTAGACAACTCGAAGTGCATGAGAAGAACTACCCTACTTATTGTCGCGTCTTATTTTGAACTGGCCAAAATATGTTTGCAATATCCGGCTCTTCTACCTGGTTTTGAAAAGGGTTTAGAGTCGCCACCTAATCTTTTTAGGAAAAATTAGGAAAACCATTTGTTAATGTAAAACTCTGTTTTTAGTCTGCGAAAACCGATGAAATTCTAGGTAAGGGTTTTGGTTACTCGAGGGGAAGGTATTAAGCATCTCTCAGAGCCTATCCGAAGATAGTTCTTAAAACTTAGCTTTAGAAAAATACTTAGGGATATTTGTTTAGCATTACTTGTTAAAAGAAAAATATTTTTAGAAGATGTAATTTTAAATAAAATATATAAAAAGGGAATAAATTAAAATCATTTCTTGTGTTTAAAAGAAAGTATGAGGTATATAAAAGTGAAATATATATATATATATATATATATATATATATATATATATATATATATATATATATATGTACAGACGTGATATAAGAATAGATATAATTTTATATAAATAAAAATATAATATAAAAAAATATTATAAAATATATAAAAAGTGTAGTAGAGTATATATTTATATAAATAATGTATGTGTAGTAATTATAAAATAAATGTGTGTGAAGTATATAAACAAAATGTATGATAAAGTATATATGGAATATGATATTGTGCAAAATAACATGACTTATAAATATACGTATATGTAGTAATAAGAAAAATTAGATATAAACTGACTTAAGAATATATGTATATGTAGTAAAAAATATATAGATATACTAATGGGTGTAAAAATAGTATGTGCGAAAAATATATTATGTCCGTAAAATATATGTGTAATATAATATGATGTACTACAATGGTATGTAAAATATGTTTACAAAATAATAATATATACCTCATACTTGTGATTTTTGGAGAATATTTGAAACGGCCAACTGTGGGTCAAAATTCTGCAAACGTTAGTTTGAAACAAAAAAATGAACTAATTAAACCATTTCTTGCGCTTGGCAAAAATATAAAAAAAAATTTACCATTTTTTGTTCCTAATTTTGCCTAAAAAATGTAAAGATGATTAGCAGTGAAAAATGTGACATTTTAATGAAAGGTAAAAGCTTCCAATTTTATTTTTATAAATAAAGAAAAAGGAGTGTTACCAACTTTTATTTTCTGGAAAAAAAAATAACCTTGCATTAGAAAATAATGGTATAACAACACTTAATACTTAAAGACGAGGGAGATTTACTAATTTCGCTATGAGCTTGTATGCCAAACCACAGAAAACACATGGAGTTAGCAAGTAACGATGTCAACAATAATAATAAAATATAAAGAACGAAGAGAACTAAGAAGTGTAGGCTCTTTGAGATCCCAACTCCTAATACTTGACTCTGAATGCGCGTGTAGTCTCCTAATAGCTGCTGACCCAAAAGCTTTTTGGGTCATAAGTGAGTTTCAAAATGAGAACTTCAGCTCTCCGATCGTGCCATGAAACAAAGAAAGGGGAAAAAATTAGTAACTAATCATGAGTGAAAAATTAGTAAGAGAAAACATAAGAACACGTTCAATACCAATATCCAAGTTTTACTTGCCTTAATTGCATTATGACCAAATCATTAAATAACTAAGGGATTTGTGTAATTTAGGCAGATTCAGAGATAGCCAAACATGTTCATGTTCAACCATACTAATATTGAAAACAAAGACAGCCATTACTAACTGATTTTAGCATATCACACAACTGAACCTTCAAACAATCACGCCCATGAGCTAGAAACAATTTCTTTTTATCCAACTTAATTAAATCATAGTTAGGTGATTAACATGTGCTGGCCTTTGAACTAATTACCATATGTATATGCAATCTTTAGGAGTTAATAACTTATAATGGACAGCCAACCATTCTTAGAGTTTTAAGCATTTTTGGAGCCTTTTCCATGCTAAAGTAAGGGTTGTCAACACCTAGTGAACACATGAGCAAGCTTAGAAAATAGTTAAAACAGCTACGATGATGTACAAAGCATTTCAATCGACATTACGATAATCTTATCATGGATAGCTAACCATGCTTAAAGCTTCAAGCTTTGTAGAAGTTAATCAAACTAAACCTCAAGCCGCGAAATGTCCTTTAAACACAATCAGGTATACTCATAACCAAAGGACTTGAGAACTATTTCACTTCAAGCCCACACTCAAAACCTATTGAACACAATAGCCAACCCCTTTCTAAACACCAAGCTTTATAAGATATGTTTGAGCTAAATCACAAGTCATAAATACTTTACGAACACATTATTTAAACCAAACGACAAGAAACAGATTTTGTTTCACACTTTTTATGTGCAAAAATCAGTCAGTTAATATCCCGACTAACCACGTGATATACGATTAACAAAACTAAGCGCAACATAATTAAGATGGAATAGGATTTGCTTCACCAGCTTATCTTTCTGCTTATTCCCATAAATTAAGACAGGGAAATATACTAAAGAAATCGAAGGTAAATTTAGTCACAAGTTTAATACAAAATCAAGATTTTCATTAAAAGAAAAAGAAGCTGCCATATTTAGAACTTTGTTTTCAGTTCATTCACTTATCTTGGTCACATTACTACTAAGTGAACATATAAACACTTCTACAATTAAGAGAATTATGCTGCTTAGACCAATTTAAAGCAGTACACATATGCATTTATGGAAAAAAGAAGACTTGGGAGGAAGTTTCAAGACAGTGGCCACAATCTAAGCTCAACAATTAAACCAGAGTAACATAAAAGGTATGTTTACGTGCTAGTTAACTCTCATGGGTTCATTAGGATATGAAATCAGTCCAACAGTTTTGAAGATACTCGTATTTCTCAATACTAACAAAATGTTTAAAGAAAACACAGATTATGGAATCCATGAAACAAGTCCCAACTAAGTTAAAAAAAGAAAATAGTCAATGGAAAATTTTAAAACTGCTACACAACATATGGGTATATTAAGACTATCGGCAGAATCGAAATATTCTTTTTGAAAATAAAGGTACACTCCTCGATTAGTGCATGAATCTCTACTTCATAAGCTAATCTATAGGCTATAAATACCTTATAAATATACAACCTGATGTGAATAAAATTAATGACCAAATGTTGTTTTTATCCCGTATTTTATGCCAAAGAATCAGCCGAATAACAACAACAAAACTTACATAATCAATGGATCACATAACTAAACATAATGTAACTAGACGGGATAGAATTTACCTTGTGTTGGGCAGCGATTGAGTTCGTTGAGTGTCGAGCTTCAAGCTAGCGACTTCGACTATGACTCAAGGTATCTGAATAGAGCAAGCGAGACAAAAGGAGAAAGACGAGCAGTGAGTATAAGCAAATTGATAGTCAACAATCAGAGAACAATTGGTGTGAGTTGTTGGTGATAACTGATTATTTTTCAAATGAAAACTCAAGAGTCCCTTTTATAGCCAAAAAAAGAGGAATCCAACGGTTCTCTTCAAGAAGCTTTATGAATTCAAAATATGAATTCTTGAGAAGCTAAATTCAAGAGAGATAATGATGAAGCGAAAGAAAGTTATGGTTGAGGCTTTACCTTTATCAAGCTGATTTGAAAGGATAGAGACGTTTTAGAGGCGTCAATCTCGAATCAACCGAATTAAGCTTGTACCAGTCGGATAACACTTTGAATCCGACGAGTCTTCGATTTTCTCCTCTTTTCTGAGGTCTGCAGTCGGTGGTGGGGGAGCTTTACAGCTCTGTTTTAAGATGACAAAAGGGTGAGGGAGAGACATAAAGCTGATAGGGAGGCAGCGATGTTGACATAAAGGCTAAAACATGAAGGGGAAAGGGTGAAGACCACCAAAAATTGCCATTACCCGGTGGTCCGTAGGCTTCATCGCTGCAGAGAAGAGACAAGACAAGACAAGAGTGATGGGAGAGGGAGTTCTGGGTCTCGTTGGTTTTCAACGATGAGGGGAGAAGAAAGATGATTAGGGGTCTGTTGGTTGTGTTGGACGAGAGAGAGTGAGAGATAGATTAGGGGGTATTGTTTGGTTAGGCTTAGTGAATTTGGGCTGGGTCAGGGAATTAGGTGATGGGCTAGTTAGTTTTAGGCTGAAACATAGGTTAGAATGGCCCAAATGTGGTAATGAATTAGTTTTGTAGGAAAATTTAATTTCTCCAATCGTTTTTTCACTTAATTAATTTAACGATGCTTCTTTTGTCCTAATTAATTTTTCAATATGTATATATATGACTTAAAATAACTTTAATACGCATAATTGCAATTCATAATTAATAAAACTATATTTTGGAAATATTATAGCTATACGACAAAATTTATTTAGAGTTTGAAATAAAAGTTAATATACAAATATTTTATTAAAAAGAATGAATTATAAAATATTTTTGGGGTGATTTTATAAGATACAATATTATTAGTTATTATTATTTCATACATAGAAAGGAAAGAAAATTAAATATATTATTATTATAAAAAGTAAAGGAAATAAAAAAAATTAAATGATTATTGGTGCCAAAATTTATTAAAAAGTAACATAAAAATAAGAAAATTATTTTGGAAAAGTCCTCGAGACTAAGAAGCATATAAAAATTAATTATGGGAAAAAGGAGAGCCAAAATTGGGTGTCAAGACTTATGATTTAGAGTTAGCTACAGTGATATTTGCTCTCAAGATTAGGAGGTAGTATTTGTATAGAGTCCTATGTAAAGTGTTCACACACCACCATAGTTTGCAACATGTCTTCACACAAAAAAAACTTGAACCTGAGGTAGCAGAGGTGGATGTAACTGCTTAAAGATTATGACATCCCCATCCTGTACTATCCGGGTAAGGCTAATGAAGTAGCTGATGCGCTTTGCAGAAAAACTAGAAGTATGGGTAGCTTGGATTACCTGAACGTTTCTAGACGACCGTTGTCTAGGGATATTCAGGCTCTAGCTAACAGCTTCATGAGGTTGTAAGTTTTTGATAATGGTAGCTTACTGGCATGTGTAGAGGCAAGGTCCTCTTTCCTCGAGCACATCAAAGGTAAGAAGTTAGATAATGTGAAATTGAGCAAGATTCGTGAGATGGTGTTATAGGTTGAGGCCAAAGACGCCACTATTGATTATGAAGGTGTTCTACGGATCAAAGGGTGAGTTTGTGTGCCCCGTGTTAAGGAGTTGATGTAGAGGCTCACAGTTCCAAGTATTCCATACATCCTGGTGTGACCAAGATGTATCGAGACTTGAAGCAATATTACCGGTGGGGTGAATTGAAGAAGGATATAGTGAACTTTGTGGCTAAGTTCAAAACGGCCAACAAGTAAAATATGAACATCAAAAACCTGGTTGTACACTTCAGAGGATGTCGATTCCTGAATGAAAATGGGAGAGAATAGCCATGGATTTTGTGGTTGGTCTCCCCAAGACCTTGGGGAAGTATGATTGGATTTGGATTATTGTTGTTAGGCTGACAAAATCTACACACTTTATGTAGCAACCCTCTTCGGAGGATTCCACTTCCAAAACAAACACAAATATAATACTTATAACGTAAAAGAAACACAATTTAGGACATATTCATCATTGTCTAATAGCGGAATTAGGCCTGTTCAAAAGGAGTTAAAGGTGCAATATTTTTTATATTTAATAATTTATATAATCCCGAGTAAAACAATATAAAAGTTCAATTATGTAACACCCCAGAACTTTCAATCCCAGACTTAGCTCAAACACCAGAAGAAATAAAAAAATTCAATTGTTAGCATAACCACGAGTAACTTCCACGAGTCATGGAATAGTCCAGGAGTCATGGACTGGACTCATGGAACAAATATCAGAAGACTGCTCCTCTAAAGTTCACTCTACGACTTGAGTATATGGACCATAGAAGTTTTCACGGACCGTAGAACCTATCCGTGGAATATTCCTTATAGATGGCTCCCAGGAAACACGAGTGGGATCCACGACCTGTGGGAGTTTCCACGAGTCATGAACCCAACTCATGGAACCAGTTCCAGTAGCCCAGTATTAAGTCCCCAGGGTTCACGAGTGGGATCCACAACCCGTGGAAGCTTCCACGAGTCGTGAACCCAATTCGTGGAATCCATTCCAATAGCTCAACTTTCAGGACCAAGAAACCATGATAGGGTTCCACGAGCCGTGGAACTTTCCATGAGCCGTAAAACCCATCCGTGGAGCCTGAATCACGAATTTCAATAGCTTTCCAATTTATTTTCCAAGGGCATTCCAGACTTTTCCTACCTCTTTTAAATCCTAAGATATGACGTTTTGACTACTCTAAGCCTAATTAATTAGTCAATAACTACCTAAAACCTCTATTCTCATAAAATCATCAGACTTAGAAAGAAAAGAGGAGAAAGAGGCGACACTTTTCTCTCAAGAACAAGCAGAGGTCTTATTCAAGTTCAGCCCCAAAATCCAAAAGGATTTCTCCATAGTTTCTTCTCCAGGTGTGTGGGATTTCACTAGTGGGTTCCTTTCATCCATTAGGTCCCTAAAATTCAGTCTGTTCTTCAAATTCTCCATGAATTGTTCAGACCTAGTGTTCCTAAATCTTAGGGATTCATTGTAATTCAGCTGCTATAGTTTCTATGGTATTAAATACACATTTCTTGGAGATTTAGTATAGTTCATGTATAAAACTCAGAAACCCTATCTTGTGTTAATTCCAGAAATTTATGAATTATGCTTGTTAGGCA
Source organism: Jaltomata sinuosa (assembly GCA_003996215.1). Classification (NCBI taxonomy): domain Eukaryota; kingdom Viridiplantae; phylum Streptophyta; class Magnoliopsida; order Solanales; family Solanaceae; genus Jaltomata; species Jaltomata sinuosa. The sequence continues at coordinate 68,153 of QJPP01007283.1, forward strand.
GATTAGTCATACAATCATGCTTCAAAATTTGAATGCCATATCTTTCAGTATATGTATGTTGCATTCTTAGTTGTTTATTAGTATTTTGAGCTATCCACTATTACAACTGCATTACTGCTTACATTCAGTTGGAAGTAGACTTATTACCGAGCGAACGAGGGGATGAAGGCTTAGCTGACAGTTTAGGCTGAGACCTTTAGCAGCAGTCCCTAAGTCCCAGAACTACGGCGCCATCGTAGGTCAGAAAGGGGTCAGCTGTCAAATTAGGTTGGTTACCTATGTCCCTTGTGGACATCAGTTTAGTGGATCCACGACAGACTTGTTCGTACCCTTGGCAAGGTATTAACACCCAACCATCTAGGATTACAGGTTGGCCCCATAGTTAGCTTAACTTGGGGTATGTTCGTTAATAGTATCTCCTACAGTCAGACTCATGTGGCATTGACCTTATATTCAGTTCAGAATGTGATATACTCATGATATTTATTTAGTCATTACATCTCGGTTTACTTCTCAGTTTATGCTTCCATATATATATATATATATATATATATATATATATTTATTTATTTCCATGTTAAGTTATTATGTTGTTCAACTTAGTCCACATCTTGCATGCTCAGTACATTCGAAGTACTGACGCATACTTTTGAGCTACATCATTTTATGATGTAGGTCCAGGCGCTCAGCATCCAGACCGCGCTTAGCTTGACTTTCAGTCTGTACTCAGCAGCTTCAGTGGTGAGTCCTCATAGTTCGAGGATGATAGACATTCTTTACTTTCAGTATTTACTTTTCAGTTTCAATCTTGTTAGAGTTAGATAGGGGCATGTCCCAGCAACTCATATAAGTTAGAGGCTTTCAGACATATACTAGATTCAGCTTGAGTTGTTAGTGATGTTTTTAGACTTCATCATACTCTCTTATATATTTTATATACTCAGACATTTTGGGTTTTTCTCCACTTCAGATATTAAATTATTTCTAGCTTCTGCACAGTGCATATTTTAATTAAAATTGTATAGATATGCCATGCCATGGGTTAGCTTGGGGTCACTTGTGACACTAAGCACCATGTTGCGTCTAGGGGGCAGCCTCGGGGCATGACAAACTATTTATTAGAGCATCATGTTTAAGTGTCCTAGGGTGTCTAAAAGTCGCGTTGAGTAGAGTTTTCTTCATGGGTGTGAAGTGCGCCACACTTATGGGGGAGGAGCTATGAGACGTCATTAGGAACAACTTCCCTTCTTTCTATCCAGCTCGTGCTATAGAGTATAAACTTTATTTAATCTCCTTCTATTCTAACTCATGCTCTTCGCATTTTAGAAAAATGCCTCCCATAAAAGCTAACGCTAGGAATCAGCTAGCAGCTCCAGCAGACCCATTGAATGAGCAAGTCACGCATGTTGAATTTAGGGCTGCTTTACAAGTGCTTTCTCAAGCCATGACTGCATAGGTCAATCAGCAGGCTGTGGCACCAGCTCCGCCTCAGACTAACACTGCTGCAGCAAGAATCTGGGACTTTACACAGATGAACCCTCTAGAATTTCATGGGTCTAAGTCAGAAGAGGATCCACAAGGAATTTTGGATGACATTCAGAAGGTTACAGACATTATGGGTGTCACTCCAGCCGAAGGTGCAGATTTGGCCACCTATCAGTTAAAGGGAGTGGCCTACACTTGGTACTAGCCGTGGAAAGAATTTTGTGGCATAAATAAAGGTCCCGTGAGTTGGAATCTTTTCAGGACTGATTTTCTGGATCGGTTCTTTCCACTAGAGCTCAGGGAAGCCAAGGTTCAGGAATTCATTAATCTAAAGCAGAAGGACATGAGAGTGAAGGACTATGCTCTCAAGTTCACACAACTATCCAAGTATGCTCAAGCGATAGTAGCTGACTCCAGAGCTCATATGAGCAAGTTCGTGTCTGGGGTGTCCAATGATATGGCCAAGGAATGCAAGACTGCCATGCTCATTAAGGAAATGGACATCTCCAGGTTGGTCACTTATGCTCAGCATATTGAGTAGGAAAAGATCAAGGAAAGGGGAGGAGATAGAAAGAGAGCTAGGACATGTGACTTTAGCTACTCTCAGCAGAGGTCAGAGAGTGGTAACCACTCTCAGTTCTATCAGAAGAATTCAGCTCCAGCTCTGTCTTCTGTTAGTGCTCCAGTGCCTAATTTCAAGAAGGATCAACGGGATAGAGCATCTGGCTCTAAGTCCCAAGGTGCAGTTACTAGTGGACGCACTCATCCATTGTGTAAGAAGTGTGGTAGAAACCACCAAGGTGAGTGTGTGGCATGTAGTGGAAATTGCTTTGGGTGTAGTAAGCCAGGCCACATGATGAGGGATTGTCCAGCGGCTTCTCAAAAGGGCAAGGATGTTCACCTACAGAATCATACTAGTTCTACAGCAGCTTTAGCAAGTCACCCCACTCAACAGGGTGCCTCGTCTGGTACAGGTGGTGGTCATCGCCAGAATAGGTTGTATGCTCTTCAGGCTCAACAGGATCATGAGAACTCACCTTATGTGGTCACGGGTACATTGCGAGTCTTTAATACTGATGTATATGCATTGTTAGATCCAGGGGTTGTGCTTTCTTTTGTAACTCCATATATAGTAGTAAATTTTGATGTCAATCCAAAAATTCTCCAAGAACCCTTCTAAGTCTCTACTCTAGTTGGTGATGCAGTTATATCTAGACGGGTATACAGAAATTGCCCTGTCACAGTTTCCCAGAAAGTCACCTCAGCAGATCATGTAGAGTTAGAAATGGTAGATTCTGATATCATTCTAGGCATGGATTAGTTACATTCCTGTTATGCCTCAGCTGATTATAGAACTAGGATCATTCGATTTTAGTTTCCAAATGAGCCAGTCTTGGAATGGAAGGGTAATAACTCAGTGCCTGTAGGTCATTTCATCTCCTACCTTAAGGCTAGAAAAATAATTTCCAAAGGGTATATCTATCATCTTGTTCGGGTCAAGGATTCAAACTTCGATACCCCAACTCTTGAGTCAGTTCCAGTAGTATGTGAGTTTCCAGAATTGTTTCCAGAATATCTTCTCGGAGTTCCTCCCGAAAGGGAAATCAACTTCGGAATAGATCTCCTGCCAGATACCCAGCCTATTTAAATTCCTTCTTACGGAATGGATCCAACTGAGCTTAAGGAATTGAAAGAACAGCTGAAAGACCTTCTATATAAGGGCTTCATCAGGCCTAGCATCTCTCCATGGGGTGCCTCAGTGTAGTTCACGCGTAAGAAAGGTGGTTTTCTCAGGATATGCATTGACTACCGTCAGTTGAAAAAAGTCACAATCAAGAATAAATATCCCATCCACAGGATTGATGATTTGTTTGACCAACTTCAGGGCGCTAGTTACTTTTCTAAGATAGACCTCAGGTCTGTCTATCTTCAGCTCAGAGTCAGAGATAGTGACATCGAGTCAGAGATAGTGACATCCCGAAGATAGCCTTCAGGACTCGGTATGGTCACTATGAATTTGTAGTCATGTTTTTGGACTAACCAATGCTCCTTAAGCTTTCATGGACTTGATGAACAGGGTGTTCAAATAGTATTTGGACTTGTTCGTCATCATCTTTATTGATGATATCCTCGTTTATTCCTGGAATGAGGAAAAGTATGTGACTCATATGAGGAATATCCTGCAAACTCTCAAAGATCGCCAGCTATTCGCTAAGTTCAGTAAATATGAATTCTTGTTGCAGTCTGTCACTTTTCTTGGTCATGTGGTATCCAGCGAAGGGATCTGAGTGGATTCTTAGAAAATTTAGGTAGTAAAGCACTGGCCCAGACCTACCTCTCTGACTAATATTAGGAGTTTCTTGGGTTTGGCCGGTTACTACAGAAGGTTCGTTGAAGGATTTTCATCCATAGATGCCCCATTGACCAAGTTGACTCAGAAGAAGGTCAAGTTTCAATGGTCAGATGAGTGTGAGAAAAGTTTCTTAGAACTGAAGACCAGGTTGACTACAACTCCTATCTTGACTCTACCAGAGAGTTTATATGGTTATGTGGTTTATTGTGATACGTTCAAGGTCGGTCTAGGTTGTGTTTGATGTAGCAGGGTAAGGTCATAGCTTATTCTTCTAGATAGCTTAAGGTCCATGAGAAGAACTACCTGACTCATGACCTCGAGCTTGTAGCACTTGTGTTTTCCCTAAAGATTTGGAGACACTACTTGTATGGTGTTCATGTTGATGTGTTCACAGATTATAAGAGCCTCCAGTATGTGTTCACCCAGAAAGAGTTGAATCTTCATCAGAGGAGATGGCTTGAGTTCCTCAAAGATTATGATATGAATGTGCTCTACCATCCGGGTAAGGCCAATGTAGTGGTTGATGCTCTCAGCAGACTGTCCATGGGTAACATGTCATATGTTGAGGAAGAGAAGAAAGAATTATCTAGAGATATTCACCGGCTTGCTCACTTAGAGTTTGCCTTATGGACACGTCTGATGGTGGTATGATAGTCCAGAATAGATCAGAATCTTCATTAGTAGCGGAGGTTAAGGAGAAATAGGATAGTGACCCTATATTGCTTCAGTTGAAAGCTGCAGTTCATCAGCAGAGAGTTGAGATTTTCTCCCAAGGAGGAGAGGGTATGCTTCGTTATCAGGGTCGCTTATGTGTTCATAAGATGGGTGAGTTGAGCTAGAAGATCCTTACAGAAGCCCATAATTAAAGATATTCCATACATCCAGGTGACACTAGGATGTACCATGATCTACGGGAAGTCTATTAGTGGAACAGCAAGAAGAGGGACATCGCAGATTTTACGGCTAAGTGTCCCAACTATCAACAGGTTAAAGTAGAATATTAGAAACCAGGAGGTGTGACTCAGGAGATTAGCATTCTTACTTAGAAGTGGGAAGTGGTCAACATGGATTTCATTACTGGTTTACCTTGTACTCGCAGACAGCATGACTCTATTTGGTGATAGTGGACAGAGTCACTAAGTCAGCTAACTTCTTGGCTTTCAAGACTACAGATTTAGTGGAGGATTATGCCATAATCTACATCAGTGAGATATTCAGGTTGCATAGGTTTTTCTTTTCTATCATCTCAGATAGAGGTCCTCAGTTTATGTCTCATTTCTGGAAGTCTATTAAGAAAGGTCTTAGTACTCAGATGAAACTCAGTACAGCATTTCATCCACAGATGGATGGTCAGGCAGAGCGTACCATTCAGACCTTAGAAGACATGTTGAGCACTTGTGTGATCGATTTTAAAGGTAGTTGAGATGATCACCTACCTCTCATAGAGTTCGCCTACAATAACAGTTTTCACTCAAATATTCAGATGGCTCTATATGAGGCACTTTTTGGGCGTAGATGCAGATAACCGATTGGGTGGTTTAACGTAGGTGAAGCAGCTTTGATTGGACCAGATTCAGTCAATGAGGCTATAGAGAAGGTTAAGTTCATCATAGAAATATTGAAAATATCTCAGAGTCATCAGAAGTCCTATGCAGATGTGAGGAGAAGGGACTTAGAGTTCGAGATCAATGATTGTGTTTTCCCGAAAGCGTCACCCATGAAGGGGGTGATGAGATTTGGCAAGAAAGGGAAGCTCAGTCCCCTATATGTGGGTCTATACAGAATCTTGAAGAAGATTGGTAATATGGCCAATGAGTTAGAGTTGCCAGCAGAACTAGCAGCAGTCCATCCGATCTTTCACATTTCTTTGTTGTCAGCATAACAACGAGTCACTTCCAAGATTCGTGAAACAGTCCATGAGTCGTGGACTAGACTTGTGGAACAAAGATCAGAGGACAGCTCCTCTGAAATTCATTATACGACTTAAGTCTACGGACCATAGAAGTTTTCACGGACCGTAGAACCTGTTCATGAAATCTTCCTTGCAGATGGCCCCCAGGAACCACGAGTGGGATCTACGAACAATGGGAGTTTCCACGAGTCATGAACCCAACTAGTGGAACCAGTTCTAGTAGCCCAGTATTAAGTCCCCAGGGTTCACGAGTGGGATCCACGACCCGTGGAAGCTTCCATGAGTCGTGAACCCAAATTGTGGAATCTATTCCAGTAGCTCAGCATTCAGGACCAGGAAATCACGACAAGGTTCCACGAGCCGTGGAACTTTCCACGAGCCGTAGAACCCATCCGTGGAACCTGAGTCGCTAATTTTAGTAGATTTTCTATTTATTTTCCAGGGGCATTCTGGACTTTTCCTACCTCTCTTAAAGACTAAGCTACGACGTTTTGACTACTCTAAGCTTAATTAATTAGTCAATAACTACCTAAAACCTCTATTCTCTTAAAATCGTCAAACTTAGAAAGAAAAGAGGAAAAAGAGCCGACACTTTTCTCTCAAGAACAAGCAGAGGTCTTATTCAAGTTCAGCCCCAAAATCCAAAAGGATTTCTCCGTAGTTTCTTCTCCAAGTATGTGGGATTTCACTAGTGGGTTCCTTTCACCCATTAGGTCCCTAGAATTCAGTCAGTTCTTCAACTTCTCCATAAATTGTTCAGACTTAGGGTTCCTAAATCTTAGGGATTCATTGTGATTCAGCTGCTATAGTTTTTATGGTATTAACTACATGTTTCTTGGAGATTTTGTATAGTTCATGTATAAGGCTCAGAAACCCTAGCTTTGTGTTAATTTTAGAAAATCATGAATTATGCTTGTTAGGCGGATTAGTCATATAATCATGCTTTAGAATTCGAATGCCATATCTTTCAGTATATGTATGTTGCATTCTCAGTTGTTTATCAGTATTTTGAGCTATCCAGTATTACAGCTGCATTACTGCTAAAATTTAGTTGGGAGTAGAATTAGTACCGAGCGGACGAGGGGATGAAGGCTTAGCAGGTATTTTAGCCTGAGACCTTTAGCAGCAGTCCCCAAGTCCCAGAACTACGGCACCACCGCAGTTCATAAAGGGGTCAGCTGTTAGATTAGGCTGGTTACCTTTGTCCCTTGTGGACATCAGTTTAGTGGATCCACGTTAGACTTGTTCATACCCTTGGCAAGGTATGAACACCATCCTATCCAGGGTTACAGGTTTGTCCCATATTTAGCTCAACTTGGGGTATGTCGGTTAATAATATCTCCCACAGTCAGACTCATGTGGCACTGACCTTATATTCAGGTATTCAGTTTAGCATGTGATATACGCATGATATTTATTTGGTCATTGCATCTCAATTTACTTCTCAGTTTATGCTTCTGTATATATATATATATTCATGTTCAGTTACTATGTTGTTCAGCTTAGTCCATATCTTGCATGCTCAGTATATTCGAAATATTGACGCATACTTTTGTGCTACATCATTTTATTATGTAGGTCTAGGCGCTCATCATCCAGACCGTGGTTAGCTTGAATTTTAGTCCGTACTCAGCAGCTTCAGTGGTGAGTCCTCATAGTTTGAGGACGATAGACATGCTTTATTTTCAGTATTTACTTTTCAGTTTCAGTCTTATTAGAGTTAGCTGGGGGCATGTCCCAGCAACTCATATCAGTTAGAGGCTTTCAAACATAGACTAGATTCATCTTGAGTTGTTAGTGTTGTTTTCAGACTTCATTATACTCTCTTATATATTTTATGTACTCAAACATTTTGGGTTTTTCCCCACTTCAGATATTAAATTGTTTCTAGTTTCCACACAGTGCATATCTTAATTGAAATTGAATAGATATGCCATGCCATGGGGTCACTTGTGACTCTAAGAACCATGTTGCGTCTAGGGGGTAGCCTCGGGGCGTGACAAATTTATGATGGCGGGACCTTTCAAAAAATAATCGAGCATGTATCTTATGGAAAGATATTTTTTTTCATTTAAACCCAACTGCAGGATCATTTTGTACATCATCTTTGAACATCCAAATTCTAAATAAAAACACTAGTTTCTTATATTATGCAAATTACAAACCAAAATGTTACTTTAATACATTATAAAACCTGGGTTTACACACCTCAAAACAGAAAACACGACACCAAATTCAAGTTTACAATTTATAGTACTACAATAAAATAAGCCTCCAAAATATACATACACAGGTGCAACATATGGATCATGTACAAGTCCAAAAATTACTACAAAATATACATGCCTATATGCAAATGTGATCTTCTAAAAGCTCCAAAAAGTATACTTCAAGTGGCCATCTTCAATTATTCTTCCGAATGTCACCTACGATAGGAAACAACTATCGTTAAGCACAAAGCTTAGTGGTGTATAAAGTTTTGGCTTGGAGTTATAAATTTCTCTAATTTCCTTTTAAATTATTGACAACTCAATATAACATATAAATAAAAATCAAGTAAATAAGTATATTACAAGTATAAAAAGTGGCATTCCAAGCTCAAGTGTCAAGAAAGTTCATAGAACTATTTCACGAGATTTCAAATAATAAATTTTACAAAATATGTACATCATGTCATCACACTGAGCATAATCCAATAATAAGAAGGACCGAAGCCCTTAATTAAGTATGGCCGAAACCCAATAATCAAGAGAATCAAGAACCATGTTAAAATGGATTTCAGGTTCATACTTAAATAGATAATTTACCAAAATTAAGATGAACCACAAATCCAAAGTCAAGATGGCTAAAGATTCAAATTAAGATTCATGCCGATACAACGACATAGTCACTGCCACAAGAAGGACAAGTCCCAACAAGAATGCAGAATGATCGAGCATTCCGTATAAGTGGGAAAATTAATGAGTATCTCGCAATAATTCACAAATAAAAATATGATGATATAAGGTCACGATAAAGCATACAAAAGTTCCAAGACAATAATCAAAATACTCCAGCAAGTAATAAGAGTACTAGTTCAAGTTTATACACAAACCATGCCTTTTAGCACATAAATAGTCCTACCACAACTTGAAGAGTTTAAATCATAGACTAACAAATGCGTCAACTTCCTCAAAAAAATTCATTTAGCTTGTACAAGAGTATAAACACCACAAAGGAGGAGGTTTCCTTGAGTTTCAGCCAAAGGAACAAGGTATGATGGTTGATTAGCTAGAAGAATCTTGGAAGAAGAGTATGCAATGGTTTCTTAAGAGTGAGGAAATGAAATAATGATAGGAGGTGTATTATTTTACACACAAACTTTGATATATATCAATTAAAAAGGTGGCTGCTCCAAATGTTAAATATCTCATGTATTTACTTTTGATTATGAGATAATTATAGTTGTTGTAGTTTACTTAAATAACCCGAGATAATGTCATAAAATACCGTCACCCTTTAAGGTAAGCAACTTTTGAAACGTCACAAAATTTTGAGTTTACGGGGCGTGAAGTAGAGATTAATCCTTTTTATCAAGAAATTGTCTAATGAAGTGCAAATGCTAGCTTAAATATTTTGGGGTGTTACAGCTATCTCCCTCTAAAAGAAATTTTGCCCTAAAATTTACCAGATTTTAGTTCCGAAACAAATGCGGATATTGAGTTCGCATGTCCATCTCTTACTCTCAGGTGGCTTGTTTTCTAGCATGATTTCTCCAAAGTATCTTTACTAAGGGAATTCTCTTGTTTCTAAGTTGTTTTACTTCACACGCCAAGATCTTGATAGGTTCTTCTTTATATGTCAAGTCAGGATTAACCTCAATGAATTTAACAGGGAGAATATAAGATGGATCTAAGCAATATCTTCTAAGCATAGAAACATGGAAGACGTTGTGGATCTTTTCTAACTCAAGTGGCAAAACTAATTTATAAGAAAGTGGGCCAACTTTCTCAAGTACTTCATACGGTCCAATAAATCGAGGGCTAAATTTTCCTTTTTGTCCAAATCTCATAATCTTCTTACATGGGGACACCTTTAAAAATACCTTATCACTAAAGTGGTGCTTAATTTCATGCCTCTTAAGATCAGCATAAGACTTTTGTCTATCATAAGAAATTTTTAGATGATCCTTGATTATTCTTGCCTTATATTCTATTTGTTGTACAATCTCTGACAAATAAGTTTCCTTTCACCAACTTCACGCCAACAAAGAGGAGTTCGATATTTCCTTTCATATAAAGCTTCATAAGAAGGCATGCCAATACATGATTGGTAGCTATTATTGTAATCTAATTCTATTAAAGCCAAGTGTTTGTCCCAACTACCCTCAAACTTAATAATGCAGGATCAAAGCATATCTTCCAAAACTTGTATTACCCATTTAGACTGGCTATATGTCTGGGGATGAAAAGAAGTACTAAGTTCAACTTAGTACCCAAAGCTTCCTGCAAGTTTGCCCAAAATCTAGATGTAAACCTCGGGTCTTAATCACATACAATAACTGCGGGAATCCCATGTAGTCTCACAATCTCATTGATGTACAATTTTGCTAAACACTCAAATGAGTAATCTATTCTGATTACCAAGAAGTGAGCACTCTTTGTTAGCCTATCCACTATAACCCAAATTGCATCATGATTTCTTTGAGGGAGAGGAAGTCCAGAAAAAAAGTTCATAGTTATTCTCTCCCATTTCCATTCTGGTATCGACAAGGGTTGTAGAAAACCAGCTGGGACTTGATGTTCAGCCTATCTTTGTTGACAAACCAAACATTTTGAAATAAACTCTAAAATGTCTTTCTTCATACCATTCCACCAATAGTGTTCTTTGATGGTTTGGTACACTTTCGTGCCTCCAAGATGCATTGTATATGTGAAGTATGTGCTTCGCTTAAAATATCTCTCCTCAAACTTTCATCATTAGGGACACATAACCTATTCTGATAAAATAGGAAACCATCCTCCCTCAATGTAAAATCAAGTTTTTCCCTATTTTGAACTTCTTTGATCAATTTTCCAAGCTTCTCATTTAATTTTTGTGCTTTTTTCACTTGTTCAAGTAATATTGGATTGACTTTCAAATTAGCAACAATCGAACCATCAAAATTAAGTGCAATACAAGTATTCATGGTTCTTAACTCAAGAAGCAAGGGAAAGGGACTAAAAGATAAACTTGCAAAGGATTTATGACTTAGGACATCTGCAACCACATTGGCTTTTCCCGGATGATAGTCAATTCTACAGTCATAATCTTTGATGAAGTCAAGCCATCTTCATTGTCTCAATTTCAGCTTTTTTTGTGTACCGAAGTACTTTAAACTCTTGTGATCAGCAAATATATGAAACTTTTCTCTGTACAAGTAATGCCTCCAAATTTTCAAGGTAAACACAATAAAAGCAAGATCATGATCATGAGTTGGATAATTCAATTTATGTGGTTTTAATTTTGAGAGGCATAAGAAATAACTTTTTCTTCTTACATCAAAATACAATAGAGACCACGATGAGAAGCATCACTGTATATCACATACTCTGTTTCTTCAGTTGGTTGAGTAAGTATAAGATCTTGTGTCAAAAAGGATTTTATATTTTCAAATCTCTCTTGGCATTTGTCATCCCAAGTAAACTTGACTTCCTTCTTCAAAAGTTTAGTTAAGAGAGAAGCTATAATGGAGAAGTCTTTCACAAACCTTCAATAGTATCCTGCTAAGCCCAAGAAACTTCTTATTTCTATTGGACTTTTGGATGGTTTCCATTCAACAATAACTTAAATCTTACTAGGATCTACCTTCACACCTTAAGTTGACACAACATGTCCTAGAAAAGCCACATCACTAAGCCAAAATTCACATTTAGAAAGCTTAGCATAAAGCTCTTTTTGCCTCAAAATTTGCAAAATAATGAGGAGGTGTTTATCATGATCTTCACTATTTTTTGAATATATTAAAATACCATCTATAAAAATAATCACAAATTGATCAAGATAAGGCTTAAATACTCAATTTATTAGATCCATGAACACCACATGAGCATTCGCATAATGACCCTCTTGGTCAATTTCTTAATTTTCATGCTTTTTTATATTTCGAGCTTTCTCATAGTGGCTATAGACCATTTATGACTTGCCACAACTGAGAATTCAGTTCCTGGGCCATTTGTTTGTGTTTTAAGCTTATTTCCCTATTTTGCAACTCTTAAGGTTGGTAGAGTTGACTTTGGTCAATATTCGGAAAAGACGACCTCGGATGGAAATTTCATCAGTGTTGTTAGCTTCAGAATATGAACTTTGGGCTAGAGGGACCTTTGGTTTGGGTCCCGAGGCTTCCAAAATCATTTTAGGTTATTGGGTTCTATTTTGGTTAAAGTTGGTTTTGCGCATGGGGTCCACTTTTCTCCAAAATGATCTTCATTAGGAATTTTGTCGATTCTGTTAAGTCCAGAATGCTATTTTTTGTAGGTTAGCATATATGGTTTGTGTTCACGGGGTTCTGAATGAATCTAGAGGATGCGGTCGGAGTTTTTGGTTATGTGTTGTTGCAGTTGGTGCTTCTAATATCTTCTATGGCACACCTGCGGCCCTGGGGATGCACCTACGCTACTGCCCTTGTGGTCACCATTTGCACCTGCGGCCCTAGGTGATGTCGACAAGGGGCACTCCTGCGCTCATTTGAACGCACCTGCAGTGCCGCCCCTACAGTGTCTTCACCGCACCTGCAGGGGTTGGAGATTTGGTTGACCACCGCCTCTATGGTGTTTCGGGCACCACAGCGATGCTGCACCTACGTCATATGGATCACAGGTGCGTCGATCGCTGAAAGTTAAAGTCATCTTCTACTCTTTCATTTCATATATTCTCTAATACTTTTCTCCATTGATAAAAGCCGGTCAAGGAGAAAAATTGCCCATTTTCACTGATCCTTGTGTCCTATTGAGGTATTTCTCTCTCTGTTTGTTCTAATCATCGTCCTAACGTTATTACTCCCCTTCCTTCTGCAAATTTTACCCGTTTTTGCATGCAATTCTTGATCAAAGTGGACTTTGGGGCTGTTTTGGGCACCAAAAAGAGTCCCATTTGTGCCCAACTTATGGGCATGAGTTTCCAAACCTGCTGTGAACTTAATTTTGAAATTTGTTTTCCGTTTCATTATACGGCCCCTGAGGGTCATTTTCTGACCTAATTTCTGGCTTGATTTTTGTATAAGTAATATGGGTGTCATTCTTCTTGTCTTGACACTAGGATTATGTTCTTAATAGCGTGGTAGTATTCTGATGCTATTCGAATGGGGAAGGCACATCAGTGACAGTTCATGCCTGCAGTTCGATCCCGAGGTAAGTTATGATTTCTATTCCTTAGACTTGGCTTAGTTAGATTCTATATTTTATAAATTATTGGAATGTTAGGTAGTATCTTAGAGTAGAAATAGGCTTAAATCTTGTGATTATATAAATTGGCCATTTCAGGATCGTAGAGTAGAATTATATTATTTGTCCTTAGTTTAGGATCTTGTAGAATTTATGTGACTAGCCTAGAATCCTTAGAATGCTTTTAGGAGGTTTTAGAATAAGAGTATGTGTTTTTAGTTATTTTCGTGGTTATTTCTCATTCCTTCTGTTTTATTTACTCTATTTATGTATCTATGGGCCCGAGGCCATGTCACGACTCAATTTCTTGGTCATGATGGCACCTACAACCCCCGGTAGGTGAACCAATCCCCGTAGCCCAGAACAATTAGTAATAGGCTACTATCTAGCAAATATGGGAACAAGACGAAGAGAACAAATAAAAGGGATATAAATATATACATATGCAGAAGCTAAACCAAACCCCAAGACCTGGTATCATAGTATAGAGCCAAAACTACATATATGGAGTGCCAACGATCCAAAACAATATATACAGATGTCTCTGAATGGTATAGAGTACATGAAGCAAAAGATAAACTAAAGTTAAGCTCCGATCGCCAAGAGCTCACCCTCAGTCTAAGGTAGTCCCCAACAGATCTCCAAGCACGAATCACAGTGATCTAACGGTGATGGCCCACGCTAGGATCTGCACCCAAAGATGCAGGGGGTAGGGTGAGCACCAAATGCAAAGCATAAGGTACCCAGTAGGTATCATAGGCCGACTGGGCACATATAAGATAAAAGCGTAGTAACAGACAGAAATAGAAGCAAGAGTCACAGAAATCAACAAAAGGTACACAGGAACTAGCCCAGAGGGAAATCAACAGAACCATGTGAGGCCAGTAAGCAGAATATACACACGATAGCACACGTGAAAGTAAGAAACAACGCACCTGGGGTCCTTGCAATAACAGTGTATACATAATAAGTTTACGAAATGGACGGTATACCGGTAACCTCAAGTGTAAAAAGAGGGAAAGAGTAATGATAGGCATGCTCAGAGACATGAATCAAACTCAACTAATCATATCAATCTCAAATCCAGAACTAACAGTCTAGCAGTAACCAATTCCATACTTAACCGTAATAGGGAACAATTCTGTAAGTAAATAGCAAGAGTCTACCTATAGTCCCTCGGCCGCCCATACAACCGAGGAACACAAACAAGTGAAAAAAAACCCTCCGGCATCCCATACTACCGGAGCATACAATCAACAAACAACAAACAAGGGTGGAGCCTCAAACGATGAATAATATGACGCATGAAGATCTCAAGTGAAATGGTATCTCTGTATGTACCTCCTCCGGTTGCCCGATCCGGCCCAGCAGGTAGGTTCCATGAAGGACACTGCCCGTTACCCTCTACTCCACCGTATACCTTCTTCCGGCACACGCAGCCCATAGCCCCTGGCCCGGATGGCAAGGTCCATGGAGGTCCCAGACCCCATACTAAAACTCAGTATCAACAATGTCGTCCAGAAGAAAGTCCGGCTTCAAGATAGAGACCCAGTCTCGAATATGCATGCCCAGACCCTGTCCAGGACTAAGAGTAGTAGGAAAATGTCTCAAAAACCCCCTCCAAGGGTGCCCGGGAATAACCGGGTCTAAACAGTAAAAAGTCATCTCAGGTGCTCGGTCCGACCGAGGCTAAAAATCATCTCAAGTAGCAAGAAAACTCCACTAGCACCCCGGCCCTGCCGAGACTAGCGTTAATCGTAAAACTGATGATTTAAAACATAATTTTACTTTCTTTTACCCAGGAATATTCACAAGTTAAATCAAACCATTTTCAAATTATTTCCATCAAAAACAGGCCCCCGGGGCCATGCAAGGTTTAGAAAATAATGCCAGTAGGCCTGAAGCCAAAACCATATTAAAACATGGATAAAACCTCTTTATATGCATGGAAATGGTATGATCACACACAATAGCTGCCCAGCAGCTCACAATCAACGTATCGACCCTGCACAGGCCCACAGCTACTCAGCATGGATAACCAGCCTAGAAGGAAAATTCTATGCCCGGGACTCGCGGACATTCCCAAAATCCCACCTTCTATGTTCCAAAGTCACAAGGCCTCACAGGACCACAAGGGTAAATAAAATATATTGGCAAATACAACAAGCAATGGAGGAACAAAAGTAGGCGGACATGAATAAAGCAGTCAAGGTCTGTGGTACCAACCTAATAAACCAACCCAAGGATGCCCATTAATACAATTTTATCCTATATATGCGGAGTCTAGGGAAAATAAATCGTAACCTACCTATCGTCCGACGACAAGCCGTTAGGACGATAATATCCAAGCTCAAACCGCTCCGAGAAGCTCCAAAATGAAATCTAACTCGAATTTAGGCTTGAATAAGTTGACGTAGATAATTGATTTTTCTTAATATCGCATCAAAATATTTTTCCACACCTAATTTCTTCAACCTATAAAGATACATATAGCAGTGTTCAAATATCTTTTCTTTATGAAAAAATGAGTGAATATTATAGTTAGTATGCCTTTAAGTGTACAGGTTGCATATCTCACAAATGTGAATTGACAGGAAGATTCCTATGTTGCCACTACATGCTGCCTAACTTTGTTGTACAATGCCTCCACTTCCACGTGGAAGTGGAGGTGGCAACCAATTTGCCCCGTTAAGTATATACTCGGGTATTGCATAAATTCATAGTAAAATAAATATAACTTTTTGAATATATCATAATTCATAGAAAATTATTTCAACCAAAACCTACTATATTATAATAATAATTTTTAACATAACTAAATTTACTATCTCCGTTAAAATAATACAATGTATAAAAACCTTATAAAATAAATACATATACAATTATATCGTAACAAAAATATTTTTCATAAACCTTTAAATAATTTTAAAAAGGTAATAATAATATAACTTTTTACCAAATTCAACTTTCAAATAAAATATTTTCAAATACACGCGATGTTAATAAATCCTCAAACTTAGGCTCGCAATTCACCAACGCACGATTTTGATACTCAAAAACTCTCTTGGAATCCTCCCATATGTTTTCTCACAGTTTCATAACTGAAACGGCATTTTAAAACGTGAAGTTGAGGCTTAAAATCGATTTTGACCCGACCCGGTTCGCGACCCGGTTCGCAACCCGGTTCCTGCCAGACAGTCCGCGGTAAAATAGTCATAACATTCTACTCCGCGATCAGTTGGATGTGAGGTTTTGTGCGTTGGAACTAGACTCGTAGACCTTCGATTTGGTATTTTGGGGGACTTCTAACTCTTTATATATTGAGAGAAAAGCTCCGAGACATTTTACCCAAAGTTCAGAAAATTTATTAAAGATCTTACGATAACTTTTGCCGACTTGCTTGACTTCAAAACTTATCATACGACCAAACAAATGGACCCGGCACCGAAATACCGGTCCTGACAAGCCTTAAGTGACTTGGGGCCGCTACAAACAAGCTCTAACGGTACAAGGAAAATGTATACGTGGAAATAACCGGAAGGGTCATTACATCATCCACTACTAAAAAGGACTTTCGTCCTCGAACGTCAAGGTCAAGGGGCTACCTGAAGGCTCAAATAGCTGCGGATACTGGGCTTGCATATCTCTCTCGGTCTCCCAGGTAGCCTCCTCGACTAGACGGTGCCTCCACTGAACCTTAACAACTTGGATCTCTCGAGACCTCAATATCCTGACATCTCTAGCCAAAATAGTTGTCGACTCCTCAACAAAGGCTAAACCCTCATCCAACTGTACTGAATCCCACTGCAACACATGAGACTCATCTGAGACATACCAACGCAACATCGAAACATGGAATACAGGATGTATAGCAAAAAACATCGGAGGCAAGGCTAGCTGATAGGCAACGCTACCAACCCTCTGAAGAATCTCAAATGGCCCAATGTACCTGGGGCTAAGCTTGCCCCGCCTACCAAATCTCATCACGCCCTTCATGGGCGATACACGGAGAAACACCAAGTCACCGACACTAAACTCCAAGGCACGAAGCCTACGATCAGCATAACTCTTCTGCCTGCTCTGAGCTGCCCGAAGTCTGTCCTGAATCACTCAGACTCAGTCTAAGGAATCTCGAAGCAAATTTGTGCTCTGTGGCCTAGAACTAAAACCATCAAACCAACCTACCGGTGATCTGCAACGCCTGCCATACAAAGCCTCAAAAGGTGCCATGCCGATACTCGAATGGAAGCTGTTATTATAAGCAAACTCTGCCAAGGGAACAAACTGATCCCAAGAACCTCCAAAGTCAAGAACACAGGCCCGAAGCATGTCCTCCAGAATCTGAATGGTCCTCTCGGACTGGCCATCTGTCTGAGGGTGGAAAGCGGTACTAAGATGAACCTCTGTACACAAATCTCGCTGAATAGCCCTCCAGAACTGAGATATGAACTGAGTGCCACGGTCTGAAATGATAGAAGCTGGGACCCCGTGGAACTAAACAATCTCACGAAGGTAGATCTGAGCTAACCTCTCTGCGCCATAAGAAGTCTGAACCGGCAAGAAATGTGCTGACTTAGTCAGCCTATCAACAATCACACATATGGAATCAAACCCATGAGAAGTACGAGGCAAACCAACAACGAAGTCCATAGTAATCCCTTCCCACTTCCACTCAGGAATGGGAAGTCGCTGCACCCAACCACCAGGTCTTATGTGCTCGAACTTAACCTGCTGACAGATCAAGCACCGAGATACAAACTCCGCTATTTCCCACTTCATACCACTCCACCAGTAAAGCTGTCTCAAGTCTCTATACATCTTTGCTATGCCAGGGTGAATGGAGTATCTAGTACAATGTGCCTCATGAAGTATCAACTGAATCAAATCATAAATCCTCGGAACAGAAAGGCGACTATCAAACCTCAGAACCCCATCTGAATCTATAGTAGCCTGGCTGGTCTCACCCTGAACAACCCGATCACGAAGGTCACACAACTGCTGATCCTCAAACTGACGGCTCTGAATCCGATCAATCAAAGTAGAACGAACCTCAATACTGGCGAGAACTCTGCTAGGATCCGACAAGTCAAGCCTAACCAAACGGTTAGCAAAGGACTGGATGTCCAAGGCTAATGGTCTCTCTGAAACTGAAAGAGAAGCTAGGCTACCCATACACACTGCCTTCCGGCTCAAGGCATCCGCTACCACGTTTGCCTTGCCCGGATGATACAGAATAGTGAAGTCATAGTCCTTCAGTAACTCGACCCATCTCCTCTGTCTCGAGTTCAACTCTCGTTGACTCGTGATATACTGAAGACTACGGTGATCGAAGAAGATCTCATAGTGAACTCCATATAGGTAATGCCTCAAGATCTTGAGCGAGAAAACTACCGCCGCCAACTCTAAGTCATGAGTGCGGTAGTTGCGCTCGTGAACCTTTAGCTTCCTCGACGCATATGCTATTACTCGACCCTGTTGCATCAACAAACAACCAAGACCTACCCCAGAAGCATCAATATACACGGAGAAGCACTGACCCTCAACCGGCAAAGTCAAAACTGGAGCTGAAGTCAATAAGGCCTTAAGCCTCTGGAAGCTATCCTCATACTGGTCCGACCACTGAAATGGGACATCCTTCTTAGTCAGCATAGTCAAGGGTGCTTCTATGGAAGAAAATCCCTCAACGAACCGTCGGTAGTAACCTGCTAACCCAATAAAGCTGCGGACCTCAGTAGTAGTAGTAAGTCTAGGCCAATCACGAACCGCAGAAATCTTTCTCGGGTCAACCCTAATCCTATCCTTAGACACCACGTGCCCTAGGAATGCAACTGACTCAAGCCAAAACTCACACTTTGAGAACTTGGCATAAAGCCGATGATCTCTCAAAGTCTGGAGTATAACCCTCAAGTGCTGCTCATGATCATCTCTACTATGCGAGTACACCAAGATGTCGTCTATAAAAACTATTACAAATGAGTCCAAATATGGGCCAAGAACCCTGTGCATCAAGTTCATAAAGGCTGCGGGGGCATTAGTCAACCCAAAAGACATCACCAGGAACTCATAATGGCCATAACGTGTCCTGAATGCTGTCTTAGGGATGTCCTCCGCCCTAATCCTCAACTGATGGTAGCCCGACCTCAAATCAATCTTCGAAAACACGACTGAACCCTGAAGCTGGTCAAACAAGTCATCAATCCTCTGCATCGGATACCTATTCTTTACTGTCACCCTATTCAGCTGCTGATAGTCAATACACATGCGCATCGACCCATCCTTCTTCTTTACGAAGAGAACAGGAGCACCCCAAGGTGACACACTAGGTCTAATAAACCCCTTAGCTAACAGATCCTGGAGCTGCTCCTTAAGCTCCCTGAACTCAGTAGGAGCCATACGGTAAGGAGAAATAGAAATGGGCCTGGTGCCCGGCTCTAGCTCAATAGCAAAATCAATATCCCTCTCAGGTGGAAGGCCTGGCAGGTCGGTAGGAAACACATCGAGGAAGTCTCTAACCACAGGAATAGACTCAGGAGAAGTAGGGTCAACACTAACTTCTCTGACATATGCTAGATAAGCTAAACACCCACGGGAAATCAACTTCCTAGCTCGAAGACAAGAGATGATCCCCGATGGTGCATGGCTAACAGAACCCTGCCATACAACCGGGGATACACCAGGCACAGCTATGGTAATGGTCTTGGCATAACAATCCAAAACCACACGGTGAGGGGATAACCAGTCCATGCCCACCTTCTATGTTCCAGAGTCACAAGGCCTCACAGGACCACAAGGGTAAATAAAATATATTGGCAAATACAACAAGCAA
Organism: Jaltomata sinuosa; assembly: GCA_003996215.1. Taxonomy (NCBI): domain Eukaryota; kingdom Viridiplantae; phylum Streptophyta; class Magnoliopsida; order Solanales; family Solanaceae; genus Jaltomata; species Jaltomata sinuosa. Next base: position 88,129 of record QJPP01007283.1, read on the forward strand.
TGGAGGAACAAAAGTAGGCGGACATGAATAAAGCGGTCAAGGTCTGTGGTACCAACCTAATAAACCAACCCAAGGATGCCCATTAATACAATTTTATCCTATATATGCGGAGTCTAGGGAAAATAAACCGTAACCTACCTATCGTCCGACGACAAGCCGTTAGGACGATAATATCCAAGCTCAAACCGCTCCGAGAAGCTCCAAAATGAAATCTAACTCGAATTTAGGCTTGAATAAGTTGACGTAGATAATTGATTTTTCTTAATATCGCATCAAAATATTTTTCCACACCTAATTTCTTCAACCTATAAAGATACATATAGCAGTGTTCAAATATCTTTTCTTTATGAAAAAATGAGTGAATATTATAGTTAGTATGCCTTTAAGTGTACAGGTTGCATATCTCACAAATGTGAATTGACAGGAAGATTCCTATGTTGCCACTACATGCTGCCTAACTTTGTTGTACAATGCCTCCACTTCCACGTGGAAGTGGAGGTGGCAACCAATTTGCCCCGTTAAGTATATACTCGGGTATTGCATAAATTCATAGTAAAATAAATATAACTTTTTGAATATATCATAATTCATAGAAAATTATTTCAACCAAAACCTACTATATTATAATAATAATTTTTAACAAATGAACCTCTGTACACAAATCTCGCTGAATAGCCCTCCAGAACTGAGATATGAACTGAGTGCCACGGTCTGAAATGATAGAAGCTGGGACCCCGTGCAACTAAACAATCTCACGAAGGTAGATCTGAGCTAACCTCTCTGCGCCATAAGAAGTCTGAACCGGCAAGAAATGTGCTGACTTAGTCAGCCTATCAACAATCACACATATGGAATCAAACCCATGAGAAGTACGAGGCAAACCAACAACGAAGTCCATAGTAATCCCTTCCCACTTCCACTCAGGAATGGGAAGTCGCTGCACCCAACCACCAGGTCTCATGTGCTCGAACTTAACCTGCTGACAGATCAAGCACCGAGATACAAACTCCGCTATTTCCCACTTCATACCACTCCACCAGTAAAGCTGTCTCAAGTCTCTATACATCTTTGCTATGCCAGGGTGAATGGAGTATCTAGTACAATGTGCCTCATGAAGTATCAACTGAATCAAAATCATAAATCCTCGGAACAGAAGGCGACTATCAACCTCAGAACCGCCATCTGAATCTATAGTAGCCTGGCTGGGTCTCACCCTGAAACCCGATCACGAAGGTCACACAACTGCTGATCCTCAAACTGACGGGCTCTGAATTCCGATCAATCAAGTAGAACGAACCTCAATACTGGCGAGAACTCTGCTAGGAGCCGACAAGTCAAGCCTAACGAAACGGTTAGCCAAGGACTGGATGTCTAAGGCTAATGGTCTCTCTGAAACTGAAAGAGAAGCTAGGCTACCCATACACACTGCCTTCTGGCTCAAGGCATCCGCTACCATGTTTGCCTTGCCCGGATGATACAGAATAGTGAAGTCATAGTCCTTCAGTAACTCGACCCATCTCCTCTGTCTCGAGTTCAACTCTCGTTGACTCGTGATATACTGAAGACTACGGTGATCGAAGAAGATCTCATAGTGAACTCCATATAGGTAATGCCTCCAGATCTTGAGCGCGAAAACTACCGCCGCCAACTCTAAGTCATAACTGGGGTAGTTGCGCTCGTGAACCTTCAGCTGCCTCGACGCATATGCTATTACTCGACCCTGCTGCATCACCACACAACCAAGACCAACCCCAGAAGCATCACAATACATGGAGAAGCTCTGACCCTAAACCGGCAAAGTCAAAACTGGAGCTGAAGTCAATAAGGCCTTAAGCCTCTGGAAGCTATCCTCACACTGGTCCGACCACTGAAATGGGACATCCTTCCTAGTCAGCATAGTCAAGGGTGCTGCTATGGAAGAAAATCCCTCAATGAACCGTCGGTAGTAACCTGCTAACCCAATAAAGTTGCGGACCTCAGTAGCAGTAGTAAGTCTAGGACAATCACGAACTGCAGAAATCTTTCTCGGGTCAACCCTAATCCTATCCTTAGACACCATGTGCCCTAGGAATGCAACTGACTCAAGCCAAAACTCACACTTTGAGAACTTGGCATAAAGCCGATGATCTCTCAAAGTCTGGAGTATAACCCTCAAGTGCTGCTCATGATCATCTCTACTATGCGAGTACACCAAGATGTCGTCTATAAAAACTATCACAAATGAGTCCAAATACGGGCCAAGAACCCTGTGCATCAAGTTCATAAAGGCTGCGGGGGCATTAGTCAACCCAAAAGACATCACCAGGAACTTATAATGGCCATAACGTGTCCTGAATGCTGTCTTAGGGATGTCCTCCGCCCTAATCCTCAACTGATGGTAGACCGACCTCAAATTAATCTTCGAAAACACGACTGAACCCTGAAGCTGGTCAAACAAGTCATCAATCCTCGGCATCAGATACCTATTCTTCACTGTCACCCTATTCAACTGCTGATAGTCAATACACATGCGCATCGACCCATCCTTTTTCTTCACGAAGAGAACAGGAGCACCCCAAGATGACACACTAGGTCTAATAAACCCCTTATCTAACAGATCCTGGAGCTGCTCCTTAAGCTCCCTGAACTCAGCAGGAGCCATACGGTAAGGAGAAATAGAAATGGGCCAGGTGACCGGCTCTAGCTCAATAGCAAAATCAATATCCCTCTCAGGTGGAAGGCCTGGCAGGTCAGTAGGAAACACATCGAGGAAGTCTCTAACCACAGGAACAGACTCAGGAGAAGTAGGGTCAACACTAACTTCTCGGACATATGCTAGATAAGCTAAACACCCACGGGAAATCAATTTCCTAGCTCGAAGACAAGAGATAATCCCCGATGGTGCATGGCTAACAGAACCCTGCCATACAACCGGGGATACACCGGGCACAGCTATGGTAATGGTCTTGGCATAACAATCCAAAACCACATGGTGAAGGGATAACCAGTCCATGCCCAGTATCACATCAAAATCTAGCATATCAAGAATCCTCAAATCACCCCAAGTCTCTGAATCACCAACAGATAACATACAGGATCTCACAATCCGATCCACTACTAAAGAATCTCCTACTGGGTTGAAACAGAGACAGAAACAGATAATGGCTCACTAGCCAACCTAAAGCAAGGCACAAAGTAGGCAGATACGTATGAACAAGTGGATCCAGGATCAAATAAATCCATAGCAGACTGATGGCACACAGAAATCTTACCTGTAGTCACAGCATCTGAGGCCTCTGCCTCTGGTCTCCTAGGGACCGCGTAAAACTGACGATGACCTCCACCTGCCCGACCGCCATCCCTACCACCTGCTCTGCCGTGCGGAGCACCACCTCTACTCTGACGACCACCCCCTCTAGCCGGAGGCTGAACTGCTCGTAAAGGCTCGGCCAACTGAACTGTACCCTGCTGAGGGCAATCTCTAGCAAAATGACCAATCGCACCACAAGTAAAACAAGCCCCTGACGGCCTACTTAGTCGAGATGAACCAGCAAATCCTGTATGACCACCACGACTTGATGCCCCAGAAACTGTGCCCCTCGAAGACTGGCCGCTATAGCCCTGATGGCTTCTCTGACCCAGCTCGAACTGGGTACTACCAAAAGTCTGAAGGGAAGCCTGGACCGGTCGGCTGGGCTGACCCTGGTACTGCTGTGGCTGATAACTCCGGCTCCACTGGCCAGGACCTCTACCACCATATTTGGAACCACTGTAGACACCCTCATGCCGAGGCCTCTTATCTCTGTACCCCTGATCATGTCGTTGTAAGTCCTCCACAGTGCGGGCATAGTCTACAATAGCCTGGAATGACCGACCACTGGCAATCAATATCTCAGTTGGCTGCCTGATCTCTTGCCTCAGACCCCATACAAATCTGCGAATCCTATCTGCCTCGGTAGGAATGATCATAGCTCCGAACGGTGCTAGCTGATTAAAATGGGTCTCATACTCCGAGATAGTCGTAGACCCCTGCACAAGGTGAGTAAACTGCTCCCTGCGATGCTCCCGATCACTCTGGGGTAGGAACTTGGCCATAAAGGCCTCATAAAACTCAGACCAGGTCAAAGGAGGTGATGACGGTGGTCTACAAGCAACTTTGGCCCTCCACCATAACTTCGCTGGGCCCTCCAACTGATAGGTAGTATAACCAACCCCATGAGTCTCCAACAAACCCAAATGATGCAACATCTCCTCACAGGTAGTAATAAAGTCGTGTGGACCCTGTCCAGAAGTACCAGCAAACCTCGGAGGTGCTAACCTCAAAAATCTAGCCAACGCCTTCTGCTCTGACTCTGTCATAGCTGGGCGAGGAGCAAGAGGCTGTGCAACAGATGGAACCAGAATGACCTCCGCACGGGGAGCCATAGTAGCAGGCTGCGCTCCTGAGCTCTGTGCGCCCAGGGCTTCCCCCTGAGCGGATGTCTGCGCTACCTCAGAAGGCCGCTCTCCAATCACACCCAAAAGCTGTAATAGTAATCCCCGAATATCTGGAGACTGAGCTGCGGCTAGAGCTGGCACAGAAGTGGGCACTGGAGCAGGTACTGGAGCTGGCGCTAGAGCTTGAACTGGAGCTGGTGCTGGAGCTGGTGCTGGAGCTGGCGCTGGAGCTGGCGCTGGAGTGGGAGGCTCATCTCCGCGTGATGCCGATGATCTCGTACGAACCATCTGCGGAAGGATGAAGTAGAACAAATGAGATTTCCAGAAACTTCAAGGGTTCCACACACGACACAGAAGCAATGAAAGAGTCAAATTTCCTAAAATGTCACTGTAGCCTCCCAAAGATTGAGTACGGACGTCTCCGCCCCGATCCGCAAGACTCTACTAGACATTGGCTCCTATACCGATGACACCAGTGAACCTAAAGCTCTGATACTAAGTTGTCACGACCCAATTTCTCGGTCATGATGGAACCTACAACCCCTGGTAGGTGAACCAATCCCCGTAGCCCAGAACAGTTAGTAATAGGCTACTATCTAGCAAATATGGGAACAAGACGAAGAGAACTGATAAAAGGGATATAAATATATACATATGCAGAAGCTAAACCAAACCCCAAGACCTGGTATCATAGTATAGAGCCAAAACTACATACATGGAGTGCAAATGATCCAAAATAATATATATAGATGTCTCTGAATGGTAATAGGGTACATGAAGCAAAAGATAAACTAAAGCTAAGCTCCGATCGCCAAGAGCTCACCCTCAGTCTGAGGTAGTCCCCAACAGATCTCCAAGCATGAATCACAGTGATCTAACGGTGATGGCCAACGCTAGGATCTGCACCCAAAGATGCAGGGGGTAGGGTGAGCACCAAATGCAAAGCATAAGGTACCCAGTAGGCATCATAGGCCGACTGGGCACATATAAGATAAAAGCGTAGTAACAGACAGAATAGAAGCAAGCAGTCACAGAAATCAACAAAAGGTACACAGGAAGTAGCCCAGAGGGAAATCAACAGAACCATATGTGAGGCCAGTAAGCAGAATATACACACCATAGGCACAGGTGAAAGTAAGAAACAACGCACCTGGGGTCCTTGCAATAACAGTGATACATAATAAGTTTACGAAATGGACGGTATACCGATAACCTCAAGTGTAAGAAGAGGGAAAGAGTAATGATAGGCATGCTCAGAGACATGAATCAAACTCAACTAATCATATCAATCTCAAATCCAGAACTAACAGTCTAGCAGTAACCAATTCCATACTTAACCGTAATAGGGAACAATTCTGTAAGTAAATAGCAAGATTCTACCTACAGTCCCTCGGCCGCACATACAACCAAGGAACATAAATAAGTGAAAACAAACCCTCCAGCATCCCATACTACCGGAGTGGACAATCAACAAACAACAAACAAGGGTGGAGCCTCAAATGATGAATGATATGATGCATGAAGATCTCAAGTGAAATGGTATCTCTGTATGTACCTTTTCCGTTGCCGATCCGGCCCAGCAGGTAGGTTCCATTGAAGGACACTGCCCGTATACCTCTACTCCACCGTATACCTTTCTTCCGGCACACGCAGCCCGTAGCCTCTGGCCCGGATGGCAAGGTCCATGGAGGTCCCAGACCCCATACTAAAACTCAGTATCAAAACATGTCGTCCGGAAGCAAGTCCGGGTTCAAGATAGAGACCCAGTCTCGAATATGCATGCCCAGACCTTGTCCAGGACTAAAGTAGTAGGAAAATGTCTCAAAAACCCCTTCAAGGGTGCCCGAGAATAACCGGGTCTAAACAGTAAAAAGTCATTTCAGGTGCTCGGTCCGACCGAGGCAAAAAATCATCTCAAGTAGCAAGAAAACTCCACTAGCACCCCGGCCCTGCCGAGACTAGCGTTAATCGTAAAACTGATGATTTAAAACATAATTTTACTTTCTTTTACCAGGAATATTCACAAGTTAAATCAAACCATTTCCAAATCATTTCCATCAAAAACAGGCCCCCGGGGCCATGCAAGGTTTAGAAAATAGTGCCAGTAGGCCCGAAGCCAAAACCATAGTAAAATATGGATAAAATCTCTTTATATGCATGGAAATGGTATGATCACACACAATAGCTGCCCAGCAGCTCACAATCAACTTATCGACCCTGCACAGGCCCACAGCTACTCAGCATGCATAACCAGCCTAGAAGGATAATTCTATGCCCGGGACTCGCGGACATTCCCAAAATCCCACCTTCTATGTTCCAGAGTCAACAAGGCCTCACAGGACCACAAGGGTAAATAAAATATATCGGCAAGTACTACAAACAACGGAGGAACAAAAGTAGGCAGACATGAATAAAGCAGTCGAGGTCTATGGTACCAACCTAATAAACCAGCCCAAGGTTGCCCATTAATACAATTTTATCCTATATATGCGGAGTCTAGGGAAAATAAACCGTAACCTACCTGTCGTCCGACGACAAGCCGTTAGGACGATAATATCCAAGCTCAAACCTCTCCGAGAAGCTCCAAAATGAAATCAAACTCGAATTTAGGCTTGAATAAGTTGACGTAGATAATTGATTTTTCTTAATATCGCATCAAAATATTTTTCCACAACTAATTTCTTCAACCTATAAAGAAACATATAGCAGTGTTCAAATATCTTTTCTTTATGAACAAAATGAGTGAATATTATAGTAGTATGCCTTTAAGCGTACAGGTTGCATATCCCACAAATGTGAATTGATAGGAAGATTCCTATGTTGCCACTACATGCTGCCTAACTTTGTTGTACAATGCCTCCACTTCCACGTGGAAGTGGAGGTGGCAACCAATTTGCCCCGTTAAGTATATACTCGGGTATTGCATAAATTCATAGTAAAATAAATATAACTTTTTGAATATATCATAATTCATAGAAAATTATTTCAACCAAAACCTACTATATTATAATAATAATTTTTAACATAACTAAATTTACTATCTCCGTTAAAATAATACAATGTATAAAAACCTTATAAAATAAATACATATACAATTATATCGTAACAAAAATATTTTTCATAAACCTTTAAAATATTTTAAAAAGGTAATAATAATATAACTTTTTACCAAATTCAACTTTCAAATAAAATATTTTAAAATACACGCGATGTTAATAAATCCTCAAACTTAGGCTCGCAATTCACCAACGCACGATTTTGATACTCAAGAACTCTCTTGGAATCCTCCCTTATGTTTTCTCACAGTTTCATAACTGAAACGGCATTTTAAAACGTGAAGTTGAGGCTTAAAATCGATTTTGACCCGACCCGATTCGCGACCCGGTTCGCAACCCGGTTCCTTCCAGACAGTCCGCGGTAAAACAGTCATAACTTTCTACTCCGCGATCAGTTAGACGTGAGGTTTTATGCGTTGGAAACTAGACTCGTAGACCTTCGATTTGGTATTTTGGGGGACTTCTAACTCTTTATATATTGAGAGAAAAGCTCCGAGATATTTTACCCAAAGTTCAGAAAATTTATTAAAGATCTTACGATAACTTTTGCCGACTTGCTTGACTTCAAAACTTATCATACGACCAAACAAATGGACCCGGCACCAAAATACCGGTCCTAACAATCCTTAAGTGACTTGGGGCCGCTACAAACAAGCTCTAACGGTACAATAAAAACGTATACGTGGAAATAATCGGAAGGGTCATTACAGGCCATAGCATGGACCGAATGGAGTGCCAGGTCATTTATCTTGTTTGGGGGGTGCTTTACCCTGATTTAATTGATAGTCTCTCAACATGGAATCATATCTCCTAACTACATTGCATAGCTATTGGTTTTGAAATTGAAAGAAATACGGGATTTTTGGTTCAAATTTGGGATTTTTCTTAACTACTGGTTTTTGAAGAGAAAGGAAAGTACCACTATTAAGCTGGTCTGAGGGACATTTCTGGACCCTTTATCTATTTTTACTTTCCTCTTGATGAGCCCAAGGCACGATTTCGGGCGTCCCAAGGAGCACATATATGGGTTTTACTTTTATGCATATAATGATAAGCTCGAGGTTCCTTTCGGGCGCTCGGGGTACCAGATACTGTGTTTTACTTTTCTGAATTTTCCATACTCTGTATCATATCATATCATGAGGCAATTTATTGCATTCTATGTGTAGTTGGAAGGCTTTACCTGTTTTTCATTATTATCTTCACCATCGGATAGATAGTTTAGTTTTTCTATTGATAACTAGATTTAAGTGGATCCCTGTAGTTAGCTTACTTTCCTATAGTGTATATTATTTATTATCTTTCTGAGCTCGGTAAGCTATGATGCCTACTGGGTACCCATTTTTTTTGGTACTCATACTACACTCTGCATCTTTTTCTGATGCAGCACCTAGTACGAGCCACCCTCGTTGATCGTCCTATCATTCATGGCCAACTGATGTTCAGATCATGCTGAGCTCCCGGATGTTTGGAGACTTTTTACTTCTTTCAATCTATCTTTCTATCTATATTTTGTATTTTGGATAGATAGTACTTGTCGTACAGCTACTCTTTACCTTAGCCACTCTTGTACCGGTGACACCAGGTCCGGGGATTAGTTCTTGTGTATATAATGTCTTCTTGGTCACTTTAAGGCCATTTTTGTATATTTATTACCATTGCTATGTATCTTTCCTATTGGCCCTTATTTCCTTATATTTTTTCTTTTGTCTTCTTTATTTTAATTGTATTATTATCTTTCGCATTTTTGGGTTGGCTTGCCTATTGGGAGATTGTGTAGGCTCCATCGTGGCTCAGTTTCGGGTCATGATAGAGTAGTCTCAAAGCTCTAGGTTCACATGTCTCTCTTGTACAAGAGCAAAGTGTCTAGAAGAGTCTCGTGGATTGGTATGATGATGTATGTATCTTGTCTGCAAGAGGTTATAGGGCATTCCTAGAAAAGATTCCATTTTGTTTGATTCCTTATCGTGCATACTTGACCTTATCAACTTCTAAGTATCTTTTGTTTTACTCTATCTCATATAGTTCGAATGAGAGCAACAGCAGTTGAGGACGAGACCCCTACACCTACAATTAGAGCCCCGTCTAGGGCATGGGGTAGAGGTCGATCGAGAGGTCAAGGTAGGGGATGGTCTGTGGCAAAAGCATAGGCCCAAACAAGGTTATCGTTGCCATAGCCGTATATTGGGGTTGAGGAGGTACAGTATGAGCTGGAGAGTGTAGGGCCATCCTAATATTTTGCAGGTTTTATGTATACTCCAGTAGTACAGGACATATTGGTTCTCTTTCTTGGTTTCCTTGAGGGTGTGTCACAGCCGGAAGCTTCACCCGGTACTCCAATTGGTTCTCAGGTTAGAAACAAGGCTTAAACTTCAGCCCAAGCGATGGCACAGGGTTTAGAAGTGTAGCCTACTACTACGGCTCCCCGATTAGAGGTGATGTAAGTACCTACTATTATTCCACCAATTCTAGTTGGTCCAATTATGCCATTTAAGAAGCAGAAGATGCTTGGTAGGTTTTTGAGGTTGGGTACCCAAGGTTTTTTTGTGTTCCTATGAAGAATGTGCATGAGTTATTGACTAGTTACCAGGAGAGACTACCTAATCTTTGATTAGTTGAGTCACACAGAGCAGATTACACCATGTTTTAGCTGGATGGTTGAGCAAAACAGTGGTGAAGTCCATATATAGCTTATAGGCCAGCCCGATCACCCTCGCTTACTTGGGCATAATTCTCTGTAACTTTTCTTGAGAAGTATGTATCGTGTAGTTTGAGGGAGTGGTTGATTGATCAGTTTACCAGGCTGGAGCAGGGCTCCATGTCTATTTTATAGTACGAGGTTTGCTTTTATGAGTTGGCTAGGCATGCCACCATGATTTTGCCTAATGAGCACGAGAGGGTGCATCACTTCATTTGAGGGTTAACTTTACAGTTCTGTTTGGATACATAGGGTATGGTAGCTTTAGGTCAGTCATTCTTGGAGGTAATGGATCATGCCTGCACTATTAAGGGAATACTTTGCGAGGTCCAAGGGGGCAGTGATAAGAGGCCCCGCCATCAGGGCAGTTATAGTGGCTCACAAACCCAAGGCAGAGGCTACTTTTGTAGGGGTCAGCATTAGCAGCATTTCTAGACAAGCCGGCCTATTTAAGCAGCTTTACAAATTGCTAAGGGAGTCAGGGTTTTATTTAGTCTCTACATGATGCACCTTCTGGGTGATCGGGCTGTGGCAACCAGTTAGGTTCAGTGGGTTCTTTTATTAAGACTTTATCAGGCAGAGGGTGATTTGAGTGTGGTAAGTTGGGGTACTTTTTTAGATATTGTATGAGGGTCAAGCACGGCGGCCCCCAGGGCTCCAGCTCTATTGGCCAGAGGTGGAGCATAGGGTAGTAGGGGTGGTCCCTAGGGTACTCAACTGGTCCTCTATCCAGTAGATTGGGTGGGTGTGGTGGTCAGAGCCACATGTATGTATGTTTAGGTTGTCCAGAGGTTGAGGCTTCAGATGTTGTCATCACAGGTACGATCTCCATTTGTCATCAGTCAGCTTTTGCTTTGTTTGATTTGGAGTCTACATTCTCCTATGTGTTTGCTTATTTTGCTACTCATCTGGAGTCTACTTGTGAGTTATTGCATGTGCCTTTGTGTGTATATATCCCAGTAGGAGATTCCTTAGTAGTGGATCATGTATATTGGGCTTGTGTGGTGACTATCCTGGGTATGACATGTGGTTAGACCTGATTTTTCTAGATACGGTGGATTTTGACATGATTTTAAGCATGGATTGGATTTATCCCTACCATGCGGTCTTAGATTGCTTTGCCAAGACAGTTACTCTATAGTTCCTGGTATCCCTCTTATAGTATAGAAGGGGGCCAATATCCATATGCCAAGAGGAGTTATATCTTTCTTGAGCGCCCAGTGGTTGGTTTGGAAAGGGTGCTTGGCCTATCTTACTTGCGTCCATAATACTAGTGCCACCACGCCTTCACTTGAGTCAGTTCCTATGGTTTGTGAGTATTTGGATGTGTTTCCTTTTGATCTACCAGGTCTTCCTCCTGATCATGATATTGAATTTGCCATTGATGTCGAGATGGGCACTCAGCCCATTTTTATTCCACCATATCTGATGGCACCAGCTGAGTTGAGGGAGCTTAAGGATCAGCTCAAAGATTTATTTGAGTAGAGGGTTCATCAGGCATAGTGTGTCTTTGCGGGGTGCTTTTGTTCTTCTTATGAAGAAGAAGAATGGTTCCATGCATATGTGTATTGACTACAGGCAGTTGAATAAGGTGATTGTTAAGAACATGTATCCGATGTTGCGTATTAATGATCTATTTGACCAGTTATAGGGTACAGCAGTGTTCTCTAAGATAGACTTAAGTTCTGGGTATCACCAGTTGAGGATTAGGATTGTGGATATCACAAAGACTGCATTTAAGACTCGATGCAGCCATTATGAGTTCCTAGTCATGTCTTTCGGGTTGACTAATGCCCCAATAGTTTTTATGGAGTTGATGAACTATGTGTTTAGAGCTTACTTAGATTCTTTTTTGATTGTGTTCATTGATGACATTTTGGTATATTCGAGGAGTAGGGAGGAGCATCAGCAGCATCTAAGAGTTGTCATTCAAACCTTGCGAGACCATCCGTTATATGCAAAATTCACTAAGTTTGAGTTTTGGCTTGAGTCTGTGGCATTCTTGGGGAACGTTGTGTCCAAAGATGGGATTATGATGGATCTGGTGAAGATTGCGGCAGTTCCTAATTAGACTAGGCCTACTTCTCCTATCGAGGTTTGCAGTTTCATCAGGTTGGTAGGTTACTATAGATGGTTTGTGGAGGGTTTTTCTTCTATAGAAGCTTCATTGACTAGATTGACTCAGAAGAATGTCCTCTTTCGGTGGTCATATGAGTGTGAGGCAAGCTTTTTGAAGCTCAAGGCCTTATTGACTTCATCTCTAATTCTTACTCTTCCAATTGAGGGCCATGGATTTATAATGTACTGTGATACTTCTGGTGTTCGTTTAGGTTGTGTATTGATACATCAAGGTCATGTTATTTTTTATGCTTCCAGACAGTGAAGGTTCACGGGAGGAACTACCCCACTCATGACTTGGAGTTAGCAGTGGTAGTCTTTGCATTGAAGATTTGGAGGCATTATCTGTATGGCATGCATTGCGAGATCTTTACTGACCATCGTAGTCTTCAGTACATCTTCAGCCAGAAGGACCTAAATTTGAGATAGCGCGGGTGGTTAGAGTTACTGAAGGACTATGATATCTCCATTCTTTATCATCCATGCAAGGCAAATGTGGTAGCAGATGCCTTGAGCCGAAAGGCAGTACGTATAGGTAGCTTGAATTTCTTAGAAGCAGAGGAGCGACTTTTAGCATTGGACATCTAGTCTTTGGCTAATAGGTTAGTTAGACTTGATATTTCTGAGCTAGGTTGTATTATTCTTGTGTTGAGGATAGATTGTCCTTGTTGGAGTAGATTCAGGCACAGCAGTTTGATGATGCAAGGTTGAAGATCATTCATGACAAGATGTTGGGCGGTGAGGTTAGGAAGGCAACCTTAGGCCCAGAGGGTGCTCTGAGGATTGAGGGTCTTATTTGCATTCCTAGAGTTAGTGACCTGGTTAGATTGATCTTGGAGGAGGTTCATTATTCTAGGTATTCCATTCATCCTGGGGCAGCAAAAATGTATCGTGACTTGAGGCAGCACTACTGGTGGTGTAGGATTAAGAGGGATATCTCAGATTTTGTGTCTAGGTGTTTGAACTATTAGCAGGTGAAGTTTAAGAACCTGAGGCCATGTCGTTTGACTTAGAGGCTACCCATTCTTAAATGGAAATGGGAGCGAATAGTTATGAACTTTGTAGTCAGTTTTCCACGTACTTTGCAGAGATTTGATTCTATTTGGGTCATTGTGGATAGGTTGATGAAGTCTACTCACTTTTTGCTGAGAGGTTGGCTCAGATCTACATCCGTGAGATTGTCCAGTTGCATGGGGTGCCAGTTTTTATCATTGCCGGCCATGGTACTCAGTTTACTTCGTGCTTCTGAGGTTTATTCGGAGAGAGTTGGGTACTAGAGTTGAGCTTAGTACTGATTTTCATCTGCAGGCTGACAGTCAGTCAGAGCATACTATTCATATTCTAGAGGATATATTGCGAGCCTATGTTATTGATTTTGGGGGTCAGTGGGACCAGTTCTTAGCCTTGGTGGAGTTTGCATGTAATAATAGCTACCATTCATGAATTCAGATGGCTCCATTTCAGGATTTGTGTGGTAGACAATGCAGATCATCAGTGGGTTGGTTTGATGCCTTTGAGGTTAGACAGTAGGGTACTGATTTGCTTTGTGATTCTATGGATAGAGTTCGAGTCATTTAGGAGAGACTTCACACTACCAAGAGTAGGCAGAAGAATTATGCTGACCGGAGGGTTTGAGACTTGTAGTTTATGGTGGGTGACTGTGTGTTCCTTCGAGTGTTTCCTATGAAGAGCGTGATGAGGTTTGGGAGGTAGGGTAAAGTCATTCCAAGGTTTATTAGGCTATTTGATATCCTTCATCGAATTGGGGAGGTTGCTTATGAGTTGGCCTTCCTCCTGCTCTTTCCAGTGTCCATCCAGTTTTTCATGTTTCTATAATGCGGCGGTATGTTCTTGATAAGTTTCACGTGCTTCAGTGGGATTCGGTTTAGTTGGATGAGTCTTTAGCTTTTGAGAAGGAGCATGTTGCTATCTTGGATAGTCAGGTTAGGAAGTTGAGGTCTGAGGAGATTCCATCAGTTAAGGTGCAGTTGCAGTATCATCCTGTCGAGAAGGCTACTTGGGAGATCGAGACCGATAGCCTTCAGGTATCTTTCTCTCTTTAACTTTCGAGGACGAAAGTCCTTTTAGTAGTGGATATTGTAATGACCCTTTAGGTCATTTTCTTGATTTTTATACTTTTTCCATGTTTTGAACTTTCCCACAGGCCATTCATGACTTGACGAAATTGACAATTTTGTTCCCGAGCCGTTCATTTTTGTTTTAAGCTCATTTCCTTATTTTTCAACTCTTAAGGCTAGTAGAGTTGACTTTGGTAAACATTCATAGAGATGGCCTCGGATGGGAATTCCATCAGCGTTATTAGCTTCAGAATGTCGACTTTGGACTAAAGGGACCTTTGGTTTGGGTCTCGAGGCTTCCAGACTCATTTTGGGCTATTAAATTTTTATTTTTGTTAAAGTTGGTTTTGGGCATAGGGCCCACTTTTTTGCGAAACAATCTTCTTTAGGAGTTTTATCGATTCTGTTGAGTCTGGAATATTGTTTTTAGTAGGGTAGCATATCTAGTTTGTGTTCACGGAGTTCCAAATGAATTCCAAGGGTGAGGTCAGAGTTTTTGGTTGTGTGTTGTTACAGCTGGTGCTGCTGATATCTGGTATTGCGTTCTTGTGGGCCTGGGGGCGCACTTGCGTTGTCGCCTCTACGATCACCAGTCGCACCTGCGGTCTTGGGTGATGTCGCCGGGGGGATCTCGTGCGCTCATTTGACCGCGCCCGCGATGCTGCCCCTACGGCATGTTCACCACAACTAAAGGAGTTGGGGGTTTCGTTGACCACCACCCCTATGGTGTTTTGGGTGCCACGACAATACCGCACCTGCATTACTTGGACTGCAGGTGCGCCAATCGCTGGTAGTTAAAATTAGCTTCTCCTCCTTCATTTCATATGTTTTCCAACACTTTCCTCCATTGATAAAAGCTTGGCCAAGGAGAGAAATTGCTCATTTTCACTGATTCTTGTGTCCTATTGAGGTATTTCTCTTCCTCTCTTCATTTTAATCATCATCCTAACGTTATTACTCCCGTTCCTTCCATAAACTTGACCCATTTTTGCATGCAATTCTTGATCAAAGGGGACTTTGGGGAAGTTTTGACCCCGAAATGAGTCTTATTCGCGCCCAACTTTTGATCATAGGTTTCCAAACCCTCTTTGAACTTAATTTTGAAATTTGTTTTTCGTTTCATTTCGCGAGCCCCGAAGGTCATTTTTTGACCCAATTTTCATATAAGTAATATAGATGTCATTCTTTCCGTCTTTACACCGGGATTATATTCTTGATAGCGTGGCAGCATTCTGAGGCTTTTCGAAAGGGGAAGGCACACGAGTGACCTTTATTGCTTGCAGTTTGGCCCCAAGGTAGGTTACGGTTTATTTTCCTTAGACTTGGCTTAGTTAGATTCTATATTTTATAAATTGTTGGAACATTAGGTAGTATCTTAGAGTAGCTTAAATCTTGCATTTGTATAAATTGGCCTTTTCGGGATCATAGAGTAGAATTATACTGTTTATCCTTAGTTTAGGAGTTTGTAGAATTTCTGTGACTAGCCTAGAATCCTTAGAATGCTTTTAGGAGGTTTTAGAGGTAGAGTAAGTGCCTTTAGTTATTTCCCGTTCCTTCTATTTTATTTACTATACTTGTGTATATGTGTGCCCGAGGCCATAGCGTGGACCGGATGGAATGCCAGGTCACTTATCTTGTTTGGGGGGTGCTTTACCTTGATTTGACTAATATACTCTGAACATGGCATCATATCTCCTTACTGTATTGTATAGCTATTAGTTTTGGAAATGAAAGTTATACAAGGTTTTTTATTCAAAGTCAGGATATTTCTTAACCATTGATTTTCAAAGAGAAAGAAAAGTACCATTGTTATGCCGGTTCGAGGGACATTTCTGGACCCTTTATCTGTTTTTACTTTCCTGTTGATGACCTTGAGGCACGATTCTGGCCAGCCCAAGAAGTACATATCTGGGTTTTACTTTTATGCATATGTTGATGAGCTCGAGATTCCTTCCGGGCACCTGAGGTACCGGATACCGGGTTTTACTTTTTTGTATTGGCCATACTCCGTATCGTATCATATCGTATCATGAGGCATTGTATTGTATTATTTATATGTACTTCGAATGCTTTACCTATTTTTCATTATTATCTTCACCATCGGATATATAGTTCAGTTTTTCTGTTGATAACTAGATTTATGTGAATCCCTATAGTTAGCTTACTTTTCTGTAGTTTATATTATATATTATCTTTCTGAGCTCAGTCGGCTTATGATGCCTACTGGTACCCATTGTTTTGGTACTCATACTACACTCTGCATCTTTTTCTGATGCAGCACCTAGTATGAGTCATCCTCGTTGATCCTTATATCATTCATGGACAGTTGTTGTTCGGATCATGGTTAGCTCCCGGTATTTTGGAGACTTTTTATTGCTTTCCATCTATCTTTCTATCAATATCTTATATTTTGGATAGACAATACTTGTCGTACATCTACTCCATACCTTAGTCGCTCTTGTATCGGTGACACTAGCTCTAGGGATTTGTTCTTGTGTATATATTGTCTTTTCGGTCACTTTAGGGACATTGTTGTATATTTACTACAGTTGATATGCATCTATATTGTTGGCCCTTATTTCCTTATATTTTCTCTTCCATCTTCTTTATTTTAATTGCTTAATATCTTCTGCATATTTAGGTTGGCTTGCCTACCGGGAGGTTATGAAGGTGCCATCACGATCCAGTTTTGGGTCGTGATAATTTGTTAACCCGTGTGGCATCACCAAAAATTTATAATGACTGTATCGATTTCTAAAGGCAGTTTTGGGAATATTTTGATCTCTTACCCGCACTTGCTAATACCTAGACCTCAAATTAATTTTTGAAAATAAATTAGCATCATTCACCGGGTCAAATAAATCATCTATCCTAGAAAGTGGATATTTGTTCTTAATTGTTATCTTGTTTAATTGTCTATAGTCAATGCAAAGCCTAAGAATGCCATCTTTCTTCTTTACAAATAAGGAAGGTGCTCCCCAAGGAGAAACACTAGAATGGATAAAACCTTTCTCAATAAGTTTTGCAATTGAACTTTCAACTCCCTCAATTTCGTTGGAGCCATTTTATAGGGAGTGAAAGAAATAGGAGTAGCACTACAACATTTTAGTCTCTTTTCCACCTTTGTAAAGTGTGGCCTAAAATAGCAAAAAGTGTGGCCTTTGATCAAAGACTATAGTTTTGGCCTTTAAGCCACGCTTTTCCGGGGATGGACTAAACGGGTGTAACCATTGACTTTAGACCACGCTTTTTAAGTGTGGTCATAGCAGCTATGGTTAAAAAGCGTGGCCTATGAATTACAAAGGCCACGCTTTGTAGCATCTCATTGGCAATAATTTTATTTGATAATTCTACGATTAAAAAGTGTGACCTTAGCTTTGTTATTGGTCACACTTTAAAAGTGCAGCCTTTTATACCTCTGCTACAACAACACTTATAAAGTGTAATCTTTTCTTATGTACATGCACACAATTGACATTCCTATAGCCATACTTTTGAAATGTGGCAACATTGTATAAATAGAAAATAATGATTTTGATTTGCATATATATAGCCAAAATTTATATATATATATATATATATATATATATATATATATATATATATATATATATATTAACTTTAATATATAAGATATAATTATAATATATGTATACATACATACATACATATATAAATGATCTCAAACACAGATTATCTAATAAATATTCAAATGTATAGTTCATTTGCAACAAACTTCGAAAATAACAATGTATTCAAAATGCACTAACACATTCTCAGATCAGTACTAAAGATAAATCCCATTACACAAAACAAAATGCATTCAAACATATATCATAATAGTTCAAAAACTCTTTATCATTCACTTCAATAGGTCGAGTTAACTTGTGGCCACCATTCAAATTTAATCACCGATATTTTCCTACACATTCAAAATAAAATTTCATGTTAGAAAAAGTTCATGTTCAATGCGACAAGATCAACTAGTGATAACACGAAAATTATACTTTATAGATATTGATTTCTACTTCCTAACTAACCAAGTAGATGAAACCATTGGTGAGTTTATAAAATATACAAATGCATTTCACATGAAAATATTCAGCATAAAGATAGAAGAACAAAAATAAATTTGCTCGATCTCTCATTTTAGAGTTAAAACAATTACACAGTGCATCAGCTGCGCTATGTCTAGCACCCAATGACATTGAATCCACCATGATTGTGACCATCAAAACTGATGGAAGGCACACATTGAAATCAAAGTCAAAATCAAAGCTTGTGCACCTCCTCCAGTCGCCATTTACAAATCAAAACCAAAACCAACTTGATGTTGTAGTAACTAACAAACTTGCTGGAAAAAAATTTGTAGATAGAAAATAGAGCACGACAATAAATTTGAGTGTGCTTTTTTAGCAAAAGACTGACTTTAGTTACTTGCAGAATCAATTGACTCATGAATACAAATTGAAATACTACTTATGCATTTTTCCTTGTCCAATTCTAAATTTAATGGAGCTAAAATCATTAAAAGAATAATTAACAATGAGACTCGTCTTGTCTACCACCACACCCAGTTCCCTTCCCTTTCTTTTTTATGCTTAGAGATAGAAGAACTATTGGATTGAGTCCAGATTACATGGTTTAGAAGTAGTTTTTATTGGATGATCCAAAATTCCAAGTCCCACTACTTTTCTCCTCTCTCCAGATTTAGCATCTTTCTTATATAAGATTTAGTTGGATGTTGACTTTGCAAGCTGCAGAACAGTAAATCGCACTATTTTAAGCATTGGACAGTGACTAGAGTTCAACCTGATATTGTGACTTGCAACCTGATAATATCTAATGTACAAATATTTACAGTATATATGAATTTAATTCTGTTAATTTTCATCACCTCTAGCTCACATTCTCCATCAATGGAATCGTGCTGCATTGAGCAGTTTCTCGAGGTCAAGACTATTTTCATCACTGGTGTAATAGGATACCTAGCAAAGAGTACATTCTCTATCTCTCTCTGTCTCTTTCCTTTAGGTTGCACTTATAGTGTTTTGTGAATAATATATTGCTACTGCTTCTATGTAGTTCTCTCTGAGAAGATACTCAGAGTCCAACCAAATATGAAGAAGCTACACTTGCTAATAAGAGCTCCAGATTTAAATTCAGCCAAAGAGCGCTTTAACAATGAGGTACTATCAAACTAATAATAGCTAGCACATGAGAATTCAAGATTATCAGAGTTCATTGCTCAATATGATATTTTAACTGCAAGTTATAAAAACAGATCTTTTCAGTGTTCTAAGGAAGAAGTTGGGGGTGCCAATAATCTACATTCCTTTATAGAAGATAAGGTTTTCCCAGTTTCTGGGGATATAGCTTTTGAACAAACAAACAATATATTGCTGGAATATACATGTAAAGCAGAATTTATTAAAGAGAAGAGGTTACTTTAAAGAAAGAATAGAAATGGCTTTAAGGTTGTCAACTTAAGAGGAAGACATCATATCCAGAGGCTTAAACAAAATGAACACGTTAAGCAAACCAACAGTAGCAACACTTGCTAAAAGAAATCAATAAGATCGATGAATTAAAAAGACTGTTGTTAAAGTTGCTCTAATTGCTCCCTATCATTAATTGCTTCCATCCAATTAAGAGAACATGCAGCTGCGGAATTTATTGTTAGCACTTAGCAACATTATCATTTCTGTTAAGTAGCAGCAGAGGGCTCTACATTGGACACCAAACTCTGATGCATCTGCACCTATCCATCATTCTTTAAAAGAGATCATAATTACATCTTCAACTTCTAACATCTGATTGCTCTAATTGCTCCCTATCATTAGCTTCAGATCAAACCAGAAAAATCTATGAAACTTTTTGTTACATGTTGAGATTCTTTTTCTATATCATTTTCTTATGATATCCACCTAAGAAAAAAGGAATTAAAAAAATACCTTCTTAAACTTTCTGCAGGATCAGATGTACTTGCAGGCAGCTGAGCAACTATATGAAAAAAATTGCCTGCCGAGCAAACAGTCCAGCAAAGAAGAAGAAAAATATATTAGAAAAATGACTTACCATTACAATTTGACTATTTGCTTGAACTTCTTTCCTCATTTTTGTACGAGTTGCAATAAATATTTTAGACTGTGATAGTTCTTCCTTATTTTCTTGGGTTGCACACGATAAATTATATCAAAATAAAGTTAAAACAGACACCAATACATTCTGACAAGGTACAAAAAATGAAAAATTCAGATTTTCACAGTGTGTATACTAAATATTAAAATTACTGTACACTTTAATTCTAAAAGTCACAAGAAAGTTATCAGAATCATGTATTGGCATGTGTTGGCAGAAAATAATTTTTTTATACCTAGTCATATTCTTTATGCTAAGCCAAATTCAAGTTTAAATCCGCGACAGATCCAAGCTTTATAAACTTCAACGTTCTCTTCTCTGTAATAGTAAGGACAAAAAGTGAAAATGTTGGAAAAACTTCAAGTTTTGTACTCAACATATATATATATTTTAGAATGCAATAGAACTTAGCAACCAAGTACAGGAGTAATTAGATTATTCTAGTTGTCTTCACTAATGTACAATATAATCTAAATTCTTATGAGCACTGTAATGTTCTTTATTATTCAAATTGTTATTGCCCAACCACCTCCACCCCATAGGCAAAAAGTTTGTCCCAATATTTTTAGGTAAAAGATTTGAGGAAAGAAGCAAAAAAAAAAAGTGTTGTAATTAAAGATCAAAGCGGCAAAACAAAAATCGGAAGTAGTAATCAACAGACACTGCAAAAAAAGAAAGAAAGTAGAAGTTTGTGATTCACTATTGCATATGCTTTTAACAAACTGCTTTTTTTTAAAGGCAACTTATTTTTACTTTATTACTAACAGATATAAATTAATTTTCTTTCTGTTACATGCAATGAATATTAACCTAAAAATTTGACAGGGTCAAAACAAGATGATTTTTTACCATACAACTACACACACTAATTTTGTTGTTGCATAGATTAAGAAGGAAGTAATAGAGAGAATAGGTCTTTGTAAAGAGTCAAAGAGAGCTAGGAAATGTAAATACTGGATAGAACAAATTTGTACTTAGTTTTGGTACTGCTATTTTCTGAGGTCTAGGCGTTTCTCGACAACCTTCCAAGAAGGGGGTGGAGGACTACTAGATTCTCTTAGTTTGTAATTGATTTTGTTAGTAATGGTAATCATTCATAGTTCATTACTAAAAAAAATTAACCTAAAAGAAATTTAGGATTAGTTCATGAAAGATGATCTTAATTTAATTAAAGACCTACGAAATAAGCATAAATGAGAGCACACAACTCTTACATTTGAAAATATCTATCTTTTTGCCTAATTGTCTCTTCACTTCTTTAGATGAAGGCTTTTGTAGAAAAACACATAACATAGTAAAATAGTCAAGGCAGAGTCACCTTTATTGTTAAAACAAATTCATGTTTGTTACATTCAGATGCAATAACATAGTGTTTAACTCTTCAAAAGTAATAGAATCCAGTAGCTAAAAGATCTTGATGGGTACATTCTCTAGGCTTGTAGTCGAACAGTCTACCTACATAGGACTATTTCAAACCATCTCCAATTCATAATCATCTCTAGTCTTTATTTCAGTAAAAACTAAATTTTGGTGAAGTTTTGATGAAGTTCCTCAAGTCTATCCACACTCTTTATTCTACAAACTACAATAGTCTATTATATACCATCTTCTTTGTACATAGGTAGTAGTACAAAGAAGCTTATAAAGCTTATAATACAACCAATTTATATATTATTCAACACATTTATTTGAAAATTACTGTCACAGAATGCTACAAATACTATGTAATGATGGAGTTGCATTTAATTGATATTTATTGAATGATAAATTGGTGTAACTTTTCGAGGATAGCTATACTTACCTATAACAACTAGAAAATATAATTCTACGAGCAAAAATAGGAATTATTTTTATAGTTAATGACACCCCAGGCATTGATTTAGTTTATTGATTGCAGATAATAGATAATACATTGTACATATCAAAATTATACATCAGATGAATAGCTATTCCTCAATAAAGTCAACAAACTGCAAAGCTTGAATTACTAAACCAAGCAAATAGACATTCAGATAAAAGAAAATTATAGTAAGAAAAGATGAAAACACAGTAAGTTGAACTTAGAAAGAGCATACAATTCTTCCACTCAAACTATACAAACTTGAACTTAGAAGCTGCATAAAATCTGTAAAATTCAATTATACTCGCTCAAACTATAAAATTGAACTTAGAAACTGCATAAAATCTAAAAAAATAATTACTTCCAGGAAAACCATAAACATGCTCTTAGAAAACAGATAATGCATAAAATTCAATTATTAGCTCAAATTATAAACTTGCACTTTAACTTCATCTAATCTATAAAATCTAATCATTTTTACTTGAAAAAAATCAGATAATTAAAGAAAAAAAATATACCCACAGATGCACAATATTTTCATTGCTTTTACAAAAATCACAATGCAAAGTAGACATGTAATAAATCCACAAGTAATAAACTCACAAGCAATAAACTCAGATGTAAAATAAACATGCAATAAACCCAGATGCAAAATAGACAACAAACCCAGATGCTTTTAAAAGGAAGCTTAAAACATGAAAATTTCTACCTTCTTTAGCTCACACAAACTGAAATCTCCACTGAAATTAGAAAAATTAGAAGAAACTTGAGCTAAGTTGAGCTGAAATCTTCACTGAAATAAGGTGAAATTAGAAGAAATTTAAGGGATTTGAGCTGAAATAAGATGAAATTAGTTGAAATGGAAGCTTAAAACAAGAAAATTTCTACCTTCTTTAAAAAATTTGGGAGCTATGCAGTTTAATTTACAGCAAATTGCTGAAGAACTTCGATAGATTTGAGATCTTAGAACTTCGACAGATTTGGGAGCTTTGAGAGTGAGTTTTCTAAATCGAGAGTTGTGAGAGTGAAAATACCTAAAGTGAACCCAGAAGCTTAAAACCTATTGTGTAGAAAATTTGAGGCATTCGGCTGAGATTTTTAGGGATTTGAGGGTTAGAGTGAGAGTGAGAGAGCTGTGAGAGTGAGAGTGAAAATATTTTAGAAAGATGTGAGAGAGAGAATATTTACTTCTAAAATATTTTAGACAGCTGAGAGTTGAAATTTATTTTTTGGCCAATTAAAAATTAGAGGGAGAGTAAAATATTTTGGAGGGAGAGTTAAATTGTTTAGTGAAAATTTTAGGCCACACTTTTAAGTGTTGTATTTAGAATTACAAAAATACTACACTTAAAAGTGTAGTTATATATGTAAATAAGTGTTGTTAATTATATTATGATTTGTCAACGCTTATAAAATGTGGCATATACTATTAAAGACCATGCTTTAAAAGTGTTGTCAATATTAGTGTGGTTAGAAGTTAAAAATTATAGCTACGCTTTAAAAGTGTAACCAAATATATTTTAGGCAATATTTTACAAGCGTGGTCCAGATTTAGTGAGGCCAAAAGACTAAAATGTTATTGTGTAGTTTTGGGAATAAGCTCTATCGGAAACTTAACTTCTCTTTCAGGAGGCAACACAGGAAGATTTTCAAGGAAGACAGCAGTAAGATCACACATCATAGGTATATCCTTTAGGCTATGACTCTCCAAACGGGTGTCAACTATATGAGCAAGATAGGAACCACAACCTTGATGAATCATCTTTCTTGTTAAGCCCACCAAAATAATATTAGATGTTAATGATCTTTCACCTTGAAAAATGATGTGTGAAAATGTAGGATTTTTAAAAGTCATACGCTTTGACCTCCAATCCACCACTGCGTGGAAATTATAAAGTCAATCCATCCCGATAACAACATCAAAGTCTTGAAAAGGCATTTCAATCAAATTAGCAGGGAAGACTGAATTTTAAATCATGAAGGGACAATCTTGATAAATCTGAATACAAACGTTCGACAAGAACATCATATTCAAGTCCCACAGATTTTACATTTTCAAAAAAAATAAGTGATGAGTAAATATAGGAATGTGTAGAACCAGGATCAAATACTGTAATAACACATGAGCCAAATAAGTGAAATTTATCAACAACCACGTTTGGTCCATCTTGGTCATCCCTCTTTATCATGGCATAAGTTTGTGTAGTTGCTCTTGATCCACTAGCTTGATAGCTTCACTTGCACCCGTTGTTTGTGTGCTCCTAATCCTTTTACCTTTGTTGCCTTGAGGAGGATTAGTAGTAGATTTCTGAACTGAGTCTTCAGTATGCATAGAAGGAGCAGGCTTAGGATTAGGATAATCCTTAACCTTATGATCAAAGGCTTCACAATTTAAATATGCACCAGAAGCTCTTCTACAAGTATCATAGTGACTTTTTTCACATTGTGCACAAAGTGGGTACGCGAGTCTTGCCTTGGCCATAATTTGGAGTGCTAGGTGTCAAAA
This sequence comes from Jaltomata sinuosa, assembly GCA_003996215.1. Taxonomy (NCBI): domain Eukaryota; kingdom Viridiplantae; phylum Streptophyta; class Magnoliopsida; order Solanales; family Solanaceae; genus Jaltomata; species Jaltomata sinuosa. The sequence goes on from QJPP01007283.1 coordinate 112,982, forward strand.
TTTTTTATCTGTTTTACTTTTATTGAGCTGACCTGTTAACACTATCAGTCCTGAAATCATCAAACCTACCTCTTTTGGGTGGACCTTCATAATCTAATTTAGGCCTTCTAAATTTATTTTCATTTCTATTCACTTTTTCCTTATTAACTTCTTCCCAAATAAGGGCAGCTAAAACTAGTTTGCGAAATTTCTCATGTTGTAGGATCTCTACATTATTTTGTATAGCATCATTCAAATCGTCTTCATCACGCCTGAACTTATTTTTCTCTTCATTAATAATACCTCCAGTCACTACTTTAAAAAGGCTAAAAAGAGATGGCCAAAAGGGACGATGTCCGTAGTTTTTTTGGCCAAAAGCGACGGATTCAGTTTCGTGGGAAAGTGATCAGTCGCTTTTCCAAAAGCGATAGACAACGTCCCTTTAATAGAGACAGACAGCGACGCAAATTAAAAAATGATGCCTGTTTTTCTTTTTTTTCCAAAAAAGCGAAGTTATTCGCTTTGTTGTTGAATTTGAAGAACAAAGCGATGGACATCGTCGCTTTTTCTGGAATTTTTTTATAAATGTGATGGACAAAAGAGACCTTGTCTGTCGCTTTCTTGCATTTTTTCCAGCTGCAAAAATCTGTATTTTCAATATGCACCACCTGTCATTTACAAAACTAATTCAAATATAGCCTAAATCAGCACTAATTGATGCCACAACATTCATAAAGAAACTACAACATCAACAAGAAACTATATATGAAGTAAAACATTCATTAAACACATAAAGAAATCATGCAAAGGACCTACAAAGTGTTTCAAAACATAAAAAAAGTACAAAATTATAAATAAAGTGTCAAAAAACTAATGTAAACTAAAAGAAAGTCAATCTAAGAGGTTCTTTGAGTGACTCGACGGTCTTGCACATATTTTTATCTTTCTCCATCTGTTGTCTCTCAGAATCTATCAAGGCATAAGTTGTGTGATCTACCGTCATCACCTGATGACATGTGTATGCAAATTTACATTAAAATTTATTAAAAAAATCACAAGTATAAAAGAAAATCATAATCATAAATATTAAAAAACTTAAAATCATAATAATAAGTATAAACAAATTTACATACTAGTCAATATTCTCCCAATCTTCGTCCTCACTTGTTTCATTTTCATCAGTCTCCCATTCTTCCTCATCATTGCGATTGATCCTATTTCTCTTACATAGCACTTCATTCTTGAAGTAGTAAGCATAAAATTGAGCAGTTTCTCTTGCAAGATAAGCTTCACAAATTGATCCTTCGATCTTTTCTCTTTGCATAATAGTTTATTTGCACTTGCCAATTGTCTTATATAATTGCATGTTAGCTATAATTAATATGATACGTTTAAGAAAAATAATAAAGGGTCATTACCTCTCGAATGGATATATCCACTTTGTTTAAACTGGGCCACCAAAGAGTGCCTCTTCTATAAGGTGAACTGGAAGATGCTCCATCACATCAAAAAAGCCACATGAAAAGATCTTCTCCAACTTAGTGGTGATGACAGGAATATTTTGCTGCATCCTTTCCAAGATACTCTCCAACAAAGTGTTAGAACACAAATCTTTGAAGACAGACTTGTCTCAGTGATTGGTTTTCATATCTTGTCGGGTAGGTGGCTAAATGCGATATGAATCAAAGTTTTCATGAAAATATGTCAATCATGACTTTTTATACAAATCAATTTTTCTTCATTCATATTTGTCCTCTTTTCCAAATTCGAAGCATAGTCATCGGGCATTCTCAAATCCTCCATCCACTCACAAATTTCTCGTTTCTCATCCAATGTGAATGAAAAACTTGCCTTGGGCTTAACCACTTTATCATTTCTCATTTCCTTCAACTACAACTCCTTTCTCCTACAATATTCCTTTAAGTCCATTCTAGTTTTTGGATTGTCTTTTGTCTTGCCCTTTACATTCATTACTGTGTTGAATAAATTATCAAAATAATTTTTTTCAATGTGCATCACATCAAGATTATATCGTAGAAGATTATTCTTCCAATATGATAACTCCCAAAATGTGCTTTGTTTGGTCCAATTATGTTCAACACCATATCCAGAAAGTCTAGATCTCTCTCTCAAATCTATAATTTTAGGCAATTGACTAACTCTCTCCCAAATCTAATGTCCTGAAAGTGATGGAGGTGGCGGATCATTTGCAACCTTATTCTTTCTGAATGTATTTTTTATATTTCTAAACTCGTGGTCCATTAGCAAGAACTTCAAACCAACATTTTTTTCGGTCATGCTTTAAAGTGAATGCTTTAGAATTTTTCATGCAATGGGGGAAGCTAACTTTTCAGCAGTCATCCAACCCGAGAACATCTCATACACAGAAAAATCATTAATAGTCCACATTAAAGAAGCATGCATAGTAAAATTTTACTTAGTTGATATATCATATGTCACTACACCGTCAAACCACAATTATTTTAGCTCATATATCAATGGCTGCAGATAAGCATCAATCAAAAATTTTAGATTTTGGGGATCCAGAATAATACAACTTAGAAATATGTAGGGACTTATCATACACATTTTAGGTGGGAGATTATACAGAGTAAGAAATATGTAGATGAATATTTTTCGCACATTCTTTTATTACTTATATAGACCTTGATTTATTTATGACTCGAGTGAAATGTTATCTACCTTACTTTAATTTGATTAAGTCTGAGAGTTGGATCGGGTTATTTGGTTCTCCCACCGGAGGATTAGCATGGATGTCAATTATGACTCCATTTGGGTCGTAACAAAAATTGTGAACCTCAACAGAATTCAAATTACAAACACTTGTAACCTAAGAGACTACCTCTAATCCATTACCCCTACAATCACTATATTGTTTCTTGATTCAGATTACAAAAATAATTGCAACCTATGAATTAACTCTAATTCCTGCACTTCAACAATCTTTCAGATTGTTGATCCGACTTCAAGTTATCTCAACTTGGGTGTCCTGTAGTAAATTCATGTACTTGTTCCATCTCTTTGTCATTCATCAAAATACACCGAACCCAACACACTTCTTTTTATATTTCTTGGATTATTTTAAAGGTTGATTGGATGGGCTTATAATTTTAGATTTATAAGACAAAAGTCATAAGGTAGGAATTTTAACTTATGGCTTTTGGCTTGTTTTTTTCCTTTTAGCTTAAAAACAAGTGCTTATAAGTACTTTTTTATTTTATCCAAATATTACAAAAGTTATTTTAGCTAAAAAACACTTAAAATAAGTCAATCCAAACAGGTTCTTTAATCTCAAACTTTTTGTTATGCATTTTTTTTTTTCGAGATAATCTTGAGGGAGGTCAGTTATCACAAAAATACGTAGAAAAAGAAATGCAAAAACTAGTTTTCACATTTTAAAAGTAAGTAATAGACCTAATTTATTAAGATTCAATACATAAAGAAGGATATTGGTACTTAGAGATTCTTAATTGACTTTGAATAACTAATAGAAGTTAACGTGAAATCAATGGAATCCTAAAATAATTAGAGACGGCAGGCGGCAGATGATTGAATCGATACTTTCTCCCTCCAATCTTTTTCGAAAAACTTTTTAAAATAATTCAAATTCAATGATACGAGATATGATCAAGATTTTGTGCTTCTCCTAAATTCTAATTTGTTCAGAAGTTTGTTAAAATTTTGTTATCTTGTAGAAAAAGTCAGTCAAGAAATTCAAATTGCAATGGTGTTTGTTTAATTTATTTTTATCTTTTTGCTACAAAAAATGTTCCAAATTTTCAATCCTAAAGATCATGTGTCACGGATATAGACAACAAATGGCAAAAGTTTCCTAGTAAAAAGCTTCTTGTTTTTAATGAAGTCAAATCAATACTATTATCCAAATCCAGTGAATGAAATTAATAACCGACAAGTTGAGGATTATCTTCACTAAATAATTATTGTTTCATATCGATGTGATTAGTGGGAAACATGAAAGTAATTATCTCATTAAAGAATCCTCGTTTGTGTGACAACACACGAGAGATGCACTAATCACAACAAAATCTATCAGGCTCAGATTACAGAGTAACATTATATTCTTGATTAAGATTATATTGATTAGAAATATGACACTAATCAAGAAAATATGGTGATTAGAAATATGACACTAATCAAGAAAATATGGTGATTAGGAATATGACCATCTGTAACCCAGAAAATATGGTGATTAAGAATATGACCATCTCTAATCAAGAAAATGCGGTGATTAGCAATATGACCCTCTCTTATTAAGAATTGATTAGATAGGCATGCAACCTTAAATTGGTTCAGAGAGAGGGGAATGATGGAATTAAAGGCAGCTTTTGAATTGTATTTTTTTTGGTTTAACCCTCCAGTATTCGAAATCTACGTACTCATCTGATTAATTCAAAATGCATTGCGTTTGACCCATTTTTAGGGAAAATGTAATCAGCAAATATTTATTCATTCGTAATACTTGAATTTGAGACCTTTAATATAGGTTGAACAACTGAAGTTAAAAGCAATACATTGTATGTCGAGGGGCTTGGAGTATGACCGTGAAGGTTAACACGTTTAATTTGGGTGAAAATCATTTATATTTCTCAACTTTGCTTTAAAAATCAAACTCCCCCTCAATTTTGTAAAATAATCATTTTCCCCCTTTTTCCTACTTGACTTTTCTAAATGTCTATTCTGATCTTACATTATCAACATTTATTTATTTTACTTTCTTAAATTATGATATTTTTGCTTTTTAATTTGTGCAATAAATTATCTATAAAAATATTATTTTCGTCAAAAAAGGAAAACAAAAAAATATTGATCAAGTATAAAAGCTAATGGTGTTCTATAATTAAATAAATCAACAGAATAAAAATTAATTTTATTATTAATAATAAAAATTATTAAAAGTTGAAAATATAATGAAAACTATAATATGATAACTTTATAAATATATTTCGATATGTGTATATAAAAATAATTAATAAAAATAAATGATTCTTTTTATAACAAATTCTTAAAAGATTAGGCAGTTCGGTGCACTAAAACTCCTATTATGCACGTGGTTCGGGGAAGAGCTGAACCACAAGGGTCTATTGTACGCAGTCTTACTCTACATTTCTGTAAGAAGTTGTTTCCATGGCTTGAGCACATGATCTTCTGGTCACGTAATTCTTAAAAGATTAATTATTTATATTGTAAATAAATTTTAAATTATAATTTAAAAAAATATTTCATCAATAACAATCAGATATACCTAATGCCGTAATATTAAAATAATTATAAAAAATAATTTAATTTTACAATAAATTTATCCTCACTTTTGAGGCAATGGTACGGATTGGGTACACTCTACCCTTCCCAGACTCCATTTTGTGAGAATATACTGGGTATGTTATTGTTGTTGTAATTTTATAACAAATTTATAAAAAAGATTATTTTACTTATTATATTAATAAACTTAAATAAAAATCTCGAAACTACCTAGATTAAAAAATAAATATTATATATAATATAAAAGAAATTACATAAATGGAGGATTGCAAATGTCAAGGATAAAATAGACATTGCATAAGATAAAGGGAGGAGAATGATTATTTTTCAAAGTTGAGGGGAAAGTTTGATTTTTAAAGCAAAGTTGAAAGGTGTAAATGATTTTCACTCCGTTTAGTTCTCAATGTGAGCTCTAATATTGAATTCTTTATTTTGTTAATTTTGTAATTTCTTAAAACTAAATCTACATATATGGATGATATATTATAAATGCAATTTTATAAATTAGAATATTAAAAATTATGGAAAAAAACCATTTACCCCCAAATAATAATATTTCTTTATCTCTTCTTCTTTCTGTTTTTTTTTCCATTTCCTTTTCGAGAAAATTTAGCTACAGGTTTTGCTTTTCTGCCAATCGAGTCAAAAGAAAACTTTTAGGAATTCAAAAATTCATATCACAAGCGAACAAATCTTATAATTAATAATACTCTTAGTGGTCGTTTGGTACGCGGGATAAAATAGGATATTCCAGGATAAAGTATGGGATAAAATGTATCATGTGTTAGGTAGACAATATAAATTTATCCCAAGATTAATTTATATTATCTACCGAACACAAGATAAACTTTATCCAAGACTTAATCTTGAGATATCCCACCTTATCCCATCCAACTTGAAATTATTTTATCCATCTCGCAAGTGGAATAAATTAATCCAAAATTAATCTTGAGATATCCCACCTAGTTGTTGGAACAAGAAATTAGGTGAACCTAACTTACCTATTCTGCGTGCTAAGCACCAAACTAGTGAACCAAGTACGAAAGCCTTACTAAGTTATGATTTCATGGGGACCATTGCCCTAGTCACTTCTTTTATTGATAATAATTCTTGAAATCTACACTGGTTACTTGATACGTTTTTGTTACATTAATTATTTATTACTACAACCCCCCCTTTACGGGAAATAATTGACTAAAAGCCTGAAGTAAACACTAATCAACCATAATCCTACCATATTCCCTGTGGGATCGACCCCAACCTTTAGTTAGGTTTTATATTTGAACAGCGACTGCTTGCGCTTCTTTTAAAGGTGTAATTTGGGCGCACAAGTTTTGGCACCGTTGTCGGGGAATATGGTTTAGGATTAAGTGAGATTGTGTTTAATTCACTGTTAGTCCTTATTTCCTGATTTTACTTTTTTTTTGTTGTTTTTGTCTTGACTACAGGTTGCACACTTGTGCATGGCAAGCACAAGGAGTCAAAGCAAACCCTTGATCCCTTACGATCCGGAGCTCTCCAAAACACTCCGAAACATGTCTAAAGATGGAGAGAATGAGACTCAGGAGCAGATTACAACTCGGCTTATAGATGAAACCAAGAAACAGAAAAAAGAGGAAGCGACAACACGCCTAAAAGCAGGGGAATATGCCCTTGCACTCGAAGATGAGAAAATAACATGAGATCTTGCAGCTCGAAATGCTTAAGCTGAGCAAGACAGGCTAGGAAGGCAACCTGGGATCCAAGATGAGGAAGTACCTTGACGTGTGCCATATAACAGGGGTCAAAAGGTGCAGCATCAAAGGCACATTCCTCAGTATTATGACTTGGATGACTATGATGAGGAGGAATATGGCATCAGTGGGCCCATAGTGCTACCACAACTGGCTGACGGAATAAAGTTTGACATCACTAGTGCTATGATTCAATTGTTGACCATGAAAGGACTCTATTCTGAAAAGCCAACAGAAGACACAATTATGCATGTGAATAACTTTTTAAGCGTCGCCAAATCATACAACATGCCTGGAGTGGGGCAAAAAGCTATCAGACTGAGGCTGTTCCCATTTTCATTGACTGACGAGGCAACTGCATAGCTCTCAGAATTGCCCAATAATTCTATCTACACATGGCATGAGTTGTGGAATCAGTTTTTGGAGTTGTTCTTTCCTCCATCAAGGATGTTACAGTTGAAGCAGGAGATATACAATTTCAAGCAGTTACCTACATAAGCTCTATATGAGGCGTGGCTGAGGTTCAAGAAAAAAATGAAGCAAGTTCTGAGACACAGAATCCCACCCATGCATCTGATGGAGATATTCTATAAGGCCCTGAACGCGAATACTAAAGCTATAGATGATACTGTGACTGGAGGAGCATTCATAGAAAACACATACCCTGAGGTTGTAGAGAGTTTGGATAGGGTTGCAAAGACATATCGAGCATGGCACACGAGAGATGCGGACACGCCAGTAAGTACTTACGTAGTTGGCAGGTCTGTGGATTCGAATGAAATAGAAGACATTAAGCAGACACAGGCTGAGATGAAGACTACACTTGGGTTGCTGGCAAAGATATTCCTGACCGAGGGAGTAGAGAAAGTGAAAGTTGTAGGTTCTCAAGGCAAAGCATGAAGGTCAGACGAGCACTTCTTTGATGAAAAGGTTGGTTATTTAAATGATCAAGCGGCGTATTTCTGGTCCTATGGCCAAGGGAATCAAGGTCGGAACAAAGATGACTATTACAATCGAGATGGTTATAAAGATAGAGATGGTGACTAGCAAAAGAAGGATGGGTACAAGAATGACAGGAACAGCCTGTACGTGCCTCCAGGGAATTGAGAAGATAAGCCAGCACAACCTAGCATAAGAGAGTTGATCCAAAAGGTGTTCCAGAAAGTTGACTCCACGGATGCGAGTATGAAGGATATAAAAGCTGAACTTTCAATTATAAATCAAAAGGTGGAGTCTTACTCTGTCTCCATCAAACAGCTTGAGACACAGATGCATCAGTTGTCAATCAACCAGAATCTATGCCAAAAGGGTACTCTTCCAAGTGACACAGTTCAGAATCTGAAAAATGATCGACAGGTTATGGCGGTAACTACTCGAAGCGGTAAGTAGACTGTTGATCCTCCCATGCCTACTGTTGTTGATGAGCTAGCTGAGATTGAGAGGGATGATGTTGAGGTTGTAGCAGATTCTGTTGAGAATGATAATTGTGAAGGGCCGTTTGAGAGGCAGTTGTCTGAGCAGAGGGGTAAGAGAAAGGAGGTTGCACTGGTCCTGAAACCTATACCATTGCCTCTTCTACCTTATCCCCAGAGGTTGAAGAAGAAGGTTGAAGACGGCAAATTTTAAAAATTTATCTCTATGCTGAAGCAACTGTCAGTAAATATTCCTTTGGTAGAAGCATTGGAGCAGATGCCTGGTTACGCAAAGTTTATGAAGGATTTGGTGACGAGGAAGAGAACGGTCAGTTTTGAGACAGTAAATAACCAGCACCATTATAGTGCAATATCATCCCATTCTATGGTACAGAAAAAAGAAGATCCTAGAGCATTCACTATTTCGTGCACTATTGGAGCGTTCTACTTCGCAAAGGCTTTGTGCGATCTGGGTGCTAGTATCAACCTGATGCCGCTAGCAGTTTATAATAAGTTAGATTTGGGAGCCCCCTCTCTGGCTATAATGCGGCTACTTATGGCTGATCGCACGGTGAAGAGGCCTGTGGGTATTCTGTATGATGTATTGGTCAAGGTTAACACTTTCATATTTCCTGCAGATTTTTTCATTCTAGATTGCGAGGTTGACTTTGAGGTGCCCATCATCTTGGGGAGACCATTCTTGGCTACTAGGCGTGCTTTGGTTGACTTGGAAATAAGTCAGATGAAATTTAGGCTGAACGATGAGGAAGTGACCTTCAATGTGTGCAAGTCTATGAAGCACCATGACGATATGAGAGTGGTGTCAGTAATAGATGTGGTTGATGAGGACCAGCTTGTAGTTCCGATTGAAGAAAGACTTGGTGTTGAAGCCCTTGCAGCAGTCATTTGGAATTTTGACGGGGATGATATTGATGAATATGATGATATGGTTGCAGCACTTACAGGCTTGGGGTCTTACTATTACACACCAAAGAAGTTGGACTTGGACTTGAAGAATAGGACTATACCACCGGCTCATCCGTCTATTGAGGAGCCTCCAGTCTTGGAGCTCAAAGCACTACCAGCTCATCTTCGGTATGTATTCTTGGGAGATAATGAGACTTTACCGGTTATCATTGTTGTAGATCTAGGTGAAATGCAGGTTGAAGCTCTGGTTTCAGTATTGAGGAAATTTAAGAGAGCTATTGGGTGGACCATCGCGGACATTATTGAGATTTTGCCTGGAATCTGTACTCACAAAATCCATATCGAGCCTGATTGTGTTCCATCCATTGAGCATCAGCGTAGGTTGAATCAGCCTATGCAAGAAGTCATCAAGAAGGAGATCATAAAGTGGTTGGATGCAAGAGTGGTTTACCCGATTTCTGACAGCAAGTGGGTGTTCCCGGTTCAATGCGTACCAAAGAAAGGAGGGATTACTGTGGTCCTTAATGCTAAGAATGAGCTGATTTCGATGAGGCCAGTGACAGGCTGGCGCATATGCATGGACTACAGGAAGTTGAATGCGTGTACTGAGAAGGACCATTTTCCAATGCCATTCATGGATCAGATGCTAGACCGTCTTGCAGGTAGAGGTTGGTACTGTTTTCTTGATAGTTATTCGGGGTATAATCAGATCTCTATCACCCCCAAAGACCAAGAGAAAACCATATTCATATGCCCATATGGGACTTTTTCTTTTAAGAGGATGCCGTTCGGTCTTTGCAATGCGCCAACAACTTTTTAGCATTGTATGATGTCTATCTTTTCAGATATGGTAGAGGACACGATTGAGGTATTCATGGATGACTTTTTGGTGGTAGGTGACTCGTTCGAAGATTGTCTAAATCATCTGGGCTGCGTGTTGAAAAGGTGCGAGGAGTGTAACCTAGTGCTGAATTAGGAGAAGTGTCACTTCATGGTCAAAGAGGGCATTATGCTTGGTCACCGAATTTCAAAGAAGGGCATATAAGTTGATAGAGCAAACATTGAAAATTGGGGAAAAGTTATGAGTTTTATTTTAAAATAACAATTCATGATTTTCTATTGATTACCCATGTTTTAATTGAGATTCCATAAGTGTTTTCAAAAGCCCATGCATAAAGAAGGATTTCTATTATGATTTTATTGAATTGCATATTTTCAAGTGAAGTTGGCATGTTTAGATAACATGGCCTCAGTATTATGAAATTTCATGCCTAATTCTTTAAACTATGAATTTAGAAAGAAAAGTATGTTTTGAATTATGGCTATGCTAAGTTCTAAGGATTTTGAAGTATGCATTATATGACATTAGATATGTGTCTATGTTTATGAGAGGTTTGACATCTAGATACCTAATTATGTGAATTGCATGGTATCAGATATACCTAATGCTTTTCAAACAGATTTGGCATCAGATATGTCACAAGTATAAGTTGAGCTATAAGTATGTTTTGGAGTAGTATTGAGCACCGAGTTGGTTTGGGTGAGAATACCCCTTGTATATCCCAGAACTACGTGCCACTATAGGTTCGTTAAGTCCCCTCTGTGGGCATCAGACACCGTGATCACACTAGTTATGTCGTTATACCTTGGAAAGGTATATTGGGTCCTCCCGATGGGGAGGATACATCGGATTCCATGTAGCTCGCATGGTCTATGTCAGTTAGATAACCTCCCACATAAACAGTTTCAGCTATTTAAATGCATTGACTCTTTGTTTTCAGATTTCAGAAGTTCTATTATTACTTATGGTTTTCAAGTATATTTTGCCTATGATGTTGCATTGAGTCTTTCACATTCCAGCTTTCACAATCATAGCATAATTTTAGTTTTAAAGTATGTATAGCATGTTTACTTTAGATTTTGCATATCTCACATACTCGGTATATCCTATAGTACTGATGTTTATCTTGCACTGCATCCTCTTGATGATGCAGATTCAAGTTCGGGTCCTCAGATTCGTGGCTAGAGGTTAGCTAGTGGCCCAGCTTTGAGTAATGAGTCTTCATACTTCGAGAACTAGTATCAGTTATCTGTATTTATAATTTCTATTTAGTATTTGGAGTTAGCTGGGGTCTTGTCCCAGCAACTCATTATTCAGTTTAGAGGCTTTCAGACATAGTAGAGATTTTGTATTTGGGTTTTAGATTCTGTTATGTTATGTTTGAGTTGTTGATGACTCAATGTATTTATCTCTTCAGTTTGATGCTTCCGTTAAGTTTATCTATGTTTTCTTAAGTCATGCTTTATCCAAGGGTTAACTTGGGGCACTTATAGTCCCAAGTCCCGTGTTACATCTAGGGGGTAGCCTCGGAGCGTGACAAAGATGGTATCAGAGCATCATGTTCAAGAGTCCTAGGGTGTCTGAAAACTGCATCGAGTAGCATCTCTTTCACGTTTGTGAAGTGGGCCACACTTATGAGATAGAAGCTATGAGGTGTCTTAGGAAAAACTTCACTTCTTTCTTGATCAGTATCGTGCGATAGAGTTTAACTCTATTAACCCTCTAACCAAGGTGTGTTTCAGATTATGCCTCTTTGTTATGCTATGCCTCGTCGGTCCAGTGCCCAAAATGCTAACCCTCTGATTCTGGACCCCGAGGTCACAAATGCAGAGTTTAGGAATGCTATTCATATGCTATCCTAGACTATGGCCGCCTAGGCAAATCAGCAGGATTTTATCCCTGTCCACTCTCAAGGTGGAATAGCGGCCCAAGTTTAAGGTTTTATTAACATAAACCCACTTGAGTTCTGGAGTTCGAAAGTTGGTGAGAATCTATAAAATTTCTTGGATGAGGTAAAGAAGATCTTTGGGGTTATGCAAGTTGTTGGTGTAGAGGGTGTTGAGCTAGCCTCCTATCAACTCAAGGACGTGGCTCATATTTGTTTCACTCAATGAAAATATGCTAGGGCTAGGGACGTGGTCCCTATAACTTGGGAGCATTTTGAGAAGGCTTTTCTTGACCGGTTCTTCCCGAGGGAGTTGAGGCAAGCTAAGGCTGAAGAATTCATGAATTTGAGGCATGGTTCCATGAGTGTTCAGGAGTATGGGTTGAAGTTCACAAAGCTTTCTAGGTATGTTCCTTCCATGGTGGCTGACCCATGGGATAAGATGAGTAAGTATGTTTATAGAGTATCAGATTTGGTAAAAAAAGAGTGTAAGTCCGCGATGCTTTTGGGTGACATGGATATTTCTCGACTCCTAACTCATTCCTAACATATCGAGGGACACAAATTAAGAGAGATGGGGAGGGAGAACAAGAGGGTTAGGTGAGAGAGTTCATGTTTTGGCCATCATAGGTCTGGAGGAAGACATCGCTCTTCATTTCAGAAGAAATCATCAGGACCCATTCACTCTTCAGCTAGTGTTCCTACCCAGGCTCCAAGGCCTCGTCATGATTGGACTGGTAGAGGATCTGGTTCCTATTCAGAGGGGAGTGTTGAAAAGAGGACTCCTTACCCTTATTGCAACAAGTGTGGTAGAAGCCACCTCGTGAGTGTTTGGCTGGTAGAAAGGGATGTTTTGGATGTGCTCAGGTTAGACACAGGATTAAGGATTGCTCTTCAGCTAAGAAGGGGCAGGGAGGTAGTAGGACTTAGTCTGCTCTGGCAGCCCCAGGTGATCTACTAGCCCAACAGGGGATGCCTTCTAGTTCTGGTGGTCAGTTCTAGAACCACCTTTATGCTATGTCCTCTCGCTAAGACCAGGAGAGTTCATCGGACGTTGTTACTGGTATGTTGAAAGTCTTCTCCTTCGATGTGTATGCTTTATTAGACCCTGGTGCCTTCTTATCTTTTGTGACTTCTTATGTAGCTTGCAAGTTCAAATTAGTCCTGATCAGCTCTTAGAACCCTTTTGTGTTTGGACTTCTGTTGGTGATTAGTCCTAGCCAAAAGAATCTACAAAAATTGCCCTATCTTCGTCCTTCATAAAGTCACTTCAGCGGATCTTGTAGAGTTGAAGATGATTGATTTTGATGTCATTCTTGGTATAGATTGGTTGTATGCATATTATGCCTCAGTTGATTGTCATACTCGAGTCATCAGTTTCAAGTTTCCTAACAAACTTATCTTCGAGTGGCAAGGTAGTCCTTCATCCTCGAAGGGTCATTTCATATCTTATCTTAAGGCTAGGAAGATGATTTCTAAGGGTTATATCTCCCTTTAACTCGTTCCTATTGTGAATGAGTTTCTAGAGGTGTTTCCCGAAGATTTGCTTGGAGTCCCTCCCAAGCGGGAGATCGACTTTGGAATAGATTTTCTTCCAGATATGCATCCAACCTCTATTCCTCCCTATAGAATAGCTCCCGTGGAGCTTAAAGAATTGAAAGATCAGTTGAAAGACCTTCTTGATAAGGGTTCTATTCTACCTAGAATCTCTCCATGGGGTGCTCCAGTCTTATTTGTGCTAAATAAAGATGGTTCCCTTAGAATATGCATTGACTACCGTCAGTTAAACAAGGTCACAATCAAGAATAAGTATCCCATTCCTAGGATTGATCACTTGTTTGATCAGCTTCAGGGTGATAGTTACTTCTCCAAGATCGACCTTAGATTCGGTTATCATCAGCTTTGTGTTTGAAAGTGTGATATTATGAAGGCAGCTTTCAAAACTCGTTATGGTTATTATGAATTTATGGTTATGTCTTTTGGACTAACGAATGCTCCTGCAGCTTTTATGATTTGATGAACCGTGTGTTCAAGTAGTATTTGGATATGTTTGTGATTGTGTTCATTGATTATATCCTTATCTACTCTCGGAGTAAGGAGGAGCATGCAGACCATTTGAGGGTGGCATTACAAACTCTCAAGGATTGACAGTTATTTGCTAAGTTTAGCAAGTGTGAGTTTTGGATGCAGTCTGTTGCCTTTCTGGGTCATATTGTGACTAGAGATTGTATTCGAGTTGATTCTCAGAAGAAAGAGGCAGTAAAGAACTGGCCTAGACCCACTTCCCCATCATATAGATGTGTTCACCAATCATAAGAGTCTTCAGTATGTGTTCACTCAAAATGAAGTGAATCTTTGCCAAAGTAGATGGCTTGAACTTCTTAAGGATTATGAGATTAGTGTGATTTACCATCCGAGTAAGGCCAATGTCATGGTGGATTCACTTAGTAGGGTTTCCATGGGTAGTGTGTCTTCGATTAAGGATGTAAGAAGGAATTGGCTAAGGATGTTCATCGACTTGCTCGATTAGTAGTTTGCCTTATGGATTCGAAAGAAGGTGGTGTTATTGTTCAGAATGGTTCCGAATCATTTTTGGTAGCTGAAGTGAAAGAGAAGCAAGACAGTGATCCTATTTTGCACCAACTGAAAGGTATAGTCCATCAGCAAAGGGTAGAGGTTTTCTCCCAAGGAGGAGATGGTATGCTTTGATATGAGGGTCATTTGTGTGTTCTTAATATAGATGGGTTGAGATAGCAAATTTGGATAGAGGCTCATAGCTCCAAGTATTATATTCACCCCGATGCCACCAAGATGTACCATGATCTACGGGAAGTCTATTGGTGGAATGGCATGAAGAAGGACATAGTAAGTTTTGTGGCTAAGTGTCCCAACTATCAACAAGTGAAGGTGGAGCATCAGCGACCGGGTGGTATGTCTCAAGATATTGACCTTCCTACTTGGAAGAGGGAAGCGATCAATATGGACTTCATTACAGGTTTTCCTCATACCCGAAGGCAACATGATTCTATTTGGGTGATTATCGACCAGATGACTAAGTCATCCCACTTCTTGGCTATTAAGACCACAGATTCAGTAGATGATTATGCTAGACTCTACATTCGGGAGATAGTCAGATTGCATGGTGTTCCATTGTCTATCATTTCTTATAGGGGTACTCAGTTTACATCCCAGTTTTGGAAGTCATTTTAGAGAGGTCTTGGTACTCAGGTTAAGCTTAGCACAACTTTTCACCCTCAGACGAATGGCTAGGCAGAGCGTACTATTCACACTTTGGAGGATATGTTGAGAGCTTGTGTGATTGATTTCAAAGGTAGTTGGGATGATCACTTACCTCTTATCGAGTTTTCCTACAACAACAACTTCCATTCTAGCATCAAGATGGCTCCTTATGAGGCACTTTATGGGCAGAGGTATAGATCTCCTATTGGTTGGTTTGAGATAGGTGAGGCAACTTTTATTAGTACAAATTTAGTTCATGAGACTATGGAGAAGGTTCACATTATCAGGGAGAGGTTGAAGACCACTCAGAGTCGGCAAAAATACTATGCAAATGTGAGGAGAAGAGAGTTGGAGTTTGAGGTTGATGATTGGGTATTTCTGAAGGTGTCACCCATGAAGGGTGTGATGAGATTTAGCAAGAAAGGGAAACTTAGTCCTTGCTATGTAGGTCCTTATTAAATTTGAGGAGAGTTGGTAGTATTGCTTATCAGTTGGATTTTCCATCAGATTTAGAAGTGGTTCATCCGGTTTTCCATGTTTCCTTGTTGAAGAAGTGTGTTGATTATCCAACCTTGATTATTCCTTTGGAATATGTGAGTGTAAAGGATCTCCTCACTTATGAGAAAGTTTCCGTGGAGATTCTTGATCGTCAGATTCGGAGGGTGAGAAATAAAGAAGTCGCTTCGGTGAAGGTCCTTTGGAGAAATCAGCTAGTTGAGAGAGCTATTTGGGAAGCAGAAGCAGCCATGAAAGCCAAGTAACCTCATCTCTTTCCTTCTGATTCAGTTTCAGCCTGAGGTATTAGTTTCCCTCTTTAGTATGTCCCTCCGATTCTATTCCATCAGTTTCTCTCATGATCCTACCATGCATTCATGTTTTCCAAAGTTAGTGTAGTTGTGTTTTATGATAAAAAGCTTAGTTTTCATATTTATCCTTTAGTTGCATGTCTTGTTGTTTGATTGGGCTATTTTCTCTCTAGTTTTCCTTGCTTAGTCTTCATTCGAGGACGAATGATCCCAAGGGGGAGATATTATAACACCTCAGAACTCAAATCATCTATCTAACTCAAAATCCTGAAATTTTATTGCTACAACTGTTGATCACCACGGGCAGCGCCACGGGCATCGTAGCTCAGACGGCCCGTGGAATGCCCCGTAGTAAGTGACCAGTGTCTCTAAGCCAATTTTCCTATCGGCCGATGGGCAGTCATGATGGGCATCGCAGATGCGATGGCCCGTGGGAACCCACCATCGAATTCCTCCAGTAAGTTTTTCCTAATTATCCCAGTACTCCGATGGGAAAACCCCATAGGCATCGCAGTTGCGACTGGCCATGGGAATTTGTCGTCAGAACCTTCCAGCAGCCCTTGCCTCAGCTGAGTTTACTCGACGCCTTGGATGACGGGCCGGAGTGGGTGTGACGCCCGTCGAGCAGCCCATGAGGTGACAACATCCTGCATCTTTTCATTTAAGTTAGGGGTATTTTAGTCTTTTCCCCTATTCTTTAACTCTTAAGTGAGGTGATTTTGACCATTTTTAGTAGAGTTTTATCCCCTAATGGCCTAAGCTCTTCTTATTCTAAGTCATTTTATTCCAAAATAAGAAAGAGTTCCTCTCCTCCAAGTCTAAAGCTCTAGGCAAGAATCGTCATCCTCAAGCCTTCATTCTTTTCAATCTAGCATAGAAAGCTTCAGTTCAGGTATGTGGACATTCAATAAGGGATTTCTTTCACCCTTATGCCCAAAGTTCTCAAGTTTTACTTTTATTTATGAATTTATGAAATTAGGGTTCTCACCCAAATTGGAGAAAAGTTATGAGTTTTGTTTTAAAATAACAATTCATGATTTCCCATTGATTACCCATGTTTTAATTGAGATTCCTTAAGTGTTTTCAAAATCCCATGCATAATGAAGGATTTCTAGTATGATTTTATTGAATTGTATGTTTTTCAAGTGAAGTTGGCATGTTTAGATAACATGGCCTCAGTATTATGAAATTTCATGCCTAATTCTTCAAGTTATGAATTTAGAAAGAAAAGTACGTTTTGAATTATGGCTATGCTAAGTTCTAAGGATTTTGAAGTATACATTATATGACATTAGATATGTCTCTATGTTTATGAGAGGTTTGACATCTAGATATGTCAACCTAAGTTATGTGAATTGCATGGTATCAGATATACCCTTATACTTTTCAAACAAATTTGGAATCAGATATGTCACAATTATAAATTGAGTTATAAGTATGTTTGGGAGTAGTATTAAGCACCGAGTTGGATTGAGTAAGCGTACCCTTTGTATATCCAAGAACTATGTGCCACCGTAGGTTCATTAAGTCTCCTCTGTGGGCATCAGACACCATAATCACACTAGTTATGTCTTTATACCTTGGCAAGGTATATTGGGTCCTCTCGATGGGGTGGATACATCAGATTCCATGTAGCTCACATGGTCTATGTCGGTTAGAGAACCTCCCACAGAAACAGTTTCAGTTATTTAAATGCATTGACTATTTGCTTTCAGATTTCAGAAGTTCTATTATTACTTATGGTTTTCAAGTACATTTTGCCCATGATGTTGCATTGAGCCTTTCACATTCCAGCTTTCACAATCGTAGCATGATTTCAGTTTTAAATTATGTATAACATGTTTAATTCAGATTTTGCATATCTCACATACTCAGTACATTCTATAATACTGACGCGTATCTTGCACTGCATCCTCTTGATGATACAGATTCAGGTTCGGGTCCTCAGATTCGTGGCTAGAGGTTAGCCGGTGTCCCAGCTTAGAGTATGAAGTCTTCATACTTCGAGGAGTAGTATGAGTTATCTATATTTATGGTTTCTATTTAGTATTTGGATTTAACTAGGGTCTTGTCCAAGCAACTCATTATTCAGTTTAGAGGCTTTCAGACATAGTAGAGATTCTGTATTTGGGTTTCAGATTCTATTATGTTATGTTTGAGCTATTGATGACTCAGTCTATTTATCTCTTCAGTTTGATGCTTCCATTAAGTTTATCTATGTTTGTTTAAGTTATTCTTTAGCCAAGGTTAACTTGGGGCACTTGTGTTCCTGGGTCTTGTGTTACGTCTAGGGATAGCCTCGAGGCATGACATTCAGTTCTAGTTTCCAAATGAGCCAGTCTTAAAGTGGAAGGGTAATACCTCAGTGCTTGTAGGTTGGTTCATCTCTTACCTTAAGTCCAGAAGAATGATTTCCAAAGGGTATATCTATCATCTTATTTGGTTTAAGGATTCAAACTCTGAAAACCCCAACTCTTAAGTCAGTACCCATGGTGAATGAGTTTTCAGAAATATTTCCAGAAGATTTTCCTGGAGTTCCTCCTGAAAGGGAAATTGACTTTGGAATAGATATCCTTCTAGATACCCAGCCTATTTAGATCCCTCCTTATAGAATGGCTCCATCTGAGCTTAAGGAATTAAAAGAACAGTTGAAAAACCTTCTAGATAAGGGCTTTTATCAGACCCAGTATCTCTCTATGGGTTGCTCCAGTGCTTTTCGTGTGTAAGAAAGATATTTCTCTCAGGATGTGCATCGACTACCGTCAGTTGAACAAAGTCACAATCAAGAATAAATATCCCATCCCCAGGATTGATGACTTGCTCAACCAGCATCAGGGTGCTAGTTGCTTTTCAAAGATAGACCTCAGATCCGGCTATCATCAGCTCAGAGTCAGAGATTATGACATTCTTAAGATAGTAGTTAGGACTCGATATGGTTATTATGAATTTGTAGTTATGTCTTTTGGACTAAGGAATGCTCCTACAACTTTCATGGATTTGATGAAAAGAGTGTTCAAGCACTATATAGACTTGTTCATCATTTTCTTCATCGATGATATACTCATATATTCTCAGAGTGAAGAAGAGCATGCAGACCACTTAAGGGTGGTGTTTCAAACTCTCAAGGATCGCTAGTTGTTTGTCAAGTTCAGTAAGTGTGAATTTTGGTTGAAATCAGTTGCTTTTCTTGGTCATGTGGTGCCTAGTGAAGGAATCCAAGTCTATTCTCAGAAGATTGAGGCAGTGAAGAACTGGCCTAGACCCACCTCTCCGACAGACATCAGAAGGTTCTTGGGTTTGGCTGGTTACTACAGGAGTTTTGTTGAAGGATTTTCATCCATAGCTGCCCCGTTGACCAAGTTGACTCAGAAAAAGGTCAAGTTTCAATGGTCAGATGAGTGTGAGAAAAGTTTCCTAGAATTGAAGACCAGGTTGACTACAACTCCCGTTTTGACTCTGCCAGAGGGTTCAGATGGCTTCGTGGTTTATTGTGATGCATCTAGAGTCAGCTTGGGTTGTGTCTTGATGTAGCAGGGTAAGGTCATAGCTTAGGCCTCTAGACAGCTTAAGACTCATGAGAGGAACTACCCGACTCATGACCTTGAGCGTGCAGCAGTTATGTTTTCCCTAAAGATTTGGAGAAACTACTTGTATGGTGTCTATGTAGATGTGTTCATAGATTATAAGAGCCTCCATTATGTGTTCACCCAAAAAGAATTGAATCTTCTTCAGAGAAGGTGGCTTGAGTTCCTTAAAGACTATGATATAAATGTGCTCTATCATCCGGGTAAGGCTAATGTAGTGGCTGATGCCCTCAGCAGACTGTCCATGGGTAGTGTGTCACATGTTGAGCAAGAGAGGAAAGAATTAGCTAGAGATGTTCACAGGCTTGCTCATTTAAGATTTTTCCTTATAGACACGACATATGATTGTGCGATAGTCCAAAATGAGTCAGAATCTTCATTGGTAGACGAGGTTAAAGAAAAACAAGACAACGATCCCATATTACTTCAGTTGAAAGGTGCAGTTCATCAGCAGAGAGTTGAGGTTTTCTCCCAAGGGGCAGATGGTGGGCTTCGCTACCAGGGTTATTTATGTGTACCTAATGTGGGTGAGTTGAGGCAGCAGATCCTTACTGAAGCCTATAATTCTAGATATTATATTCATCCTGATGCCACTAAGATGTACTGTGATCTACGGGAAGTCTATTGGTGGAACGGCATAAGAGATACATTGGGAAAAGGTTGGAATAACCTAGGAATGGTAGAAACTGGGGAAGGAAGGGGATTCCAAGTTTGAATGTTCTTGGGCATTGTTAAAAGTATGTTATCATGATCATAGGTTGTTAAATTCTCTATTTTTATACGTAAAAATGATAGAAGTAGGTGAATTAATGGTAGAAAAGCCAAGGAAAAAGGTAGGATGATCATGAGTGGCCTGGGGTTTGGGAATTTGGTGTAATCCGGGTATTGTGTAGGCCTTGTATGTTAATTGTATGTACTTGTGTATTATTTTAGACCAAGAACGAGAAAGGAATCCGAAACACGGAAAAGCTTGGGTTGAATAGAGCTTGGCTCATTTCGAGGTAGGTGATGGCTTATTATTTCTGTGAATGTTGTATATTCTTGTACTTATATCTAAGTGCTTGTATGAATTACATTGCTTAGGGGAGTTGTGTAGAATGTCTAAGGTTCTTGCTCTACAGTTTGTGATTGAAGAGTGTTGCTTGTTGGTTTACAAGTTGTTTGATCATCTATTTGACTGTGAGTTATTGACATTTGGTTGGCTCGGGTACCACGCCAGGTACGGGTATAATAAATGGTTGGCACGGGTACCACGTCTGGTACGGATATACTAATAGTTGGCTCGGATACCACGCCTGGTACGGGTTTACTTTTGTTGCATCATTGCATTTTTATCATTTTGTTGCATTGATTGATATTGGTTCCGTGAGAGGAACAGGCTGATTATTGAAATGTGTTATTGGTTTGGTTGTCCTTGAGTGGCCGGTAATTTCTGTATAACTGTTGTGATGGTCTTGGTTTAGGCCGGGTTGTTAATTGACATTTTGTGTTATCTAGAAGGAATCCCAGGGTGGGTCTGGGCTAGATGGGAAGGTATAGTTATTGGTATATGGTTGTGGCTTAGAGTATCGGTGGCGGATATCATGCGGGAATAAGCTAAGCAGAGACTTGTAGTCTAAGTGTGTCTGTTAATATTGTTGCATGTCTTCCATACTTTTTACTTGATATTGTCATACTATTTATACACTGTTTATTTGAAAACTGACTGATGATCCTACCAATACACAGTGGTGGTGTATTGATACTGCACTTGCTTTCCTTTTGGTGAGTACAGGAAATCTTCCAGTGGCTGAGATGCGACCTCATCTATAGCACCGACGATTTCTGACTTCAAGGGTGAGCTATTTTATCAAGCTACCTTGGATTTATCTCTAGAGTTTAGCCCACTTGTTTCGAGTTTAAAACTACTTTCGTATTTCTTTTGGGGTTACATCCCCGTATTCTAGATATTGGTAGTAATGTTTGGTACTGCGACTTTCAGTTTCTAGGGGGATTTTCTGCAGGATAATATTAACACTATAGTTCTTACTTATTAAATTGCTAGTTTACTTCTATTTTGCTGGTTTTAGGCTGTTAGTCTAGGAAAAGGGTTGAACTCTATTGGTTTGCTCATCCGGAAGTTGGGTGAGTTCCACTCACAATGGTCTGGGTCGTGACAGAAAGTTAAACAAGAGGCATTTCAAGTAGGTTGAATTCCTCAAAACTTTTCCTTGTGTGATTCAATACAAAAAAGGGAAGGATAATACTGTTGTGGATACATTGTTTAGAAAGCATGTTTTGATTAATTTGTTATCTTCTTAATTGATTGGTTTTGAATGTTTGAAGACATTTTATCGCAAGGACCCCATCTTCACCAAGATCTTTCAAGTTTGCAAAGAAGGGAAAAAGGAAATATGGCTTCTCTATCCTCTACTCTTTATTCTAAATTTGATGGTTTCTTGTTCAAATACAAGAGACTCTATGTGACCATGAACTCTTAGAGGGAACTCTTTGTGAGAGAGGCATATAATGGGAGATTAATGGGTCATTTTAGTATTGATAAGGCCTTAGGAATTTTTGAAGAACAATTCTATTGGTTTAAAATGTGTAATGATATTGTTCGAATTTATAGTCAATGTGTTGAATATGGAAGTGCTAAATCTTGACTTCTTCCTCGTGGTTTGTATGACCTTCTCCCACCCCTCAAAGACCTTGGCTATATATTTCTATGGGTTTTATTTTGAGCATGACAAGGAATAAAAGGGGAAAAGATGGCATAATTATGGTTGTTGACCAGTTTTTAAAGATGACTAATTTCATTGCATGTCATAAATATGATGAAGCTTTTCATCTTGCATCTTTGTTTGTTAAAAATATGGTCAAATTTCATGGAACAAATTGTGTGGTAGACTTGGTACTAAATTATTATTATTTTACTTCTTGTCACCCACATAATAAAGTTGTGAATAGGACCTTAGGTTCTATGCTTCGACCAGTGGTGAAAGGAAAGTTAACATCTTGAGAGGAATATTTGCCTTTAGTTGAGTTTGCATATAATAGAGTTATTCATAGTACTATTGACATATCTCTCTTTGAGGTTGTTTATGGTTTTAACCCACTAACACCTTTAGATCTCACCCCTTTGCCTCGAGATATTATTTTGAGTTTAAATGGAAACAAAAGCACCGAGACCATAAAGAAATTGCATGAAAAGGAGAGGCTTCACCTTGAGAAGAAGAATCAAGATATGTCCAAGAAAGCAACATGAGCCGCAAGATAGTTGTGCTTGAACCAGGAGATTGAGTGTGGTTGCATTTTCACAAGGAGAAGTTTCCAACTAAGAGGAAGACCAAGTCTATGCCAAGAATTGATGGGTCAGTCCAAGTGCTTGAAAGGCTCAATGATAATGCCTACAAGATTGACCTTCCTTCGAAGTATCAAGTGCACAATACTTTAAATGTTTGTGATCTCTCACCCTTTGAAACTTTTGATGATGATCCTTTAAATGTGAGGATAAATTCTTTTCAAGAAAGGAAAAATAATGCAAGTCAAATTAAATCAAAGCCATTCACAAGGAGTCAAGCCTAAGACCTACAAGTTGTTTAAGGATTATTCATGAAGGTGGACGTTCTTGAGCATACCTTAATGTAATCTCTAAGGTTATTTGTCATGATGATTGGATTGGAGGCCAAAAGAAGGGTAAATGAGCCGGATGTGATCACAAGAGGGCTATGCAATGCTGCAAGTGTGTCACATCCTACACAAAATTTGGAGGATCACTGTTTGGGAGATGCGGTCGCAAGTGGCTAGATGTGATGCTGCATGTGGAGGGAGAAATTTAAACCATAGTCCATTTTTGGATTTATTTTCGAAATTTTCTTTAAAAGGCACTTTTGGGGTTTCGTACTAAACTATAAATAGTGGAGACTAGCTCATTTAAACCTAGTTTTGATGAATATTGATTTGAACCTCGTTAGAGAGTTTGATTGCTTGGTTAAGCCATTGTTGAAAGTCAATTTTATAGGTAATGTTTCAAAGTGAATTCAATTTTCTTGAGATCTACCTTATAGGATAGGTGCTTTTTGGAACCTTGTAGTTGAAGGTATTGGTTGTTCTATAATCATTGTTCTAAATTCTTTTCTATTTTGTGTCTCTTCTATCTTTTACTTTGATTGTTCTTTGTTTAGGGTTTCTTTTAATTTCGTATTTAGATATTGCATCACATGCTTCTTATTTCTATCACTCCCTTCCTCTCTTTTGCCAATAAAAAAAGTTATATACCTTAAAAAAGACCAAATCTAAAAAAGTATGAGGAGGCTAGGTTTGTAGAGAAGATGACATGAACAACTTATTTGAATGGTTGTTACCTATTGCATTGTATCATATTGTTGTTTTAAATACTATATTTTTTTTATTGTTACTTAATTTTTATTGTATTCTATTGATGTATTCACATTATGTAACAATGAAAAGTCTCACTTTATATGACGATCGATTTGGTTTAGTCGTATCGTTACTCTATTTTTTTTCTCATTTTGATGTTTCTTGTTGTTCAATAATCTTATTTTATCCTTTAACCTTAACTTTATTTATAATAAGTCTATCCAATTCTAATTTTCTTTATAACATTGCATATTTATTCTTCATATTATTGATCTGTGACATTATGTAAGCACGGAAAATGATACTATATATTCAAATGTTATTTCACCAAAACAATACAGTAAAATTCAATATAATGGTTGAACCTTTCTAACTCACACCCCAGTCATAATGCCACCCACGTCTCTTTTTCTTTTGAACAAGCTGATACATTATGAAACAATATATAACTGTTAGCCTTCTAGGATTTTGCTTTAATAATGACAAAAACTGATTGCTCATTCTATTTTAGGCAAAAAGGAAACAACGAGCAAATGGATTACAAAGAAGGCAAGGAAGATCAAGCAACCCATGATTTAATAAAATCATGACTCCGAAATCAAGGAGAAGAAGATCCAGTAAAAGCACAAGAAGATATCGAGCATACAAGGAAGATCATAAATCATGATCCTAAGATCACGAAGAAGATATCAGGCACACAAGGAAAGGCAATCGCGAGATAGTATAAACGACGAGCTAAGATGCAAGCAAGGAGAACAAAAATGGAAAGAAGAATCATAGACATATCTGATATAGACATGATTGACTGAAGACAAGCAAGGAGGAATAAAACCAACACGAAAGGAGTATCATGGACATATCTGATATGGACATGATTGATTGAAGAAAATCAAGCAAGGAATAAAATCAAAATCCTTGATTGATCAAAGGCCCCTTGGATTTTCCTTTTACAAAAGCAACAACAAGTCCCCATAAAGAGCACCAGCCAAAGAGAAGGAACTTACGCAACTTCTCTTGAATAAGACCACTATCTAGCTTTTATCTTTCATAATACTTTGTACTCTCTTGAGTCTACAATTGTAATCAAAAGAAAAAGAAAAAGTCAGTACTAGTTATACAGGTAGAGGTTGTGTCACTACAGTGTTAAGAAAGACAATCTTAGATTGTCAAGTTATATCCCTGTAAATCACTTTCGATCAGAGGCTCTAAAGGAAATCCTTGAAACCCAAGGGGACTGGAGTAGGCACCACATCGGTGATCTGAACCAGTATAAAAACTCTGTGCATCTGATTACTTTCATTTTCAATTTTATTTTACAAATTATCTTTTTAACTAACTTGCAGGTGAGTCGAATAGTGCGTAGCCACAGTCCATTTGGTGGTAAGAAATTTCAATTCACCCCCCCCACTCTTGACTTTCAATTGGTATCAGAGGAGGTCTCACATTTCAAGTGCCTAACAACACATGAGAAAATATCAAATGGCAGCTTATCAGATTCCAGGGGCAATACTGCAAGATGGACACTTATCAAACCGACCTCCTTACTTCAATGGACAACATTACTCTCATTGGAAGGAAAGATTCACAATCTTTGTGCAGGCAAGTGATTTCCAAGCCTGGTTTGTGATAAAGAAAGGATAAAAACCCATTCCTGGAATCACCACAAAAGACTCCATCAGCAAAGTCGATCTGGAAACATTCGAGGTTACTAAGGAACAACAAGAGGTAATTCATACTAATGCTAGAGCCATAAGTTTGCTTTATTGTGCAGTTAGCGGATCTGAATACGACAATATCTCCATATGTGAAATTGTAAAAGAGATGTGGGACAAAAAGGAAGCCACATATGAAGGAACCACCAAAGTAAAAGAGGCCAGGATCAGTGCCCTAGTAAATGAGTACGAACTATTCAAGATGGCTGATGAATAATCTGTGGAAACCATATTCTCAAGATTCAGAAAAATTGTAGGAGAGCTCAAATCTCTAGGAATGGTCTATTCAAATGGACTGCAGGTCAGAAAGCTCATCAAAAGTCTTCCCAAAATTTGGGAAATGAAGGCCACCATTCTTGATGATGGAGATCTAGAAAACATGACCTATGATGAACTACGAGAAAACTTGATGGCCTATGAACAAAATCACATCAACAGGCATCTTAAGAAAGAAAAGAAGAAAACCGTTGCTTTCAATGCAGTAACCCAGGATGACTCAGTAAAAGAAATGGACGAGGAAGGAAATGAAGCACTAGCACTAATCAACCGAGGAGTCAGGCACATGCTAAGACAAAAAAATAGAGACCACAGTCAAATAATAGAGGTAATGAATATCAATGGAATGATGAACAATGCTATCATTGTGGTAAAACAGGGCATATCAAAACAAACTGTCCTGAACTTAGAAGAAAGAGGGGTTAAAAGAACAACAACTCAAAGAACTTTAGAGCCTGGAGCGATCAAGAAGCCTCAGATGATGAGTCAGCTGAAGCAACTAACATATGCTTCATGGCCATCGGTGAATCAAGTGAGGTAAGACACCCTGACTATCCAAATTATGAAAATCTTCAATACTCCCTTGATTTGGTCACCGACGATTTGCAAAAACTTATTGATGAGTACAATAAGCTTGCTAAAGAAAGGAAAGACTGGAAAATTCTTCTTGAAGCAAGTCAAATTGAAGTAGCCTTGCTTGAGGAAGAACTTGGTGAAATCAAGATGAATCTTAACAGTATCAATAAATCACCAAGTCAATGCTCAGTCAAAACTAATAACTCTTCCTTAAAAGGTTCTAAAGGTGATTACTTTTCAAACTCCTCAAATGACTTTCGTTCTGCAAAAAGCTCTTTCAATCATTTCAAACCCACTTGTTTTACCTGCGGTAAAAGTGGTCACAAAGCCTTTAACTGCAGGAGATTCCACCCCGGTAAATGGATATGGAAAGTCAAAGTTACCAGTACTAACCATCAAGGATCCAAAAATACTGGGGTACCTAAAAGAAACTGATCTACTTGTTTTGCAGGAACACTCAAATAAAACATACAAAAAGGGTATGTGGGTAATAGACAGTGGGTGTTCTAGACACATAAAGGGCAAAAGAGAGAGTTTCAAATCAGTAAAGGATCTCGATGGTGGATATGTGAGATTTGGAGACAATGCTAAAGGATATGTTGTTGGAGTAGGATCTATAACTATCAGACCATCCTGTGACTTAATTAAAGTATACCTGGTTGATGTACTTAAGCACAATATGCTTAACATTAGCCAACTATGTGATGCAGGATTCGATGTGCTATTCAAGGCTGTAAAATGCACCATCAGCAACATAGCTAAGAATATCACCATCATTGGTGACCAGTTGATAATATCTATGTCTTAAATAATGTTGATTTACCTACCTTAACTTGCCTTACTGCTCTATCCTGTGATCCTTGGTTGTGGAATAGAAAGCTTGGTCATGCAAGCATGCACGCTCTCGAGAAACTTTCCAGACTTGAATTAGTTGAGGGGCTGCCAAAACTCCAGTTCGAAAAGGATCATATATGTGATGCCTGCCAACTTGGTAAGCAAACCCACACCTCATTCAAAGTCAAGGACATCTTGAGCACTTATAAGCCTCTCCAACTTCTTCACATGGATCTTTTTGGTCCTACAAGGACTTCTTGCATTGGTGGTAAAAGATATGCTTCAATTATTGTCGATGACTTTTCTAGATTCACTTGGGTTATATTCCTTGCTCATAAACATGAAGCTTTTGCTAAATTTGAAGTATTTTGTAGAAAAGTACAAAGAGAAGCAGGTTACTACATCTCCACGATTCACAGCGATCACAGAGGAGAATTTGAAAACAAAGACTTTGAAGAATTCTGCTCATTAAATAGTTTTACTCAAAATTTCTCATCACCCCGCTCTCCACAACAAAATGGAGTAGTGGAATGCAAGAACAGATCACTTTAAGACACTGCACGAACAACGCTATTGGAAAAAAGTCTTCCTGATCACTTCTGGGCAGAAGCAGTAAGCACAGCCTGTCATATATTGAATAGATGCCTAATAAGGCCAATTCTGAAGAAAACACCATACGAGCTATGGAAGGGAAAGAATCCCAACATCATCTACTTCCATCCTTTTGGTTGTAAATATTTCATTCACAACAACGGAAAAAACAAATTTGGGTAAGTTTGATCCACAAAGTGACGGAAGGTATATTCTTGGGATATTCCCCATCTAGTCGTGCCTTTAGAGTTTTCAATAAAAGAACCCTTAGTGTTGAAGAATTTGTTCATGTGGTTTTTGATGACTCTAACTCTAGTGTCCCGCACTCTAGTAGTTTTAGCCTTGATGAAGAACAGGTATAAAAGTTGACTCTAAAAGAATCAGAACAGTCGACTAATTCAGTTGAGACTCCTGAGTCGACTATACCAGAGAATGAACCGACTAATACAGATATGGTTAAGACAAATGTTCCTATAGAATGGATACATGATGCGAGTTGTCCAAATGATTTTATCATCAGAAATCCAGCTGAAAAAATGCAGACCAGAGCATCACTTCAAAAACAAGCCTCAGTAGCTCTCATTTCCCATCTTGAACCCAAACGAATTATTGAAGCCTTGGAAGATGACGCATGGTTACATGCCATGAAGGAAGAACTGGATCAGTTTGAATGAAATCAGGTATGGACCCTCATCAAATGACCAAAAAATTGCTCCGTCGTTGGTACAAAATGGGTCTTCCAAAATTAACTCAATGAGGAAGGTAAGGTTATCAAGAGGAAGGCCAGATTGGTAGCTCAAGGCTAATCACAACACGAAGGTATTGATTTTGATGAAACTTTCACTTCTGTAGCAAGGTTAGAATCCATTCATATACTGCTTGCTTATGCTTCGTTCAAACGTTTTAAGCTTTTTCAAATGGATGTTAAAAGTGCCTTCTTAAATAGCTTTATTAAAGAAGAAGTTTTTGTCAAACAACCTCCTGGTTTTGAAAATCCATCTCGTCCTGATTATGTTTTTAAACTTTCCAAAGCCCTTTATGGTCTTAAACAAGCTCCGAAAGCTTGGTATGAAAGACTTAGTAGTTTTCTAATTAGTAATGAATTTCAAAGAGGTAAGATTGATACCACCCTGTTTACAAAAAGGCTAGATGAAAATATTTTTATTGTTTAAATTTATGTGGATGACATTATCTTTGGAAGCTCTAACACCTCTCTTTGTGAGAATTTTGCAAATCTTATGAAAGGAGAATTCGAAATGAGCTTGATGGGTGAACTCACATTTTTTCTTGGACTACAAATTAAACAATCATCATGAGGAATGTTCATCTATCAAAGCAAATATACAAAGGAGCTCATCAAAAAATCCAGAATGGAAAAAGGAAAAGCTTTTGGAACTCCTATGAGCCCATCCACATGTTTGGAAACTGATGCACCAGAAAAGGACGTGGATGAAAAATTATATCGAGGAATGATTGGATCATTACTATACTTAACGGCAAGTCGCCCTGACATCATGTTCAGCGTATGAAAATGTGCCAGATTCCAATCAGCGCCAAAAGAGTCCCATCTTACGGCAGTCAAAAGAATAATATGATATCTCATTGGAACTCAAGAATTAGGACTCTGGTATCCTCATTCATCTAACTTTGAACTAATGGGTTAGTCAGATGCAGATTTTGCAGGTGATAAGACGGATCAAAAAAGTACCAGTGGTACATGTCAAATCCTTGGGGAAGCACTAATTTCTTGGCATAGCAAGAAACAAACTTTTGTCGCCCTCTCTACAACAAAATCTGAGTATATTGTAGTTGGTAGCTGCGGTGCTCAATTATTATGGATGATGCATCAATTACTTGATTTTGATTTATCTTTTGATTTTGATCCCATTATGTGTGACAACACCAGTGCTATTAATCTATCAAAATATACCATGCATCATTCTAGGGCCAAGCATATAGATATTAAGCATCATTTTATTAGAGATCATGTTGAAAATGGAGATTTTGTGCTTGAATTTGTTGACTCTGAAAATCAACTGGCTGATATTTTTACAAAACCTCTCTTAGAGGAAAGATTCTGTTTCCTTAGAACTTGCCTTGGTATTACTTGTTTTAATTATTTTACTGCCTGCTCTAATTATGGCACCTCGTTACTACCAAAATCTTTTTCCCATATTCGGCTCCCTTTCTCAAGCGTCACTTCCTTCTTACTTACGCTGGCATCTCTCCTCACCCGTTCACCTTCCTTTCCCACTTCCTCTTTTCCCCCTTTAAATTCATCTTCCTCTCTGTCCATCTTCATCAAACCCTTTTTCGCTCTCTTCACCTTCTCTTTTCTCCATGACTAGAACCAGGTCTATGGGGTCTTTCACTCTCCCTCCCTCCGGAGAAAAATCCTCCTCTCAAGATCCAAATGTCCTTTCCATCTCGTCAGATTCCTCTGAATGAGTGTCTCAAGATCCTCTATCCTCCTATATCCCTAAGAAGCGTGTTTCTGTTGGGAGTCTCATTGTCCCTTAGGACATGCAAAAATTTTGGGGTGCTGAACAAAAGAGGAAATTTGACTCCTTTAAAAATCGACAGATTGTTCCTGGCCGAGTGATAAATCTGGAGCAACTCGATGAAATACATTGTCCTGTAAGTACTTACTTCAAAGCCCAAAAATTGTCTTTACTGCTAAAGCTATGTGGCTTGGAGTATTATGAAAAACTGTTAAGTTGTTCTATGAAAATCTACGTGTGTCTACTGACAGTTATGAACTGGAAACACTGGTTCTGGGTAACCGGATTATTGTGAATGATTTTCTGTATGAAAAGGTGTTTGAAACAAAATTCTCTGGTATTGTTCCCTATATGAACGGTGTTTGGCCTGAAGATTTTGAAGTGTCTCTCGAAGCTGCTAAAGAGGCAGTAGCTGAAGAAGGTGTGGACTTATCTGATTTTAGTCCTTTGTCTCTATGTTTTGAACATCGCATTCTCGCTCATATGATTGCTATGATTCTCGCTCATATGATTCTTGCTCAGGGATGTGTTTGTATTGTACTGCTTACTCAAAAAATACCGCATTAACTGGGCATATTAGTTTCGTGAGAACATGTTGGACAGTGCTAATGAGAACAATGCCACCGCCAGTCTCCCACTCCCTAGTTGACTTATCTGGCTATAAGGCAATTGAGATATCTTCTACCTATGACTCCAGAACCTTCTCCAGCATGGGTTACATGCTAGTCGATAACAAATGGTGTAATAAGGATTCCGTTAAAGTAAAGCCAGACCAAGCCAAGGCCAACCACATACCCGCTGACTCCGCATCTCTCCTAATCAAGGAAGTAGAGAAAATCAATGGACTACTGCAAAGCATTGAAGAAGGTATGGTCGCTCTTCAGATTTCGGTTGATAAGATGCTGCAACTGGGTAAGGAATCCAGCACAGATATTGGCAAGCTCCATCTTGAAATGGATGGTTTGAAGCAAGAAGGAGTATCATCTGTCAACAAGCTCATTAAGCAAGTCAACTCCCTCAATAAAGAAGCTGACTCCTCTCAAAATGAGCTTGTTGTAACTGTTCAGACATCCTATTCTAACTTCTGCACCAACGTTGAACGCTCTTATGATACCTTCTGTAGGAACATGCACAACACTTTGAAGTACTTCCTCCAGAAAAAATGAACCCTTCCCCTCTTTTTGAACTCTATCATGGAGGCATGTCTCCATTAACAATATTTCTCTTAGTCTGTAATCGGGGTGCCTTACACCTCTAACTCTACTGACCTTGCTGCTTATATTCTCTTTTGTGCTGTTATTCTCTGCTTATGTGTTTTGTTGTCTTATGCTGCATTCATTTTTCATACTATCATATGATGCATTTGTGTTTCTTTTTTATTATGCCAAAGGGGGAGAAAAAGTTTTACTCCACAGATTCATGAAGAAAGGGGGAGCTGATCACATCGGGCATCAATATAGGGGGAGACACCTCACTAAACAAATTCATAAAGAAAGGGGGAGCTGATCACATCGGGCATCAAGATAGGGGGAGCCACCACACTGAATAGATTCATGAAGAAAGGTGGAGCTGATCACATCGGGCATCAAGATAGGGGGAGCCACCTCACTAAACAGGTAAATCAACTATATCTGTGGTCTTATTTGTCATTATCAAAAAGGGAGAGATTGTTAGCCTCCTAGGATTTTATTTTAATAATGACAAAAACAAATTGCTCATTCTATTGTAGGCAAAAAGGAAACAACGAGCAAATGGATTACGCAGAAGGCAAGGAAGATCAAGCAACCCATGATTTAAGCAAATCATGACTCCGGAATCAAGGAGAAGAAGATCCAGTAAAATCACAAGAAGATATCAAGCACACAAGGAAGATCATAAAGCATGATCCTGAGATCACGAAGAAGATATCAGGCACACAAGGAAAGGCAATCGCGTGATCATCCAGACGACGAGCTAAGCTGCAAGCAAGGAGAACCAAAACGGAAAGAAGAATCATGGACATATCTGATATGGACATGATTGACTGAAGACAAGCAAGGAGGAATAAAACCAATACGGAAGGAGTATCATGGACATATCTGATATGGACATGATTTATTGAAGAAAATCAATCAAGGAATAAAATCAGAATCCTTGATTGATCAAAGGCCCCTTGGATTTTTCTTTTACAAGAGCAACAACAAGTCCCTTAAAGAGCACCAGCCAAAGAGAAGGAACTTACGCAACTTCTCTTGAACAAGACCACTGTCTAGCTTTTATCTTTCATAATACTTTGTACTCTCTTGAGTCTACAATTGTAATCAAAAGAAAAAAAAGTCAGTACTAGTTATACATGTAGAGGTTGTGTCACTACAGTGTTAAGAAGGACAATCTTAGATTGTAAAGTTACATCCCTGTATCACTTTCGATCAAAGGCTCTAAAGAAAACCCTTGAAACCCAAGGGGACTGGAGTAGGCACCACATCGGTGATCCGAACCAGTATAAAAATTCTGTGCATCTGATTACTTTCAGTTTTGATTTTATTTTACAAACTATCTCTTTAACTAACTTGCAGGTGAGTCGACTAGTGCGTAGCTACAGTCAACTTGGTGGTAAGAAATTTCAATTCACCACCCCCCTCTTGACTTTCAATAACAACCATCCAAACAAGTTGGAAATGGGGAATTGAAGAGGATGAAGTTGGGGAAGAGGGGGGGGGGGGAGGGGGTGGAGAGGGGAGGGGGGAGGATGTCATCGACAAGTTTAGGGTTTAGGTTTAAAAGTAGTTTTTCTTTTTATTTCTTATATTTCATTTTAGTTTTAATAATTATTTTAGGCCCAAATGCCACATGTCTTCTTTTAAGTAGTCAATTTGCCACATCATTCGTATGTGCATTATAAACACTCTTTATTTTTGGTTGGTTATCAAAAAACTTTTTAGTAGGTACTTTTTGAATAGTATAAATGTTTAATATGAAAAAGTTCAAATTATAATATAAAAGTGAATTAAAGATGCGGACAATTTTAGGAGATCACTTGTGTCTTTAGCAGTTGTTCTGACACTAGCATCCCATGTTTCCAAACTCTAGCTGTGTGCTTAGGGAGTGGTTAAGAATACGATCGACCAACTAATTTGCCATTTATGCCACCCACTTAACGCAATTACGTGATTAGAACATCTTTTTGGCTTTGCTGTCCAATCTACGAGTAGATTAACAAATGCGATTGCACTCAAAGCTTACTATATATGCATAATATATGGTCATAGAGCTATTGTCTCATAACAGTAGTTAGTACATTGTATCACCACCTACTGGTTTAAATGTTGAATCTAGATGCAGCTACATCCACATCATGACAATTTGCTAGTTGTGATTCATCAACTCAAATAATATTGTTTGGCTAAATCAACTTAAAGATACATTATTAACATGATAGTTATGATAATGTATGTTTTGGGTCAAATCTATACATTTTCTTACCATTTAAAAGAATTTTTATACCTTATATGTAGCTTCTATTTCTTTTCAATTATTAATTTAAGACTTTGTTCATGCACTCAAAAATCTCCCTCTGGACTAACACATGTCCCATCATCACGGCCAAGCCCCTGGGACTAAATACGACATGGTCCATCACCAAGCCTCCTAAACTATTTCCGCATGACACATCATCAAGCCTCCCAAACTAAGTTTGACCTGGCTCACATGCACCTCATGGACTTGTTTAGAGATTCACTCTATATCATCCATATTAATTTAGTATTTATGGTCATGAAAGACTAGAAGTTAGCTTCTTTTTCTGTGTGCATCTTCAAGCTACCGCTAAAGGTAGTAAAGCGAGCTCACTCGTCCAGCCAAATCATAGGCTCTGATATTAACTAATTCATTTTTTTAATCAAAAGGTTAAATCAGTCCCAAAAAAATTGTTAATATGGCGTGATATTATTTACTTTGAGTGCCCGCGGACTTTATCAAAAGCCTCGCACCATTTAATAGTATCCCTACATTTTATTAATCGCTTCCTTTTCTTTAATAATGTTGACTTCCTTCACACACCTAACTATATTAGAAGTGACTAATCAAAAAGTAATTAACACTCGAATATATCTAGAAGTTAAATGGATTATGAACTGACAACGTTAATCATGTGCATGCCTATACAGTCTAGGTTTCTTGGATTTATTATGTGCATATATAGTAGATGAACCGTTCCATCAGACTTGAGATGATTTTGATCGACCACTAGTTATCTTTTCAAACTCATTGGCCTAGTTTATCTTAGTTACTATCACTACTTAATTTTCATCATTTTCACTAATGACTTCACTTAAAATTGAAGTGCAGTATGTCCAAGAGATGTATTATCCTAATATTTTTACACTCCCCCCGTTTATTTTTACTTATCCGGTATTCCAAAGATAGAGTTTCACTTTTACTTGTCACTTTTAACATATAAAAAAAATGATTACTTTTTTCTATTTTTTACCCTCAACATCAATTACTTGTTCCCCAAAATAATTTTCCTAAGACCAAATATTATACATCAATTAATATAGGTATCCTGGTAAAATATTCATATTAATCATTGTTTTAAAAATGACGTACAAAGTTCAATATAGACAAGTAAAAGTCAACGGAGGAAGTAATAAAGAGTTAGCTTCATCAAACTTGTGGAGAATTTCTGAACTTCCTCTGGAATTTTTGATCATGTCAGACACAATTATACAAAATCTTGAGAATGTTAAAACGATAACTTCAGAATTCAGGTACCATTTGATAATTACTTCACAAGGGTTAAACACCACTTGATGAGGAAGGCAAGAAGTTACATTAAAATGTATAAATACAATAAAGTCATATTTCTATTCTAAACTCAATGACCCTTGATCCTTGATACGCCTCTGCCAAAACCTCATACTTAAGTTTGTTAATTTTCTCTTTTGATAAATTAGAAAGCCATTTCCAATCATTTCTTTATAATTTGTTCTTTAGAAATACATCTTTTAATTAATTGGCAACTTGCATTGATTGGAGATTTCCAAGTGATTTCTTCAATATTTTCTAGGATTATAATAAAGATAATCGTTAGAGTACTTGCATTTTTATATATATATTTATCTATTTTTTTGTTAACATGTCGGCATCATTGTCATAATCCTGACTATCAAAATCATTATTCAATATAATTAATTAACGGAAGAATTAAGAAGAAGTAATTAGAAGCTGATCAGGAAATAATCAAAACGATTGTGACAAAGAGTGGACTCTATTGAAGAAATTACGTGTGTGCACATGGAGGGGTCTTCTATTTCTGAATTTTAATTAACTGATAATGACAAGCACCTGGTTTCAAAAAATAACTTCCTAATTAATTAACTTGTTAAGTTGCACTAACCTTTTCCTCTTAATAACTAAAGTTATTTTTTAAGTATAGTTTTACAAATTTATGTGCATATCATTTTCATAATAATGCAGCATTGAATGGGATGGAAGTGTTTCACAACATCTTCATTAATTAGTTACTTGAAAGAAATAAGCTAGTTTCTGAATAAATTAAAAGTCCGGATTTATGTGGTCTGCTTAAATTTGAAATGTTCATAACTTTAAAAGAACCTGCATGCTGACAACTCTTTTTTGTACTGTCTATCCCAACTTCAATGATCCACTTTTATTTTCAGTATATTGAAAAGAGAATCTTATATTTTTATATTTATAGATATTTTAACTTTTAAATTTAGTATATTACTTTTTACGGGATGATTTAGAACCACATATTCTGAAATTGTATCAATAACAATAACGTATTTAGTGTAATTTAATAAGTGAGATTTAGAGAGAATGATGCATGTGTACGTAATTTTATTCGTATGTTGTGAAGGTAAAGAGGTTGTTTCGGTAGACCGTCAACTTATATAAGGCATATCAAAATCAACAAGAAAAAGAAATACAATAGTGAAGAAATTATATAAAAGTTAATGGAAAAAAGAATAGTAACAACAACAAAAAGTACAATATATAATCAAAGCAGAGAAAAGAACATGCAAGAGTAAAATCGAAGAATAAGGTTATAGGAGAGTACTAATAATAGTACTGGTAAGAGAGACTCGATGACACTCGCCTACTTATAACTTTTATGTAAACCTTGTATTTGTATTAAAAAAATCTAGTAAATATACATAATTATTAACATGCAAACCCATTTGCAAACACAAGTGAATGGCTCAGTAGTGCGGAACAGGCTATCGAAGCCTCTCTTCCCACAAGATGTGGGTTCAAATCTGACTTGAGAAACTATTTTATCCCCTTTTTTTGCTATGTGCTCTCATTTTTTAAAAATAAACTGCATCAGTTTTTCTTTTCTCCGCATCAGTTAAAAGAACCTTAAAGCCCAATTTATACTCTAAAAAAGCTTTAAGCTTTATATTTATATAGTGTCTAAGTGGTTCGTTCTTTTTAAATATATATTGAATATTGATACTTGTTCATTAGTTTGGCAATTATTATATATTAGTTCAAGTTCATTGTCTTTGAATATCGATACTTGTTCATTAGTTTGACAATTATTATATTAGTTTAAGCTCATTGTCTTGTCTTAATATTAAGAACCCCAAACCTCAAATCATGTTCGCCTCTGATTATTTTTGTCTTTATAATAATGAATACATACTACTCTCTTCGGTCCAAAATAATTTTATTTTTTGGTGTGTGGTACATCACTTAAAAGTTAATTACTAACACTAATCAAAAGGGTCATCTGAGCATAATATGATAGCATATACTATTTATTTCCAACAAATTTCAAAGTTCGTAATAAATTTTAAAGTGATTGAATATAAATTGCAATTACAAATAAAATATGATCGATGAAACAGAGATTTTATTGATGAACATTTGTGAGTATAATTTTGTTCATCCCTTGATTCTTCTCTCTGAATTTTCTCCGTGATTCAAGGGTTGTTAGTAGTGCACTTCTCAAATATATAGGATAATTTGGACCTACTTATGATGTATTTAATCGCTAGGAATATTGGACGGTGACTTTGATAAAAATAATATTTGATGTCTTAATCTCTTTATTTTTTTATTTTTTTTATTTAACAGTCCCATTGATCATTGATATGGTAAATGATACAGCTTGGAGGTTGGTTAGCTCAACTAGTTACAAGATCAGTGGGCAGGGGCAAAATATCTTTGCTCACTACGTTAATACCAAAAAGATAGCCTAAGTTAGGAACTCTATCCTAACTTGACTTCAAGTCTTAGTATTGTTCAAGGGGGGTTCATATACAATGTTGGATGGCTTAGTTGGTTTGACCCTGAAGGATGGCATATCCCATCTATCCATGTTGACTAAGCCTTTAACTTTCCTTGGGAGATCAGTGAAAGAGTTGAAGGCATGTATTCCTTCAATATCGTGACTCAAGGCTGCTAGCTTATCTGCAGGTCTTTTAGCTTCCCTGAAACAGTGATTGATAGTGAATCGATGTTCTTCAACTATTTGATGTAGGTCCTGTATCAGCTTATCCAATCTCCATGGGGGTTTCCATTCTCTCTTGATGCATTTAGTAATCAGTAGAGAGTCTGTTTCTCCCCAAACTCTATTGTAGCCTCTATTCACACACCATTTTAGCCCATAAAGAAGGGCTTGTGCTTCAGTCGTGTTACTAGTTCCAACACCCAAGTTCATGGAGTAGGCAAAGATAATGTTTCGTTGATTGTCTCTTACAAGTCCTCTACCCCCACATCTTCCCATAATACAATTTTGTCACTGTTGATTTTTACTGCGGGTTCAGGAGGCTTGAGCCATTTGATCAAGATGGTGGTTCATTGGGGAATATTAGCATCAAAGACTCTGCATAAGTTGTTCCAGCTTTTACCTATCCTTGCTTTACCAAATTTCTTCCGAGTAACCTACAAAATAGTATAAGTAATGTTAGTTTTAGTTTTATGGAAGGAAGGCTTTACATCATCAAATTTTTTGTTGCATCTATCTCTCCATAATTCCCAACAAACTATGGAAGGGAGGGCTTTTGTTACGAAAGCTGCAATGTGGTTCTTTGTCTTCAGGTTCCACCAACTGAGTAGCAACATATTGAGGGTGTTGTGTTTGTAGTCAATTCCCAAGGAACCTGCAAAAACGTTCAAGATCCTCTTAGCATTAATTCCTTGGCAAAATAAGTGATCAACATTCTCAAGGTTAGTGTTATCAATTTCTGAGATACAATAGCGACAGCCTGGGTTAATACTAATCCCAAACTTCTTGTTATTCCTCTCATCAGTAGAGAGTCTATCATGAATATCTCTCCATGTGAGAAAAGTCATTTTGAAGGGGATGTCCTTGTTCCATATGTTTTTGGAAACAATATTGACTTCCTTCTTTTGTCTGATGACTTTCTAAGCAGATTTGGAACTAAAGTTGCCAATAGAAGTTTCAGTCCAGATTGCAAGATCCTCCTTATTGTTGTTCAAATTTATACCCATGTTGTTGATCTTTCTTCTAACATATGTGGGCAGTAGATAGTGCAAGTTTTCCCCGTGCCACACACCATTCCTGAGCACTACATTGAGCTTGATATCACTTTGGATATTACCATTAGGGATGAGTTGGTACAGAGGCCCAAACTAGACCAGTTATCAATCCAGAAAGAAATATCACCTTTCCTTATAACTCAAATACGTTTCTTATTCTTGAGTTTGATCTCACAAAGGGATTTCCACTACTGGAATTTTCTTTAGTCCATTGCACATTCATAGGGTTTTGGTTGTTATAGTATTCAGCTTTCATAAATTCACTCCAAAGTGACCTTGAAGTTCGTAGCTTCCACCATTGTTTGGCTTTAGAGGCAGTACAAATATCTTTTGACCTTCTGATGTTGGCACCACCTTCCTCATAGGGGAAACTCATGTTCTCCTAAGAAATTCAGTGATGCTTATTCCCAAGTCTTGTCCTTATCAAGAGAATCTAGCCAACCATTTTTCAATCTGCTCTAAGATCCCTTTAGGGGGGATCCACTGCACTGAGAATTGGGTAGGGGGTTAATAGGACATGCTTGATAAGGGTGGCTCTACCCCCTGTGGATAAGAGTTTAGTGTGCCAACCCCTAATCCTACTAGTGACTTTATTGACAATATCATTGTAGTGAGCCTTTTTCTTCTAACCTGTAACCAGGGGGAAACCTAGGTATTTCAATGCGAACTTATGAAAAACATTCTAATGATTCTTTTCATTCTGTTGATAGTGAAGAGACTAGCATTGGACTTTAGGGAGAAACAAATCTTGCTCTTTTTAATGAGCTGGCTAGTGACCTGTTCATATTTCTTGAGAGTGTCCAGAACCATTTGAAGGATTTTTATTCCTATTGCTAAAGATTATGGTATCGTCAACAAAAGTTAAGTGGTTTATTTGAGGTCCATGGGGGCTCATGAAGAAGCTTTTGTACCCATCCTTATTTTGTAGACCTGTCAAAATGTGAGAGAGAGGTTCAACACTTAAAATAAATAGGAAGAAAGATAGAGGGTCTCCTTGTCTCAACCCTCTAGTGGATTTAAAGAACCCATATTTTCCTCCATTAACAATAACAGAATACCAATTATTTGAAACATAATTATGAATGATATGAACCCAACTCTAAAAAAAGGATCATTTTCCTAAGAGCAAGGCATAAGAAGGACCAAGAGACCCTATCATAGGCCTAGGTCATGTCGAGCTTCATAACCATATTTCCTTATTTGTTGGGCTTGTTGATGTCACTAGTGATCTCTTGGGATAGGAGGATGTTCTCAGATATAGCTCTCCCTTTAACAAAGCCACTCTGATTTTTGGAAATAATTCTAGGAATAATTCTAGGAAGTCTACTAGCATTGATAATTTTAGA
The DNA here is from genome assembly GCA_003996215.1 of Jaltomata sinuosa. Lineage (NCBI taxonomy): Eukaryota > Viridiplantae > Streptophyta > Magnoliopsida > Solanales > Solanaceae > Jaltomata > Jaltomata sinuosa. The sequence goes on from QJPP01007283.1 coordinate 153,399, forward strand.
AATGATTTTACTAGAGACAATTCATAAACTAATAAGTGGTAAGTCAGAAAATCTTTGGGGGTGTTCAATTTTAGGGATAAGGACTAAGCAAGTATGAGTAAAAAATTAAAAAGGATGTCACCTGAGAAAAAGTCCATAACAACTTTATGGACATAAGGCGCAATGATGTTTCATGTAGCTTGATAAAAGCAACAAGTGAGTCCATGTGGCCCAAGGGCACTCTCAGGATCTAGAGAGAAGGCACATTATTTCACTTCTTAGAGGGAAGGAAGAGAACTCAACATATCATTTTCCTCTAGAGTAAGGCATCTAGGAAGGCAATCCATAGCTTTAGCATCTGGGGGGCCATTGTCTTGGCTAAACAGGTTCTTGTAGAAATTCACAGCTCCCTCAACAATTTGTTCATTTCCTTCTAACAAATTATTCTGACAGTCCATGATTTTCTTTATAGATAGCCTCCTCCTCTTATCCTTGATAAAGTTGTGGATGTAGAAAGTATTGGTGTCTCTTTCTTCCAACCATTTAGCTCTAGCTTATTGCCTAAGGATAGAGTTTTGGATTTTCATTTATCTTGTGTATTCAGTCCTGCATTTTGAGAGTTCACTTCTATTGGCTTTAATGTTATTGATTACACTATTTTCTTCCAGAACTCCTATCTAGTTTTCCAGCCTTTTGGGCTCTCATAGATATCAGCATAAGCATGTCTAGACCACAGACTAAGGTTTTTACAGGTTCTTTTAATCTTCTGGTAGAGGACATACATAGGGTTGCCCAGAACTACTTCTTCCCAATTATTTTGAATTATATCCAGGAAGTCTTTGTGACTTGTCCAGAAGTTGAAGAATTCAAAATACTTGATGAATTGAGGAGTAACTCTGTTAAGATTGACTAGGAGAGGGGTATGATCTAAGCAGGTTCTAGACAAGTGAGTCACACTAGTGGTATTAAAGTCATCAAACCACTTAATGTTATATACAAGCCTATCAAGACTTTTCCATATGGTATTAGAAGGGTCTCTATTGTCACACCAAGTGAATTTAGCACCAAAATATCCTGCATCATGCAGTCCATAATCACTGAGGCACTCTAAGAAATCTAAACTTTCCTCTAAGGTGTAAGGTTTACCTCTCATCTTTTCTGTCCTATAGAAGCTGACATTAAAGCCGCCTATAACTGATGTGCTGCCATTTTACGACACTTTCGACTCCTTTTAACTAAGAACAATCGTACGTTTTCAAGCAACCGTTGTCGTTTTTGATGGGTTTATGTTATGTTTTCAGGAAATAGGGACAAACATGGAAACGGAAGGAAATACGAGCAAAAAGAGCATTCTGGATAAGAGTGACGGTTCAGGCGACGGTCCGTCAAGTGGGTGACGGTCCGTCACCCAAACCGTCACCCTGAGGCAGCCTACTGCCTAGTGACGATGGTCCAGGCGACGGTCCGTCAAGCCAGTGACGGTCCGTCAGCCTGGCCGTCACACCTAGGCAGTCCGCGACGCGGAATCCGAGCGTTTTTGGGATTTGTTTCCTAGACTCCTATAAATACCCTATGTTAGGTTTATTTTATTTGTCAAGCTTTTTACAATAGTTCTCCCAATAGTTTTAGGAGAGAATTTGAGAGCAAGAAACACGTTTTCTTGGTCTTGAAAACGTGTTCTTGATTTGTTCTTGGGATCTTTGTTTTCTTGTTCTTGGAATAATTGAAGATTGTTTTCACTATATTATAAGGATCTCTTTTCTTTATTATGAATATGACTTTCTTCTATTCTTCTACAAGCATGATTAACTAAACCTCCCACAACTAGGGTTGTGGGAGCCATGGCTAAAGTAGCGATATAGATTCCGGGCAGCGACGGGTTCAATATATATGTTGTCACGTTGTTAATCATTCATTATTTAACGTTTTCTAGTGGTTGCAAACATTAGAACAATCCTAGGTTTAAATTTGCTTGAGTAAAGAGATTAAAACCGGGAAACTTGATTAATGACGAAGATTCGAGACTACTAACTCTCGTCTTATGATTAATGCTGTAACTAGATTAATCTACTTGATGTTTAGGATTGAAATCTAAAAGCACACCTTTTCAAGTTCGAGAGAATTGAAAAGTAAATTCGTCTATTTGGTTGAGAAACTTTTAGATGATACCATTAATTCAATCACATCGTGATATACATAAAGAAAGAACCCGGTTAAGCTTAGAATCGACATTGTTACAACGCCATGGTGAACACTTCCCTAGTTCATTCTCCTACTGATTATTTCTCATACATTATTGTTTGTTTTTGGTTCACAAATTGATCACACAAAACCCCCCCTTTTATTTACCGGAAACTATTGACCATTAGTCAACTAATTCACTAAAGACTTAACTTTCACCATATTCTCTGTGGGATCGACCCCAACCTTTATTGGGTTCTATATTTGACAACGATCGCTTACGCTTCTTAATTGGAGTGGTACTTTGAGCGTTATCAATAACACCCCAGGATCTTGGATAGTGTTAGCAGTGTTGTTGAGATCTGCCCATAGCTCTATTCTTAAGTCTTTCGAGCACTTAGCATAGACTACTGATAGAAAGATAGTAGGCTCATCATTATAGGCCACTCTAATAAGGACATGTTGTTCCTTATCTTGAATGATATCCACAATGATTTCATTGGTCCACAGAATCCAGATCTTGTTGTTAGTGTTGTCGTAACCATGTTCCATACCTAATCTCCTTCTCAAACTTTCTAGCTTACTCCTGTCCACTAGAGGTTCTTGAAGGCAAATTAATGAAAGTTGATATTGTTGTTTGAAAAGAGTAAGTCTTCCAATGGATCTATTGGATCCAATCCCTCTTATATTCCATGAGAGAAACTTAATCATTGGAAACATCAGAGGGGGGAGGATTTGTTCATGATATTGTTTTCTCATAGTTTGATTCTCTATAAGGAAAAATCCCCTGGATTGGTAATGTTCCTGGGAGATAGATTGTTTGCCAAGGTGATTTTTTGAGGTGTTTCTTAATAATCATCCATAAAATTCTGCTCCTAGTATTGTTTTCTGATCACTCCATTATCAGATTTAGAGGATATATTATCTTCTTCAGCTCCCTCTATAATCATGTTGGTGTGTTCTTATCCTAGAGCTTCCAAGCTTTCTTCTTTCTGGTGATTATCTGGTGGATCAGGCTCCAAACTCATATGATAGTCTTCTTCTTTTGTAGGAGGTAAAAAGACTCTTGGAGGTAGAGCCTTTTCCCCCTAGTTGTTGTTGTCCTTTACCTTTTGAAGATTTAAGGAAGTCCAAGTGCTTGGGGGGTTTCCTTGTTCATGATCAAACCTCCATTGAACATAGTTTGAGATTCTCCAACTAACAAAACATTATTTGGGATGTTGACTTTTTTAGTTAATTTCTTTTTTTTACTACTCATGTGAAGTCCATCTTCCTTATTGATATCGAGATAGTTGTCTATCTCACCTTGAATTTTTTCCTTTAGATTATTGAGGCCAGAACACGCAAAAGATTTGGTCCTTCTTACGTTGAGTCTAGCAGCTTATTTCTTAGCCCTGTCTTCCATTCTTTCTTTGTTCTTTTTAGTAAGTGCATTGTCAACTCTAGTAAGTTTTGCTTGATGATTCAGTTGGTTCTCTCCCTTTTTTTTGTTGTTTGCAGCCTTGGAATCTTGGTTGATACGCATCTCAACATCTTCTTCATTGTCCTGGAGATGATTAAATCTATTAGAGTTCACTTTGGTGATATTGTGGGGCTTGTTGCTTTGGTTTCCCTTGTCATTGTTTTCTTTACTTTGATTTTCTCCTTTGTTTTTCCTTTTATCCACATTGTGCCATCCTTCCTCTACACCCACAACATATGCCTCTTTTCTCTTACTCATTTCAGGTCCCTTGGTACCTTTAGCTTGGAATATTTGATGTTTTGCGCCATTTTCTTTTTGGTTGTTGTTATTTTCTTGGTGATTGTCATATGATCCTCTTTGTCTCTGCTTATGTTTAGTGATATCATCGTCTTTCTCATTCTCTTTATTTATTCTCAACTCGGGATGGAGGTGTCTACAGTTCAGATTCATATGTCGGTAGATATTACAGTGCGCACAGAAGGCAGGAATAGTCTCATACTCAATTTTTTGATCAAATTTTTCTATTTCCCCCCTTAGGTCTTGATGACTACCGCCACTTCATGGATAAGTGGCTTCATAAGTTCAATTTTCACCTTTAGCTTAGAAGTAGTGGGTCTGGTTTTAGCTTGAGTAGCTTTTTCCATGATGATAGGGTTTCGAATAGGGCTAACAATTTTACACAAAGTAGCCCATTCATAGTAGTTCCAGGGATGGTTTGGGAGGTTTATCCAGACCAGAGCCAAAGTATTATTTGCTTCATGTTTGAACTTTGTGGACCATTTCTGTATTTTCATACTATTCTCCTCATACAAGTCAATGAAGTTCTTGGAGTATATGGTTTTGAAGTCCTCTTCATTTTCCACATCTATGAACACATGTTTAAGATCCTTTGCCCCTATTTTCACCACACCTCTAAGTGGTGTAATTTTCACAAATTCAGCCCTAATTTTGTCAATAGAAGGCTGGTTTTGGAAAATTTATCTACAATGGTCCATTTACAAGTGTTGGCCAGCAACTCGTTCTCTTCCTCAGTGAAGATGATGATTTGTTTACCCTTGTCAAATTCATGTTTCCTAGGTGAGAGTCTAATTCTCCCCCTGTTGTGAGTCTATGATGTTAGAGCTCCAATATACATATTTGTTTCTACCTTCTACCTCGCCACTGCCATTAGAAAATGTGGTGTTTGGATTGTTGTTGGTAGCAGCTCGAGGGTCATTGTGGGTGGATATGGGGTTCAATGTAGTAGTAGGTTGGGAGTGGAGAAAAGTGAAAGGATTTTGTCCTTTTGGATCCGGTGGGTCTAGGAGGTTAGGTTAGGAAAGGTCCAGATAGATCAATGGTAAAGCTCATCCCTTCTGTAACACCCCAGAATTTAGACCAGCTTTAAAAACCCAGAACTCAGCAAAACTTAAGAAAATTCCATCTCCAGTCAAGCACCACAGGCTGACCCACCGGCGTCATGGACACAACGGCCCATCAGGGGTCCATGTGGAAGGGCCCAGAGGCTCAGTCTAGGCCGAATACATCTAAATGAGGGACCTGACGGGCATCGGAGGTCTGATGGGCCATTGGGCAGCCCGTAAGGAGGAGCCAGCACCTCAGTTCCATCCTCTCTTGCCCCAATGGGTAAGTTTCCACGGGCGTTGCTGAAGGGATGGGTGATAACGCTCAAAGTACCACTCCAATTAAGAAGCGTAAGCGATCGTTGTCAAATATAGAACCCAACAAAGGTTGGGGTCGATCCCACAGAGAATATGGTGAAAGTTAAGTCTTTAGTGAATTAGTTGACTAATGGTCAATAGTTTCCGGTAAATAAAAGGGGGGTTTTGTGTGAACAATGTGTAAACAAAATGAACAATAATGTATGAGAAATAATCAGTAGGAGAATGAACTAGGGAAGTGTTCACCATGGCGTTGTAACAATGTCGATTCTAAGCTTAACCGGGTTCTTTCTTTATGTGTGTCACGATGTGATTGAATTGATGGTATCATCTAAACGTTTCTCAACCAAATAGACAAATTTACTTTTCAATTCTCTCGAACTTGAAAAGGTGTGGTTTTTATATTTCAATCCTAAACATCAAGTAGATTAATCTAGTTACAGCATTAATCATAAGACGAGAGTTGGTAGTCTCGAATCCTCGTAGTTAACCAAATTTCTCGGTTTCTAATCTCTTTACTCAAGCAAATTAAACCTAGGTATGTTCTAATGTTTGCAACCACTAGAAAACGTTAAATAATGAATGATTAACAACGTGACCACATATATGTTGAATCCGACGCTACCCGGAATCTATAATGCTACGTTTGCCATGGCTCGCATAACCCTAGTTGTGGGAGTTTAGTTACTCATGCTATTAAGAGAAGAGAAGAAAGTCATATTCATAATAAAGAGAAAAGATTCTTACAATATATTGAAAACAAGCTTCAATAATCCAAGAACAAGAACCAAGATCCCAAGAACAATTCAAGAACACGATTTCAAGAAGTAGAAAACGTGTTTCTTGCTCTCCAAGTTTCGCTTAAATCTCTCCTAAAACTATTGGGAGAACTATTGTAAAAAGCTTAACAAATAAAATAAACCTAACATAGGGTATTTATAGGAGTCTAGGAAACAAAGTCCCAAAAATGTTAGGATTCCGCGTAGCGGACTGCCTAGGTGTGACGGCCAGGCTTGACGGACCGTCGCCGGAACCGTCACCCTTAGGCAGTGGACTGCCTCCACTTGACGGTCACATGTGACGGACCATCACATGTGTGACGGACCGTCACTCAGGCCGTCACTCTTATCCAGAATGTCGTTTTGCTCGTTTTTCCTTCCGTTTCCATGTTTGTCCCTATTTCCTGAAAATACAACATAAAAACATCAAAAACGACAACGGTTGCTTGAAAACGTATGATTGTTCTTAGTTTAAAGGAGTCGAAAGTGCCGTAAAATGGCGGCACATCAACACCCTCAACTTAGACGTTCGCTTGTCCTCAAGCAACATAACATAAAAGAAAACAATAAGACGACTCAACTAAGAAAACAAACTCGTGTCTCTAGCAACTCATGGTCATTCAACATCTTATTCAATTTTAAATCAAGCTCCCTCGTAGCACACAAATGTATGAAACACTAACTTGCAAGGATCCAAACATGTCATTCCGATATGATAGAACACTTAACATACACATGCGCAGCTATCCTAACAGTCAATAGATAATACAGAAATCTTGGTGCCCTCACCACAAAGAAATCCCACACATAAGATTTGGGACTAGGTAAGCGCTCACACTCACAAACGATTTCAAACAATGCACATGCGATACCATAGGCTTGCCCTTACTATTCTATTTCAGTTCTTCAGAAAGCTGCTCAGGATCACTACAGGACTTGTTTTGGCTTGTAATGAGGCTTCAGTTGCGGGTAGGATACATTTAGGGGTTAGTGACTAAGCCCTCCTTGGAACCACCGACGTCTTATTACCACATACTTTACTTTGTCCATCCTTATTCACCTTTTTATTTCCTTCTCTCTAGCTACAGGTGCGGTCTCTTTATTTTGACAATTCTTTTTATTACTTCTTCGATCTTTTTCATCTCTTTTTTTTCTTTTCTTAGGCACACACCCGAATTTTCATTCTATTCGCAACCAATCTTCTCCATCCTCTTTTTCTTATCATTCACCTCTATAGTAGCCACCCTCAACTTAGGCTGATTGCCTGAGTTGAGGTGCACGATGTCCAAGGAAGGACCAGGGCCAAAACAGGGATTCAAAGTTGAACAGGAACGGTGACGGGTTATTGAAAGAACATGGTCAATTATGGCTTAAACAGGGATCAAAGGGATTATTCACATTTGGACGGTCTTATAGGCTAAGTGGACTGCACACAAAAAGGGCCTGTGATCCTTTCCTAAGCAACCAACTTCAAACTTTAACAAAATAGACCGGGCAAGTTCTAGATGCATGCACATAGTAAGAGTTTATAACAATACGCTCACACACACTTGGCACCAAGAAACCATACCACTACCAACTATCAAGACAACAACTCGGCTTAACATACTTATTCCAATCATAACCACACAATGACATCCAAGGATCCAGACAGTCAATCGTTTCAACATAAGTACAAAACCAGAAAATTTTCAGAGGGGGCTCCTTTTAGTCAAGAAAAACGCCATGATGCTTGCTATAGACACTAGAAAACAACTAAAAATTTAAACGACAATCTAAACATGCCGGTTCTACTAGATAGCACACCGGAGGGAAAAGAAACACGGCAACAAAAACCCTCGGTGGTGCATGACTCACAGGTATACCAACACCCTCAACTTAGACTCATGCATTGTCCCCAATGCATACATACGAAAACTAAAAACTGTGAGAATAAGGAATACCTGTGAAGTCCATCGGTCTCAGATTCTGACATGATGTTGGAGACCGCCAGGGTCTCCAAAGCAGGAGAAATCGATGGAGTGTGTGCACGCGACAACCTCATGTTGCGTTTCAGCTTCTTCTTTTATTGGCTCCACAGCTAGTAGTGACAACTTCTTCGCTCTTTCTTTGCAGATTCTCTTGCGGTGTTTTCGTTTCCTTGATCTATTTTCAACGCCTTCCTCTACAGGTTTCTCTTCTTCCGATCCCAACTTTGTTCTCGTAATAGCTCGGGTCTCAACCATACCCTTCTCCTCGAGATGCACATCCGCAGGAACTTCCCCAATAACATTGACGACCGCGACCACCCTCATGTCACTTGGTTGCTTCATCAATTTGGACACATCGAACTTGACAACTTCATTGTTTAGTCTGAAGGTCAGTTCGTTTCTTTCCATGTCAACCAATACTCTTACCGTGGCTAGCAATGGTCGTCCCAAGATTATGGGAACTTCAAAATCCACTTCGCAATCCAAGATCACAAAGTCAGCTGGGAAGATAAGCTTATCGATCTTTACTAGCACATCAGACAATATTCCCACGGGTCGCTTTACCGAACGGTCAGCCATCAACACTCTCATGGACGTTGGTTTAGGAGCTCCCAAGCCCAGTTGCTTATAGATTGCTAGCAGCATCAAGTTGATGCTAGCACCAAGATCACATAAGGCTTTTCCGAAGTTGAGCTTCCCAATGGTACAGGGAACAGTAAAAGCACCGGGATCTTCCTTCTTGTCCACTAACGATCTAGATGAAATTGCACTGCAATGGTGGAGATTGTCTTCTGGTTCAAAACTTACCGACCTCTTCTTTGTAATCAAGTCCTTCATGAACTTGGCATATCCGGGCATTTGTTCAAGCGCTTCCACCAATGGGATGTTTATTGATATCTGCTTGAGCATGGTCAGGAAATTCAGGAACTTACCATCTTCCATTTTTTTCTTCAGGCGTTGTGGGAAAGGAGGCGGTGGCCGAGGCATCATAGTTGGAAGCATTTCAGCTTCCTTGCTTTTATCCGTGGGATTTTGAGTAGCCTCCTCAACCTCTTTGTCGTTGGCGTCATCACCCTCAACTTGTGTCTGAATTACCGGATGTGATTCCGGTAATATTTTGCCTCTTCTTGTAGTGATCGCCATACAGCTTGCGTCGTTCCTCGGTTTTGAATCGTGTCACTCGGCAAGGTACTTGTCTTCCTTTGGTTTAGAGATGCCGAGATTAAGCCCACTTGCTGCTCCAATTGCTTAATCGAGGTGGAATGCGCCTCCACTATTTGACTCATGGCCGATAACTCAGTCCTTATCTCCTTCACCCCAGAGTCAGTTGATTCTACCTTCAGCAGCATCTTCGCCATCATGTTCTCTAGCTTGGAAGTCCCTGCCTCGTTGCTAGCTTTGTCCCGATTACCAGGTGGTACATACAAGCCACCTCTATCGGTGTTATTCCTCCAGTTTCCCTGCTCGCGATCTCTGTAGCCAGCTTTTTCGTAGTAGTTGTCTTTCTGATAGGTCCAACCTTGGTTTCCTTGGCCATTGGCCTGGACACCCCCCAAGTAATTCGCCTCCTCATCAGTTTCCAACTCTGCTGCTCTACCTTGGGAACCCACAGCTTTTACCTTCTCCATACCTCCTGAAAACAAGTGCTTTGTCAGTAGATCCAACTGCGTTTTCAGATGCGCCATGTCTTGGTCGCGCTCCTCCCCTTTTCTGCGCTGCTCAGCTGACATACCAACTGCATAAGTGCTAGCTGCTACCTCTGTATCCCGTGTATGCCAGGCCCTGTTGGTTTTGGTGAGCCTGTCCAAAATAGTTGTGGCCTCAACAAAAGTGAGACCCATGAATGCACCACCTGCTGCGTTGTCCAACGTCGGCTTGGTAGCCGAATTCAGTGCCCTGTAGAACGTCTGCATCAAAAAGTTGTCGGTCAACTGATGGTTCGGGCATTGTGTCAGCTTCTTCTTGAACCGCAACCAAGTCTCATGTAACGCTTCGTGAGGTTGCTGTCTGAAATTGCTAATTTCTTCCCTCTACTGTATAATCCTAGAGGGAGGAAAGAACCTTTCAAGGAAAGCTCCTTTCAACTCTCCCCAAGTTGTGATAGAGTCGGGGGTCAGCTCTGTCAACCACAATGCTGCCTCATCAGACAGAGACAACGGAAACAACCTGAGCCTGATTGCTGTCTGACTTACTCCAGGCAACTCGAACGACTTGCAGATGCCCACGAAATTCAGCAGGTGCTGGTTTGGATCATCACCAGTGGCACTACGGAACACTCCTCTCAAGTTCAACAGCTGGATCATCGTGCTAGTGATGTTGAACTTGGCTCCGGGCGCTAGCGGTGGAAGAGCAACGGCGCCCGTAGCGCCAACTCCATCCAAGTCGATATCCTCATCATTCAGCATAACATCGTCCTGCAGACCACCAGCATTCAGATTTTGTTGGGCCTGCAGTTCTGCAGCGATCCTTGTTGCCTCTAGTTGTGCGGCCATATTCCGCCTTAATGTTCTAGCAAGCTCGGGGTCGTAAGGTAATATTGATTCACCCGAGCGCCGGGTACTTGGCATGCACAACTCTGTACCCTGTCAAAAACAAAAACAACAAATAAACATAAAAGCGGGAAAGTATGACTAAGAGTCAATTAAACACACCGGACTTAATAAACAACCGTATTCCCCGGCAACGGCGCTAAAATTTGATAACGCTCAAAGTACCACTCCAATTAAGAAGCGTAAGCGATCGTTGTCAAATATAGAACCCAACAAAGGTTGGGGTCGATCCCACAGAGAATATGGTGAAAGTTAAGTCTTTAGTGAATTAGTTGACTAATGGTCAATAGTTTCCGGTAAATAAAAGGGGGGTTTTGTGTGAACAATGTGTAAACAAAACGAACAATAATGTATGAGAAATAATCAGTAGGAGAATGAACTAGGGAAGTGTTCACCATGGCGTTGTAACAATGTCGATTCTAAGCTTAACCGGGTTCTTTCTTTATGTGTGTCACGATGTGATTGAATTAATGGTATCATCTAAACGTTTCTCAACCAAATAGACGAATTTACTTTTCAATTCTCTCGAACTTGAAAAGGTGTGCTTTTTATATTTCAATCCTAAACATCAAGTAGATTAATCTAGTTACAACATTAATCATAAGACGAGAGTTGGTAGTCTCGAATCCTCGTAGTTAACCAAATTTCCCGGTTTTAATCTCTTTACTCAAGCAAATTAAACCTAGGCATGTTCTAATGTTTGCAACCACTAGAAAACGTTAAATAATGAATGATTAACAACGTGACCACATATATATTGAACCCGACGCTACCCGGAATCTATAATGCTACGTTTGCCATGGCTCCCACAACCCTAGTTGTGGGAGTTTAGTTACTCATGCTATTAAGAGAAGAGAAGAAAGTCATATTCATAATAAAGAGAAAAGATTCTTACAATATAATGAAAACAAGCTTCAATAATCCAAGAACAAGAACCAAGCTCCCAAGAACAATTCAAGAACACGATTTCAAGAAGTAGAAAACGTGTTTCTTGCTCTCCAAGTTTCGCTTAAATCTCTCCTAAAACTATTGGGAGAACTATTGTAAAAAGCTTAACAAATAAAATAAACATAACATAGGGTATTTATAGGAGTCTAGGAAACAAAGTCCCAAAAACGTTAGGATTCCGCGTAGCGGACTGCCTAGGTGTGACGGCCAGGCTTGACGGACCGTCACTGGCTTGACAGACCGTCGCCGGAACCGTCACCCTTAGGCAGTGGACTGCCTCCACTTGACGGTCACATGTGATGGACCGTCACATGTGTGACGGACCGTCACTCAGGCCGTCACTCTTATCCAGAATGTCGTTTTTCTCGTTTTTCCTTCCGTTTCCATGTTTGTCCCTATTTCCTGAAAATACAACATAAAAACATCAAAAACGACAACGGTTGCTTGAAAACGTACGATTGTTCTTAGTTTAAAGGAGTCGAAAGTGCCGTAAAATGGCGGCACATCAACACCCTCAACTTAGACGTTCGCTTGTCCATAAGCAACATAACATAAAAGATAACAATAAGATGACTCAACTAAGAAACAAGCTCGTGTCTCTAGCAACTCATGGTCATTCAACATCTTATTTAATTTTAAATCAAGCTCCCTCGTAGCACACAAATATATGAAACACTAAATTGCAAGGATCCAAACATGTCATTCCGATATGATAGAACACTTTACGTATACACGCGCAGCTATCCTAACAGTCAATAGATAATACAGAAATCTTGGTGCCCCCACCGCAAAGAAGTCCTACGCACAAGATTTGGGACTAGGTAAGCGCTCACACTCACAAACGATTTCAAACAATGCACATGCGATACCATAGGCTTGCCCTTACTATTCTATTTCAGTTCTTCAGAAAGCCGCTTATAATCACTACAGGACTTGTTTTGGCTTGTAATGAGGCTTCAGGTGCGGGTAGGATACATTTAGGGGTTAGTGACTAAGCCCTCCTTGGAACCACCGACGTCTTATTACCACATACTTTACTTTGTCCATCCTTATTCACCTTTTTATTTCCTTCTCTCTAGCTACAGGTGCGGTCTCTTTATTTTGACAATTCTTTTTATTACTTCTTCGATCTTTTTCATCTCTTTTTTTTCTTTTCTTAGGCACACACCCGAATTTTCATTCTATTCACAACCAATCTTCTTCATCCTCTTTTTCTTATCATTCACCTCTATAGTAGCCACCCTCAACTTAGGCTGATTGCCTGAGTTGAGGTGCACGATGTCCAAGGAAGGACCAGGGCCAAAACAGGGATTCAAAGTTAAACAGGAACGGTGATGGGTTATTGAAGGAACATGGTCAATTATGGCTTAAACAGGGATCAAAGGGATTATTCACATTTGGATGGTCTTATAGGCTAAGTGGACTGCATACAAAAAGGGCCTGCGATCCTTTCCTAAGCAACCAATCTTCAAACTTTAACAAAATAGACCGGGCAAGTTCTAGATGCATGCACAGAGTAAGAGTTTATAACAATACGCTCACACACACTTGGCACCAAAAAACCATACCACTACCAACTATCAAGACAACAACTCGGCTTAACATACTTATTCCAATCATAACCACACAATGACATCCAAGGATCCAGACAGTCAATCGTTTCAACATAAGTACAAAACCAGAAAATTTTCAGAGGGGGCTCCTTTTAGTCAAGAAAAACGCCATGATGCTTGCTATAGACACTAGAAAACAACTAAAAATTTAAACGACAACCTACACATGCCAGTTCTACTAGATAGCACACTGGAGGGAAAAGAAACACGGCAACAAAAACCCTCGGTGGTGTATGACTCACAGGTATACCAACACCCTCAACTTAGACTCATGCATTGTCCCCAATGCATACATACGAAAACTAAAAACTGTGAGAATAAGGAATACCTGTGAAGTCCATCGGTCTCAGATTCTGACATGATGTTGAAGACTGCCAGGGTCTCCAAAGCTGGAGAAATCGATGGAGTGTGTGCACGCGACAACCTCATGTTGCGTTCCAGCTTCTTCTTTTATTGGCTCCACAGCTAGTCGTGATAACTTCTTCGCTCTTTCTTTGCAGATTCTCTTGCGGTGTTTTCGTTTCCTTGATCTATTTTCACCGCCTTCCTCTACAGGTTTCTCTTCTTCCGATCCCAACTTTGTTCTCATAATAGCTCGGGTCTCAACCATACCCTTCTCCTCGAGATGCACATCCGCAGGAACTTCCTCAATAACATTGATGACCGCGACCACCCTCATGTCACTTGGTTGCTTCATCAATTTGGACACATCGAACTTGACAACTTCATTATTTAGTCTGAAGGTCAGTTCGTTTCTTTCCATGTCAACCAATACTCTTGCCGTGGCTAGCAATGGTCGTCCCAAGATTATGGGAACTTCAAAATCCACTTCGCAATCCAAGATCACAAAGTCAGCTAGGAAGATAAGCTTACCGATCTTTACTAGCACATCAGACAATATTCCCACGGGTCGCTTTACCGAACGGTCAGCCATCAACACTCTCATGGATGTTGGTTTAGGAGCTCCCAAACCCAGTTGCTTATAGATTGCTAGCGGCATCAAGTTGATGCTAGCACCAAGATCATATAAGGCTTTTCCGAAGTTGAGCTTCCCAATGGTACAGGGAACAGTAAAAGCACCGGGATCTTCCTTCTTGTCCACTAACGATCTAGATGAAATTGCACTGCAATGGTGGAGATTGTCTTCTGGTTCGAAACTTACCGACCTCTTCTTTGTAATCAAGTCCTTCATGAACTTGGCATATCCGGGCATTTGTTCAAGCGCTTCCACCAATGGGATGTTTATTGATATCTGCTTGAGCATGGTCAGGAAATTCAGGAACTTACCATCTTCCATTGTTTTCTTCAGGCGTTGTGGGAAAGGAGGCGGTGGCCGAGGCATCATAGTTGGAAGCTTTTCAGCTTCCTTGCTTTTATCCGTGGGCTTTTGAGTAGCCTCCTCAACCTCTTTGTCGTTGGCGTCATCACCCTCAACTTGAGTCTGAATTACCGGATGTGATTCCGGTAATATTTTGCCGCTTCTTGTAGTGATCGCCATACAGCTTGCGTCGTTCCTCGGGTTTTGAATCGTGTCACTCGGCAAGGTACCTGTCTTCCTTTGGTTTAGAGATGCCGAGATTAAGCCCACTTGCTGCTCCAATTGCTTAATCGAGGTGGAATGCGCCTCCACTATTTGACTCATGGCCGATAACTCAGTCCTTATCTCCTTCACCCCAGAGTCAGTCGATTCTAGCTTCAGCAGCATCTTCGCCATCATGTTCTCTAGCTTGGAAGTCCCTGCCTCGTTGCTAGCTTTGTCCCGATTACCAGGTGGTACATACAAGCCACCTCTATCGGTGTTATTCCTCCAGTTTCCCTGCTCGCGATCTCTATAGCCAGCTTTTTCGTAGTAGTTGTCTTTCTAATAGGTCCGACCTTGGTTTCCTTGGCCATTGGCCTGGAAACCCCCCAAGTAATTCGCCTCCTCATCAGTTTCCAACTCTGCTGCTCTACCTTGGGAACCCACAGGTTTTACCTTCTCCATACCTCCTGAAAACAAGTGCTTTGTCAGTAGGTCCAACTGCGTTTTCAGATGCGCCATGTCTTGGTCGCGCTCCTCCCCTTTTCTGCGCTGCTCAGCTGACATACCAACTGCATAAGTACTAGCTGCTACCTCTGTATCCCGTGTATGCCAGGTCCTGTTGGTTTTGGTGAGCCTGTCCAAAGTAGTTGTGGCCTAAACAAAAGTGAGACCCATGAATGCACCACCTGCTGCGTTGTCCAACGTCGGCTTGGTAGCCGAATTCAGTGCCCTGTAGAACGTCTACATTAAAAAGTTGTCGGTCAACTGATGGTTCGGGCATTGTGTCAGCTTCTTCTTGAACCGCAACCAAGTCTCATGTAACGCTTCGTGAGGTTGCTGTCTGAAATTGCTAATTTCATCCCTCAATTGTATCATCCTAGAGGGAGGAAAGAACCTTTCTAGGAAAGCTCCTTTCAACTCTCCCCAAGTTGTGATAGAGTCGGGGGTCAGCTCTGTCAACCACAATGCTGCCTCATCAGATAGAGAAAACAGAAACAACCTGAGCCTGATTGCTGTCTGACTTACTCCAGGCAACTCGAACGACTTGCAGATGCCCACGAAATTCATCAGGTGCTGGTTTGGATCATCACCAACGGCACCACGGAACACTCCTCTCAAGTTCAACAGCTGGATCATCGTGCTAGTGATGTTGAACTTGGCTCCGGGCGCTAGCAGTGGAAGAGCAATGGCGCCCGTAGCGCCAACTCCATCCAAGTCGATATCCTCATCATTCAGCATAACATCGTCCTGCAGACCACCAGCATTCAGATTTTGTTGGGCCCGCAGTTCTGCAGCGAGCCATGCTGCCTCTAGTTGTGCGGCCATATTCCGCCTTAATGTTCTAGCAAGCTCGGGGTCGTAAGGTAATGTTGATTCACCCGAGCGCCGGGTACTTGGCATGCACAACTCTGTACCCTGTCAAAAACAAAAACAACAAATAAACGTAAAAGCAGGAAAGTATGACTAAGAGTCAAATAAACACACCGGACTTAATAAACAACCGTATTCCCTGGCAACGGCGCCAAAATTTGATAACGCTCAAAGTACCACTCCAATTAAGAAGCGTAAGCGATCGTTGTCAAATATAGAACCCAACAAACGTTGGGGTCAATCCCACAGAGAATATGGTGAAAGTTAAGTCTTTAGTGAATTAGTTGACTAATGGTCAATAGTTTCCGGTAAATAAAAGGGGGGTTTTGTGTGAACAATGTGTAAACAAAACGAACAATAATGTATGAGAAATAATCAGTAGGAGAATGAACTAGGGAAGTGTTCACCATGGCGTTGTAACAATGTCGATTCTAAGCTTAACCGGGTTCTTTCTTTATGTGTGTCACGATGTGATTGAATTAATGGTATCATCTAAACGTTTCTCAACCAAATAGACGAATTTCCTTTTCAATTCTCTCAAACTTGAAAAGGTGAGCTTGCTTATTTCAATCCTAAAACATCAAGTAGATTAATCTAGTTACAGCATTAATCATAAGACGAGAGTTGGTAGTCTCGAATCCTCGTAGTTAACCAAATTTCCCGGTTTTAATCTCTTTACTCAAGCAAATTAAACCTAGGCATGTTCTAATGTTTGCAACCACTAGAAAACGTTAAATAATGAATGATTAACAACGTGACCACATATATATTGAACCCGACGCTACCCGGAATCTATAATGCTACGTTTGCCATGGCTCCCACAACCCTAGTTGTGGGAGTTTAGTTACTCATGCTATTAAGAGAAGAGAAGAAAGTCATATTCATAATAAAGAGAAAAGATTCTTACAATATAATGAAAACAAGCTTCAATAATCCAAGAACAAGAACCAAGCTCCCAAGAACAATTCAAGAACACGATTTCAAGAAGTAGAAAATGTGTTTCTTGCTCTCCAAGTTTCGCTTAAATCTCTCCTAAAACTATTGGGAGAACTATTGTAAAAAGCTTAACAAATAAAATAAACCTAACATAGGGTATTTATAGGAGTCTAGGAAACAAAGTCCCAAAAATGTTAGGATTCCGCGTAGCGGACTGCCTAGGTGTGACGGCCAGGCTTGACGGACCGTCACTGGCTTGACGGACCGTCGCCGAAACCGTCACCCTTAGGCAGTGGACTGCCTCCACTTGACGGTCACATGTGATGGACCGTCACATGTGTGACGGACCGTCACTCAGGCCGTCACTCTTATCCAGAATGTCGTTTTTCTCGTTTTTCCTTCCGTTTCCATGTTTGTCCCTATTTCCTGAAAATACAACATAAAAACATCAAAAATGACAATGGTTGCTTGAAAACGTACGATTGTTCTTAGTTTAAAGGAGTCGAAAGTGCCGTAAAATGGCGGCACATCAATGGGCCATGGGTCTGCCCATGGGAATGTTCCAGAGGGCCAACCCAGTCTGCATTATCCGGACACCTTGGTTGACGGGCCATCGTAGGTCCGACGCCCATCGAGCAACTTGTCCAGCGGTGACTTTTCCAAAATTTCTAGTTTTAAGTTGGGGACATTCTGGTCTTTTCCCATTTCTTTTAACTCCGATCCTAAGTCGTTTTGGGAGTAATTAAAGGGATTTGACTCCATTTTCCTCATTACTCTTAAATTCAATCGACACTTAGCAACATCAGACAAGAACAGAAGTGCTTTCTCTCAATAACAAGGCAGAGGGTTTCCTCCTAGTTCAACACCAAAATCCAAAGGTTCAACTGTAGAATCTTCCTCCAGGTATGTGGGATTTTACTAGTGGGCTCCTTTCACTCGCTAGGCCCCTAGAACTCAGTCAGTTCTTCAGTTTCTCCATGATTACTCAGACCTAGGTTTATAAACCCTAGAGACTTCCTTGCTATTCAGATGGTATAACTTATATGATGGTAGTTCATGTTCTTGGATAATTAGTATAGTTTCATGTATAAAACTCAGAAACCCTAGCTTGTGTTAACTTCAGTATTTCATGAATTATACATGCTAGGAAGATCAGTCAGACAATCATGCTTCAGAATTTGAATGTCATATCTTTCAGTATATGTATGTTGCATTCTCAGATTATATCAGTATTTTGAGCTATCAACTATTACAATTGCATGTTATCTTGTATTCGGTTGGGAGTAGACTTAGTACCGAGCAGATAAGGAGATTAAGGATCAACTGTCAGTTTAGGCTGAGACCTTTAGTAGCAGTCCCTAAGTCACCGTAGGTATGAAAGGGGTCAGCTGCCAGATTAGGTTGGTCACCTTTGTCCCTAGAGGACATCAATTTAGTGGACCCATGTCAGACTTATTCATACCATTGGCAAGGTATGAACACCCTCCCATCCAGGGTTACAGGTCGGCCCCATAGTTAGCTCAGCTTCGGGTATGTCGGTTAATAGTGTCTCCCACAGTCAGACTCATGTTGCATTGATCTTATAATCAGTTATTCAGTTCAGCATGCTATATTCTCATGATATTTATTTGGTCATTGCATCTCAGCTTACTTCTTAGTTTATGCTTTAGTATACATATTCCCATGTTTAGCCCTTGTATTATTCAGCTCAACACATATCTCGCATGCTCATAACATTCAAAGTACTAACACATACTTTTGTGCTACATCATTTTATGATGTAGGTTCAAGTGCTCAGCATCTAGATCGCGCTTAGATCGACTTCCAGTCCTACTCAGCAGCTTCAATGGTGAGTCCTCATAGCTCGAGGATGATAGACATGCTGTACTTTTTAGTCTTTACATTTCAGTTTCAGACTTGTTAGAGTTAGTTGGGGGCATGTCCCAGCAACTCACATCAGTTAGAGGCTTTCAGACATAGACTAGATTCAGTTTGAGTTGGTAGTGTTATTTTCAGTCATCACTATACTCTTTATACATTTTGTATTCAGACATATTTTTGGGCTCTTCCCCATTTTAGTTATTAAACTATTTTCAATTTCCGCATAATATAAGTTTTAACTTGAAATTGTTTAGACATGCCAGACCATGGGTTAGCTTGGGGTCACTTGTGATTCTAAGCACTGTGTTACATCTAGGGGTAGCCTCGGGGCATGACAAACTTAGTATCAGAGCATCAGGTTTAAGTGTCCTATGGTATCTGAAAGCCGCGTCAAGTAGAGCCTTCTTCGTGGTTGTGAAGCGCGCCACACTTATGGGAGAGGAGCTATGAGACATTATTAGGAAGAACTTTCCTTCTTTTTTTCCATCTCGTGCTATGGAATATGAACTCTATTTAACCACCTTCTAACTCCTGCCCTTCGCATTTCAAAAAAATGCCTCCCAGAAGAGCTAATGCCAGGAATCAGCCATCACCAACAGCTCCAGCAGACCCATTGAATGAGCAAGTCACGCATACCAAATTTAGGGTTGCTTTCCAAGTGCTTGATCAGTCCATGACCACCCAGGTCAACCAGTAGGCTGTAGCACCATCTCCGCCTCAGACTAACATTGCTGCAGCAAGAATTTGGGACTTCACTCGGATGAACCCTCCGAAATTTCATGGGTCTAAGTCAGAAGAAGATCCGTAAGAGTTTCTTGATGACATCCAGAAGGTAATAGATATTATGGGTGTCACTCCAATCGAGGGTGCAAATTTGGCTGCCTATCAGTTGAAATGAGTGGCCTAATTGGTACCAGTAGTGGAAAGAATCTTATGGTACTAATGCAGGCCCAGTAAGTTAGAACCTTTTCAAGACTACTTTTCTGGACCGGTTTTTTCCACTTGATCTCAGGGAAGCCAAGGTCCAGGAATTTATTAACTTGAAGCAGAATGACATGAGTGTGAAGGATTATGCTCTCAAGTTCACACAGCTATCCAAGTATGCTCTAGCGATAGTAGTTGACTCTAGAGCTCGTATGAGCAAGTTCGTGTCTGGTGTGTCTGATGATGTGGTCAAGAAATGTAAGACTGCCATGCTCATTAAGGAAATAAACATCTCTAGGTTGGTTACTTATGCTCAACAGATTGAGAAGGAGAAAATCAAGGAAAAGGGAGGAGACAGTAAGAGAGCTAGGACAAGTGACTTTAGCTACTCTCAGCAGAGGTTAGAGGGTGGTAACTGCTCTCTGTTTTGTCAGAAGACTTTAGCTCCAGCTTCATCTTCTGCTAGTGCCCCAATGCCAAAGTTCAAGAATGATCAACGGGGATAGGGCATCTGGCTCTAAGTCCCAAGGTACAGTTACTAGCAGGCGCACTCATCCAGTGTGTAAAAAATATGGTAGGAACCACCAGGGTGAGTGCATGGCAGGTAGTGGAAATTACTTTGGGTGTGGTAAGCCAAGCCACATGATAAGGGATTGTCCTTCAGCTTCTCAAAAGGGAAAAGATATTCGCCCACAGAATCAGACTAGTTCTAGAGCAGCGCCAGCAGGTCGCCATACTCAGCAGGGTGCCTCATCAGGTATGGGTGGTGGTCAGCGCCAGAACAGGTTGTATGCTCTTTAGGCTCGACAAGATCAGGAGGACTTTCCTCATGTGGTCACGGGTACATTACGAGTCTTTAATATTGATATATATGCATTGTTAGATCCAGGGACTACACTTTCTTTTGTAACTCCATGTCAGTCCAGAAATTCTCCCAGAACCCTTGTCAGTCTCTACTCCAGTTGGTGACCTAGTTATAGCAAGACAGGTGTATAGAAATTGCCCTATCACAGTCTCCCAGAAAGTCACCTCAGCAGATCTTGTAGAGTTCGAAATGGTAGATTTTGATATCATTCTAGGCATGGATTCGTTACATTCCTATTATGCCTCAGTCGATTGTAGAACTAGGATTGTTCGGTTTCAGTTTCCAAACAAGCTAGTCTTAGAATGGAAGGGTAATAACTCAGTGCCTGTAGGTCATTTTATCTCCTACCTTAAGGCCAAAAAAATAATTTCTAAAGGGTATATCTATCATCTTGTTTGGGTTAAGGATTCAAACTCTGAAACTCCAACTTTTCAGTCACTTCCAATAGTGAGTGAGTTTTCAGAAGTGTTCCCAGAAGATCTTTTTGGAGTTCCTCTCGAAAGGGAAATTGACTTCCGAATAGACCTCCTTTCAGATACCCAGCCTATTTCGATTCCTCCTTGCAGAATGGCTCTAGCTGAGCTTAAGGAATCGAAAGAATAGCTGAAAGACCTTCTATATAAGGGCTTTATCAAACCCAGTATCTCTCCATGGGGTGCTCTAGTGTTGTTCGTGCGTAAGAAGGATGGTTCTTTCAGGATGTGCATTGACTACCATCAGTTGAATAAAGTCATAATCAAGAATAAATATCTCATCCCCAGGATTGATGACTTGTTTGACCAGCTTAAGGGTGCTAGTTTCTTTTCTATTATAGACCTCAGATCCGGCTATCATCAGCTCAGAGTCGTTAGAAGTCCTATGTAGATGTGAGGAGAAGGGACTTAGAGTTTGAAATCGATATTTGGGTTTTCCTGAAGGTGTCACCCATGAAGGGGTTGATGAGATTTGGCAAGAAAGGTAAGCTCAGTCCCAGGTATGTAGGTTCTTATAGAATCCTGAAGAGGGTTGGCAATATGGCTTATGAGTTAGAGTTGCCGACAGAACTAGCAACGGTTAATCCAGTCTTCCACATTTCCTTATTGAAGAAGTGTGTGGGTGATACGGCGTCGATAGTATCTTTAGAGAGTATGGTTGTGAAGGATAGCCTCACCTATGAGAAGGTCCCAGTTGAGATTCTTAACCGTCAGGTTCGTAGGTTGAGAAATAAAGAGGTCACTTCAGTAAAGGTTTTGTGGAGGAATCAGTCCGTAAAGGGAGCTACTTGGGAAACAGAAGCAACCATGATGGCCAAGTACCCTCACCTCTTTCCTTCCGATTCAGCTTCACCTTGAGGTAGTAGTTCCTCTCTAGTCTCTCAGTTTCCTCTTATGCATGTCAGTCTCAGAATCATATTTTCCCAGCTATTCCAGTATTTTCAGCATGCTTTCACGTACTTAGAACTAGACTCAGTCAGATGTCAACTCCTAGTATTCAGTTGGTAGGGATTGCAGCTCTTTCCCTCCAAACTCAGCTTAGTTAGTCTTCATTCGAGGATGAATGATCCCAAGGGGGAGATATTGTAACACCTTATAATTTAGACCAGCTTTGAAAACCCAGAACTCAACAAAATTTAAGAAAATTCCATCTCTAGTCAAGCCTCATGGGCTGACCCACGGGCATCGTGGATATGACGGCCCATCAGGGGTCCCCGTGGGAAAGGCCCAGAGGCTCAGTCGAGGCCAGATCCATCCAAACAAAGGACCTGATGGGCGTCGAAGGTCTGACAGTCCATCGGGTAGCCCGTGAGGTGGAGCCAGCGCCCAGTCCCAGCCTTCCTTGCCCCAATAGGCAAATTGCCATGGGCATCGCTGAAGTGACTGGCTGTGGGTTTGCCCATGGGAATGGTCTAGGGGGACAACCTAGTCTGCCCCATCCTGATGCCTTGGCCGACGGCTCATTGCAGGTCCGACACTCGTTGAGCGGCCCATCTGGTAGTGACTATTCTGAAATTTCCAGTTTAAAGTTGGGGACATTCCAATAGTTTCCCAATTCTTTTAACTGCGATCCTAAGTCATTTTGGGAGTAATTAAAGGGTTTTTACTCCATTTCCCTTATTACTCCAAAATTCAATCGACACTTAGAAACATCAGACAAGAACATAAACGCTTTCTCTCAAGAACAAGACAGAGGGTTTCCTCCTAGTTCAACCCCAAAATCCAAAGGTTCAATCGTAGATTCTTCCTCCAGGTATATGGGATTTCACTAGTGGGTTCCTTTCACTCACTAGGCCCCTAGAACTCAGTCAGTTCTTCAGTTTCTCCATGATTACTCAGACCTAGGTTTATAAACCCTAGAGATTTCCTTGCTATTCAGATGCCATAACTTATATGATGCTTAGTTCATGTTCTTAGAGAATTAGTATAGTTTCATGTATAGAACTCATAAACCCTAGCTTGTGTTAACTTCAGTATTTCATGAATTATACTTGCTAGGCAGATCAGTTAGACAATCATGCTTTAGAATTCGAATGCCATATCTTTCAATATATGTATGTTGCATTCTCATATTATATCAGTATTTTGAGCTATCCATTATTATAGTTGCATGTTAGCTTATATTTAGTCGGGAGTAGACTTAGAACCAAGCAGAGGAAGGGATGAAGGCTCAGTTGTCAATTTAGGCTGAGACCTTTAGTAGCAATCCCCAAGTCCCAGAACTACGGCATCACCGTAGGTATGAAAGGGGTAAGCTGTCAGATTAGGCTTGTCACCTTTGTCTCTAGAGGATATCGGTTTAGTGGATCCACGTCAGACTTGTTCATACCATTGCTAAGGTATGAACACCCTCTCATCTAGGGTTACAGGTTGGCCTCATAGTTAGCTCAGCTTAGGGTATGTCGGTTAATAGTATCTCCCACAGTTAGACTCATGTTGCATTGACCTTACATTCAGTTATTCAGTTCATCATGCTATATACTCATGATATTTATTTGGTCATTGCATCTCAGATTACTTCTCAGTTTATTCTTCAGTATACATATTCCCATGTTTAGCCCTTGTATTGTTCATCTCAGCACATATCTCGCGTGCTCAGTACATTCAAAGTACTGATGCATACTTTTGTGCTACATCATTTTATGATGTAGTTTCAGGCGCTCAGCATCCAGATCATGCTTAGATCAACTTTCAGTCCTACCCAACAGCTTTAGTGGTGAGTCCTCATATCCCGAGGATGATAGACATGCTTTACTTTTCAGTCTTTACATTTCAGTTTTAGACTTTTTAGAGTTAGCTGGGGGCATGTCCCAGTAACTCACATCAGTTAGAGGCTTTCAGACATAGATTAGATTCAGTTTGAGTTGGTAGTGTTGTTTTCAGTCATCACTATACTCTTTATACATTTTGTATTCAGACATATTTTTGGGTTCTTCCCCATTTTAGTTATTAAACTATTTTCAGCTTCTGCACAGTATAAATTTTAACTTGAAATTGTTTAGACATGCCAGACCATGGGTTATCTTGGGGTCACTTGTGACTCTAAGCACCGTGTTACGTCTAGGGGGTAGCCTTGGGGCGTGATACCTTCTTCTCCACCAAGAGAATCTGGTGAAAATTAACCGTTATACGGAGTCGGTGGAATATTCTAGAGAGAGAAAAAAGTTCTTCCTATGGAATTTTAAGATATCTCTTCAAGGAAATATGCTACCATTTATAAAGGCGTGAAATAGCATTTAGGGTATATGTTCACTTTTGAATATGCATGCAATGTTGGACGAATGTTGAAAGGAAAATAAAGTTGTAAAAAAGGCCCAAATCAAATTTGACTCGGGCCCAAAACAAAAAAACCCTATTATCTATTTTAATTCCAAATGGAATTCGAGAACTTTCCAAAATTTTCCTCTGAGCTCTTCTCCTTTTCTCTTCTATGGTGATAGATTTCCTCTTCGATGCAAGTTGTGTTTCCCCCTCTTCAGGTCGGCTCCTTGTTCTCTCAAATGATAGCTCCACTTTCATTTTTACTTAAGCGTGAAAGTAAAGTAATTAAATTGCAAGAGTTGTTAAAAGAGATATTACTACCTAGGGCTATGAAGACTGCATAATTCCATTATATTTTTATACAGTTGATCAACATTATTAAGAAATTTACCATTTTGCTGACTCACATTGTTGATATCATGGTCATTATTTCTCGATCCTTTAACCGTCTATCAGGATAGCCTTCTAACTATATCGTTGAATGGGGATAGACGAACTGATATGAATGCATTTATATGTCTTCATGTATTTGAGCCAAGAAGACAATCTAGATATGTTCCATCCTAGCAGCTAAAATCCATTTGTAGATGCACCCTTCTCCCCTTAATCTACGTTCTATTCCTAGTTTTCGTCGTCGAATTCCACTAGAAATTATCCATTAATTCTATTAGTCATGAAGCAATAGAATAGTAAGTATAAGATTAAGAGAATAAAACTTCGATGGTAGAAATCCACAAATAACTATCTATAAAAAGAATATAATGTTCATCCTATGGTCTTAACCCTAGATAAAGGGTTTTTAGTCACTCATAATCTAATTACAAAACAAGAATTCAAGTAAAAAATAAGAGATAATGCTAAGTAAAGAGCTAAGAAATAACTCTAGAATAGTGGAGACTTTTGTCTTACTCTATGCTCTTACAATGTTCATACTCCCCTAAAAATGACTAAAGTTGGTCATTTATATATTTTAATAATACCTAAGAGAACTGCCCAAGCCATATTGAGACAGGGGAAGAATTTGTCCCCAATTGTGACCCTTCACAGCATGAGGCAAGCCATATCACATTGGCCTTCATGTTGCGAGCTCCTGCTACTCGCATTACGCTACTTCTTGCAGTGTATAAAACTTTATAGGGTGTGAAATCGGACTCTCTTCACTTTGGATTTTGCCCGGCGAGCTCCTGGGCTTCACATTAAGCTTTTCTTGGCGAGTTTTCTCACTTTCTGGCTCATACTTAGTCAAATCTTTGAGTATTTCACCTACAATGTACAAAATACACTACATAAGCTCTAAATCATGGTAAACGGTTTAAACAAGAGTATTAATCTACATCATCCTTAAAACAAGACATAAACATGAGCAAATCATGGCTAATAGAGTGTAAATACGCCCCACATCACCACCCCACACTTTATCTTTTGTTTGTTCTCGAGAAACTAACTAGATACTTTAAGCTTAATACCTACTTCACTACACAAGTTCAATCGGTACTCTTACCTAGATTATCAAGATACTTTAAATATACAAGCAATTCTCATACAAAGTGCATTTGAACTTCCAAAATCAAGACAATTGTATCAAGATGATGTAGTCTCTAGAACCGACTCTCTAACATCATATATAGGAAAAATAACAGTCGTATAATCAAAAGCGGAAATTGAATAGATTACTAAATTTACATCACCTATGTGCCTCACTTCAAGAGAGATGCCCTCTCACATATTCACAATATACCATAATTTATGGGGCATATAAACAAAATAATTTGTCTCACTCTGGTATACAAATTCACATGCGTACAATATATACCATAGGCTTTCCCTTAGTATAATACTCCATTAACGAAAGTAATAAAAATATAAGATCAAAAATGCTTTATTTGGTTTAATGTAGGCTAAAGAACGGGTAGAAAATATTTTATAAAAATAGTGACTACTCTCTCTATGCACTTTTATGACAATAACTTTAGATAATTTAAAGCTTTTTTCCTTATGTCTACCAATTTCAACTTTTTTTTACACTTCCCTTTTCTTTTTCCTCTATCTCTCCTCATCTTTAAGCATTCGTCTTATTTTCGTACATTGTTAGCAAAGAGAAAATTTATGCTCGATAATGAAAGCCTCAAAATAAATGGAACTTCTGGTTCAGGCTCAAAGTCAAGGATTACAAAATCCACCAGAAAGATCAATGAATCAATTTGCACCAATACATCTTCGATAATTCTCTTAGGCTTAGCCAAGAACTTGTTAACTAGTTGTAGAATAATTATTATAGGTTGGGGACTACCCAACACCATCTTTCTGAATAATGAAAAAATATCAAGTTGATGCTAGCTCTCAAGTCACATAATGCTTTAGCCTTTACCTGTTGCCTGATGAAAATCTTAAGATTGAAACTTCTTGGGTCTTTCAACTTCATTTGTAGACGATTTTGGATTTGAGATGAGCTTTCTTCCATGAGCGCTACAGTAGCATATTCCTTCAGTTTCTTCTTATTGATTACTAAGTCTCTTAAGTACCTTGAATATTAGGGAATTTCGTGCAACATGTCAACCAGAGAAATGTTAATGTTTACTTGCTCTATTAGATCAAAGAATTTTTTGCAAGTCGTTCCTCCCTTGATTTGATATGCTTTTGTGGAAATGAAATAGGTAGTCTTACCGCTACCAAGTAGACCACTTTGCAACTCTCAATTTTTTACCTCAGTGCTCTGCCTATCAACTTTTGTTTTAACCACTATTTTTGGCATAGTTTCACCCAAGTTCTTTTTGTTTCTAGTCCTAATCACATTCACCTGCTTTGAATTGAGATCCACATCACTAGGTAGACCTTCAAGAGGCCTCATATTTTTTGCCCCAACAACCTAACCCATTTGTCTTTTAAGCTTCGAATTGCTAGTTCATGGTTCTTAGCAGTTGCTTCCTGCCTTTGTTGCTCTTCTGCCAATTTTTTTCAATGTTTCATTTATATCATTAAGCTGGATTTGCATTGAATTATTATGATTCTATTGATATATCTAACATGCTGAAAAGGTTAATGTAAATCAATAAAGGTGAAGTTGTATAATTTGTGAAGCATATGAACCCTTTGAAAAGTTTGTTATGATTTTACTGATCTAATATTCCAAATAAAGGACTTCATCATTTATGGGTTATAAATTATTCCTCTTTGGTTGCACTCTAAAATGTTGGGCACTCTCGCCACTGCTCTATTTTTTTAAACCTTTTTTAGCTGTCTTCATTGCCCTTGTAGATAAATCTCCATCTTTAAAAATATGATTTAGGAGTGCCTCGCTAACCTCTATTTCCTGTGATGCTTTAGCTTGATCTGTCTCTTCCTAACTGTTAAGATCCTCTTCTTCTAAGTAGTGTGTGACTATGTCATGTAAGACTTTATTAGGAGAATCCAATTTTAAAGCTAGGACTTGAGTGTCATCTATCTGCATCATTGTAGGAATTTCTACTACTGCTAGATTATTAACATTAGGAGTCAGTTCTTCTTGAAGCTCATTAGTATCACTAGGACTTGAGTGTCATCTATCTGCATCATTGTAGGAATTTCTACTACTGCTAGATTATTAACATTAGGAGTCAGTTCTTCTTGAAGCTCATTAGTATCACCACTGCAGTTCTCAAATCTGGTGTTTGAACTTGCCTTATTATGTTGTAGCTCCCTGTTATATGTAAGAAAAATAAACTCCTCAGCTGACTTTGTGTGCACCACGTGCAACTGGGGCTGTTGATGCTGCTGATTTCTGTGCTATTTGTTTCTGTTGTGCCCTCCTTATTCCTTTTCTATCCATTATCTTCCTTGCTTTCTCTTGCTTTACTAGCCTCAGTATTGATTATATCCTTAATATTCATGAGTTGTTGCTAATCATCTTGTGTATTTGCGGGGGCCTCACATTCTGCAGCTTTGTCAGAATTATCTGCTATAGTTTCTTGGATCTTGGAGGATGACCCATCATGTTAAACTTTTCCAAAGGATTTAGTGATCCAACCTTTGGATGCAATATGTTGTTGAGTTTGCCCCTTATTCCCTTTGTTCTTAGGTTTATTATTCCTCTGTAACTATATATTTTGGACACTGATGGATTCATCATTATTTCTTGTGTTGTTTGTTGTTGGTTCTTTTCCTTCAACTTGACTGGAGGATCTTGTAGCTAGAGTTTTGCTTAATACATCAAACATGTTCTCCCCCATAGGTTTTTCTAGATTCCAGTGCTTTGGACCTTGTACTTGTAAGGTTTTTTATGCCTAACAACATTTCAATTTCCCGGATCACCAACCACTTTGCCACTAAATAGAATCTTAGCTTTGCCTTTTTGAAACCTATGACTCTATCTTCTTGCACAATGTCACTTTTCTCTTCATTCACCATGTCTCCTTCCTTGACCTTAGGAAAGTTCTGAGTTCTACACTCATCCTTACTATGTCCTTAGATTCTGCATTCCACATAATATTTGAGAACATAGTCATATTTTATCTGAATGGATTCAGATTGAACCTCTCCTATAGCTTCATTTTCTATGTCCATCTGGACATGTTTAGGAGAAGTACTTTATAGGTCAATCATCACGTTTATCCTAGCACAAGTTGGCCTAGTCTTGTTGATTGTAGCTTGGTCAAGTTTAACAGGACAACCCACTGCTGAGGCTAAAGAGAAGAGACACTCTTTAACAAAAAAAGTGGGTATAAGGTTGGGAAAGGAGATCCAAGCTATAGTCTTAGTCGTTTCTTCATTAACCTTGATTATAGTATCGTATATGTATGAATATCCATCTTTGCACATAATATAGAAAGCTCCTTTTAAAAAAAGATCAATAAAATCCTCTTGGCGATTTAGATGAATGAGAATGTGTCAATTGCGAAATAAACTAATTTGGCACCCTCCTTTCACTTCACATTGTTGCGGAATAATCCTCCTAAATTAAACTAGATGAAACCACTCACAGGTAAATTTTTCAATAACAACAAATTGAAGGTTTTCGATCCTATTCATTATGTTTACTTCTTCTTTCGTCCATTTTACATATGGTGTACCACCTATCAATGTAACTTCTTTACGAGGTATCGAATTGACTACTTGCACTATTTCATTGGGAGTGATAGTATTATCATACAATTTCTCCATAGGTAAACTGGGATCGACATATTTCAATCAAAAACCGCGAGTGATGTTAGAGCGAGAAAATCTACTATCAAAAGTTTGTCAATGAGTTCATGTAGATTTAGGGTTGGGGTTCATTTTAGGAGAGTGAAGGGAGAAAAAAGTATTTTTGTTTTTTTCTTAGAGGCCCCGTGTTTTTATCTTGATATGCTAAAGTGGACAAGTAAAATAAAAATTTTATTTTTAGAATCATGGATAAATAGAAATGAACAGAGAAAATATAATATTGGCCTGAAATGAATTTAATTGGAGAATAAGATCAGTGAGGAATATATAATTAACCAATTTGTTTAGGAATAAGAGTATAAGACATAGAAATTATTGTTGTTATGGTTATAAAATTAGTAACTGTTAGATCAAATCTTTCTCAACCAACATAATCTTTTAGCAAGAAAAAATGGAAAACTAACAACTTACTATTAATATTTGTCAATCAGACGTGATTTTAGATCATCTTTCATTATCAGATTTCCCAAAATACAAAACATTACAGATAGCACCTAGTATATCTTTACAATTACTGCTTCCCAGAATATGTGTAAGAGAAAAAGAAGCTCTATTTACAATTTTTGCTTTCTTTTTTCTTTTTTTCCCTTTTGTGACAACGATAATGGAGCGACCCAATCTTACATTTTACAATTCATATACCATATATTTTGGTGGAATACATCAATAGCTTTTTAAATTTATTAGTAATTTTTTTTAAATACTCGAACTATTGATATATTCTTATTGAACACATTATAAAGAAAAATTTATTAGATACTTCAAACTCAAAATTTGGAAAGAGTTTTATGGTGTTTTCAAGCGCTCATTACTTAAATAAGTTATATTATAAATATATCATTTTCCTTAATCATACGCATTATCCTCAATAAGTCATAAGACACAATTGAGATTGATGTGCATAATTAAAGGAGATGACATATTTTATATAATTAACTCATCAATGTAATAGGCACTTGAAAACATGCATAAAAGTTTTTCCAAAATTTGAGTAAAAAATATCTGATAGAGATATTTTTTCATGTGTTCAGATGCTCAATTAAAATATGTCATAGTTCGAATATCTAAACAAAATCTACTGATAAGTTTAAAGGATAGTCGATGTATTCTGCCTATATTTTTTTTACAGTACTGCTTCTCACCACCCACATAACCACCACCCCCACCCCTCAAGAGAAAAAAAGATGAATAATTTTTACATAAAGAGAGAGGGATATGAGGGAGATCAGTCATGGTTGTTGACTATCATGGACCAAGGTACCAGGCAAAGTCCCTTCTTCTTCAATTCTATATACCCATCATTGTTTTTTCCATCAAAAGATTTGTTTTTTCTCTCAACTGCCATTTCTTGGAATTGTCCTGAGCCAACTTCATTTCCCTATACAATTATCAAACACCCAAAATCTAGCATTTTAGACCTGTTCGAGTCTTGAGAAGCCCACAAGCTAAAGTTTTTTTTTTTCCTTTCAAAAAGATTAATAATATAAGTGGAAAATGTTTGGAATATGGAAAGGAAAAGATAAATTACCAGGAAATATCCACTGCTATTTTCTGTTTTGTAATTGATGTCCATCTGCTTAAAACTACTTACCTGTTAATAACAAAGCAAGAGATATCTCAATATATTATATATACATAAAAAGAATATATTTTTGACCCTATATATAATTTTATTTTTCAACAAAGAAAATTTGGATGAACCCAAGAGTTCCGTCATAAAATTGATTTGACCTAAAGTGCTATATATATTTTCAAAAACCAAGTTATGTACTTTTAGGTTTGTAACCCCTGCTACTCCTAGCATTAGTATGAGTTAATTGAACGTAACAAGAACTCAAAATTATATTGTTTGATGTCTTCTCGTTCTCCCATTTCAAATTTTCGATGAACAACATGATCTTGACCTATAATTTATTCAATTAAGTCAATTTATTACTTAATTAATTCTTTTAACTTTATGTTTCCGATGAACGTAAAAGGCTTTGACTAATACAAGGCAAAAAAAACAAGAATATGATACATAATGAAAAAAAAAGCAAAGTTTTAGGGTGACCTTTGGACTATTGACAGGTGAACTAGCAGTGTCTTCCAAATCAGGATCAGAAAATTTCTTGTTTTTCTTTTGTTTCTTCAAATTCAACCTCTTAAGAAATGGTGAGCCACCCATAGGAGAATGAGAATTTTTCCATGCAGCATGAGAAGCAGCATCAGAAAGCAAAGAAGGGCTGCCAAAACTACTATCATCAGATGAACTGTAATTTTCCCTTTGGTTCATTGAAAAATCCTCCAAATAAGTTGTCCATCCACTCTCTTCAGGTGCATCATCATGTGTTTCCATCTCAATATTATTCACAGATGAATTCCTTGGACCTAATTCCATTTTCCTTATGAAAGAGAAACTAAATTATATTTTCTTGAAGGATATATTCATCTCATTTGTAGGGACTGTATAAATAAAGAAAAATAGGAAACAAAAGAAGATTGGTGGGACCCATAATTGTGGAATCTTGTTGTGGGGCCAGAAGTTGAGGAAATTAAAATCAACCGTTGTTAACAATACATGAGAGACGTGCTGAGAGGAAAAGAAATTTCAAGGGAGATTACAGGATATTGGTTGACCTTTGTTGTTTAAATGATATACCCTCTCTCCTAATTTATTAGATTGTTTTTTTATTTTATCCCAAAAAAAAAGTTTTTCTATTTAGGAAAATCTGTTCACCGTTGGATCTCACTAATACATCCCCCTATAATTTTTGCTATCGAGATATTTTTTTTATGCTACCGAAAGACGAAAAGGGAAATCAACTCGTTCCTTCCTTGCGGAGGACGAATCAAGGTCTGAAGTTGATTCATCGAGCGGAATCAATGTGTTCTAATTTTTAGCCTTGCACCGATCATCCAATGTAGGGGTGGGCATAAATACCGAAAAACCGAACCGAATCGAACTAATTCGGTTTTTCGGTTCAGTTTCGGTTCTATTTTTTTAAAATAATTCGGTATTCGGTTCGGTTTTCGGTTTTAGGATACCGATTTTTCGGTTTTTCGGTTTAACCAAATTTTTTTTAATTTTAATATTTTTAATTTTTTTTTTTCCAGAAAACCAAAAACAGAAAATAACTTATTTTCATCCTACCAAACCCACTCTTTTAAGTTTCTGAAAACTCTATATTAAACTCTTGCATTGTTACTCATTTTCTTTTGGGCCTCAGGTAGGCCCAGCTCTCCTTGGGCCTGTGTTTCTGCATTCTGTCTCTTAGTGGACTTGTAATATATCACGTAAAGTAGCAGTTGGACTAGTCCAAGAGCAGTTCCCATAGAATTTGGTACCTAAACAAAGAAGACAAAATCGACCCATTAAGAAGGCCCAGAATCGAAAAAACCAAAATTGATAAATCAAAACCGAACCGAACCGAACCGAATTTGGAGAAATCGAACCGAACCAAATTAATTTCGATTCGGTTTTCGGTACCCCTTTCTAATAACCGAAAACCGAAAAAATCAAACCGAATAACCGAATGCCCACCCCTAATCCAATGGACCATGGATTAAATGGCCACTTCCTGAAAGGACTATGTCCAGGGGACCGCCGCCCCCGACTTGTCCTCTTTTTTTTAAGCAAAGAGGAAGTCGTGCAAGCAAGTGAAATGGAAATATAAATTTGTATAGATAAGAAGAATCGGATCGACTCGACTGATATGATAGATGGAATGGTAGTTTGTGTTATATTTAGTTAGGACCCCCTCATCTTTTTGCAAAAAGCCGCTCCACGGTGGTAAAGTCTCATCTTGTGTGTTGGCCGAAGTTATGGTAGAAAGAGTACCATGCTGCGTCTAGACTTCAAACAGTTTGTTTTAACCATGTTAATAGTTCCACATTATTGGTTAATAGAGAATCAAAATCGATTTACCAATGAATCGCGAAATGCTATGGTTCTTACATATAATTTTTGAATTTATACAGAAGTAATTCGCGAGATCATGCACCTCTCTTTCCTACTTATAACGGATTCTAAAACTACGGACCAACTGGTTTCACACCGGGAGAACAAGATCCGGAGCAACGACCCCAACAGTTTGGAAGATATCTTGAGAAAAGGTTTTAGCACCGGTGTAAAAATACATCGGTAGGGGAGCATTCCGCCTTAGAGAGAAGCCTCCGCGCGAGCAGTGGTGGACGAAGCGGAAGCGAGAATGTCGTCTTGAGTAACACAAACATTGGTGAGAATCCAATGCCCCGAAAGGCTATTGAATTAACAGAACAAGCAGCCCATCGGGCAGGGATAATCATTCCGGTCCTGGTAGAAGTGGCGACCATTCTCAAGAACGAAAAAGACTAAGCTGAGGGAAGCCCTATGAGTCACTGAAACGACGGCAGGACCTTTTTCTATCGGGCATTGAGAAGGAAGGACGCTTTCAGAGGTGAAAGGCCATGGGGAGATACCGTCTGTGATCCATGTGGGCTGAGCCATTCCCATCCCAAGTGGTACCCTGATTCGGCCTGGCCGGTGGGGAAGAGATTCACATTGCGTATCGACGGAAAAGAAATTGCACGTGTCGAATGGATCAGAGAAGGTAGGGTTCCCCTACAAACGATTTGAGCTAAAATTGATTATTGCTCTTATACAGTTCGAACTATCTATGGAGTATTGGGCATCAAAATTTGGATATTTCTAGACGAGGAATAATTTTACTACTTGTCTTTTCCTTCTATCCAATGATTGAACAAAAAAAGACCAATTCATTCTTTTTCTAATCAATCAAGGGGAAGATTTCTAATTCTTAATTCGATAAGGTTGAATAAAAATTCGATTGAACATTTGATATAATTGCTATGCTTAGTGTGTGACTCGTTGGTTTTTTTAGGGTTAGGATTAAAAAAGACCAGCCCACATAGTATGAACTAAAAACTATTGAACTAATAACCAACCCATCACTTCGCATTATCTGGTTCTTTATAATTTCAATGAGTCGATTAATCTTCATACAAATATCTATGAATCATTTGATTAGCTCATTTCATATTCATTAAGAAAAATAAACATGCAAGATACAATTTACTAAATTACTCTTATTTATTAGATGTTTATAGAGAATTGAGCATTATATAGAAGAAGAAGTTCTTTAATATAATAATATAATTGGAAATAATTACTATTTTGTTTTGAATTTCTAAAATAATAAGTATCTCAAGACAATCATTTTTTTGATAAAGCGACACTTATTTTGGAACAGATCGGAGGAACCAGTTGCCTTTTGAACAGAAAATCCGGGAGGAGTTTTGGACGTTTAGTCTTATTCCTGTGTAATTTCACTGGTCTTTATAAATAACAGGGACACGCAACCATACGACATAATTGCATTTAAAAAAAAAAGAACGGATCGGAGAGAGTACTAAATAAAAAAGAGACATTATATTTTTGTGTGATTGAATAAAAAAGAAGAGTGTTACATAAATTAGAATAGAAATGAATACTCCCTCATGATGATTTTACTTGACATCCTTACTGATGAACGCTCAAATCGTGTTCTCCAAGTAGGAGGCAACGACGATCGTGCAGTAAAATAAAATTTATAAACCCAATGAGTGTCGGAGTCATACCAAAGGGACTTGGGGTAGCTATATATCAATTGTAATGGATTGAGTTCAAGATGAGAGTAATTTCTCAAAACAACAAGTAAAAGGATGGGGGAATTGAGAGTGTTGTCACTACAATCGCAATTCAATTCAAAAAGCAATAAAACTGAAGCGGGTGTACCAAGTCGACTAGATTACTAGGGATGCATATTTGATGGGGCTTTGGTTATGGGATAGGGTGATTATTAATTCATACCTATTCTTGCTTAATGACATGAATAACATTATTCATGGGTAAGATTTGCTTATTTCTCGATCAACAATCTTATATCCGATGATCTCAGTTAGAGCATCATCGGTTTGATCAATAAACAACCAATCTAGCTTGGGGAAGTCATACCATCTCTAGCTTAGACTCTTAAATGGGAGAATCCTACGATAAGAGCTATTCCTAGCCTCAAATCTGAGTGGAATCCCAAGTTCCCACTAGTAATTTTACATCCACAACTATGAAATCCTTTCTCAAGCAATCACATAGTCAAGTAATGTAAATTAATGTTTGCAACCACCAATTTTAGGATTAAAACCTGGTGAAATTACTTGACCCATGTCAATTAAGCAATTATAAGCAAGAATAGATAACACTCACACCCATTTCTTCAGCACCCATCATCAATACACCCCTAGACAAGAGATTTTAGCCACTCATAGTAAGAGAGAAAGAGATACCAACTGGGTAATTCAATATTCCTTCCATTAGAGCTGAATCTCAAGTTCTAGATTCAATTTGAGTACACAAGTGTTAACCAAGAGAATTAGATTGAAACCCTCTTCTCAATGGAGGTGAAGAACTTGGTCTCTAAGCTAAAAACTCTTCAAAATATTCAGAATGATAAAAGTTATTTATAATTATACCTGAATAGGCCTTTAATAGTTTCCCAAAACATCACTAAAAATTAGGACAAAAATACCCTTCAGGCGGTGTGCGGTGCGACGTACGGTTTGCACGTTGCGATGTGCGCGTTGCACACTGCCTCCGATTGAACCAGTGACTTCAGCTAGAATTGGGAGCTCCGTGTGAAGGGGTGCAGTTCACACCTCAGGATGTGCGCGTCATTCAGCGACCGCACCTCGTGATAGACTCTTCAGTGACTTTATGATCTTGTGCGGAGGAGTTGCGGTTCGCACCTCGGCCTGTGCGTGTCTCATGGCCACTGCATCTCCGATCAAAATCTTCAGCCTTTCCGAATACTTCACACTTCACTCTATTTGAGCTCTTTTTGGGTCCATTTCCTTATTTATCATCATCTATCAAAAGTACCTGCATAGACATCAATAAAGGCCATAAGAACCTCTAAATTTATTCAAAACATAGCAATAATTCATGGATATAGGCTCAATAAGTTGGTTGATTACGGACTTATCAAACCCCCAAACTTGAACTATTGCTTGTTCACAAGCAAGATACTTACAAGATAAGAAATGAATTATGCTCTAGGCTCAATTAAGGCACAAAAGATTACTCAACACTAAAAATTAAGAAAAAGAATAAACAAAAGACTCAAACAACTATGCTTATCTCAATTTGGACCACCACAAACTCAAGGCAATTGGTCATTTCAAAACCTTTTTCAAAAGGACATCATTTCTCATTCAAAATCAAGGGAATTTTTGCCATTCAAAACAAGACATTTAAGCTTCTCAAGTCATTGGCATGGACCGCCAAGGTTTGCCTCGAGATTCGACACACAACTTGTCTCATTCATTTCCCTCAATTGAAATAGAAACTCTATGTTTTCATTTAAGTGCATAATGCCACTCACTACAAGAGAGAATCCCACTTACAATCATTCAATTCATAAAACATGAGATTATAGGAGAAACAAGAAGACTCTCACTCTCTCAAGAAAGTTCAAGTGCATACGCGTCGAACCATAGGCTTGCCCTTCATGTATATCACCACTAATGTAGGGTAGCCAAGCTCGGAATCACCAAGGACTTGCGAGTTACGATGTTGAATAGGGTCAAGGTGAGGATATCACTTGGATCAAGTGACTACACCTTCCTAATGCTCTTTGTTCTCATTTCAAACACCGCTCACATTTTCAATTTCAACTTCACCTTATTTCTCCCTCACACAACCCAAGATTTCTCCTTTTAACTCATGATCATTCAAACTTCTTAAACCACCTTCACTTGGTAGCACCTATTTTTGCTTTTCAATTTGCTCATTGGATTGATCTTTTGGAGCAATTTTCAATTCAAAATTAAGGTGCTACCTTGCACTTGAAGTGCACTTCTTTTCTTCTCTTCATTTGATCACATGCACCCCCAAACTTAGGCATTTGCCTATGTTGTATTTTGTTTCCCCCCCAAACTTAGGCTTTTAGCCTACATTTCATTTTCAAGTAATTAGAGAGGATGAGTGCCAAAATAGAGGTTCCAAAAATATAAAGGTGTTACAAGGTGCCAAGAATGGTCATAAGCTCAAAAGGGGTTCACTAGGATTTGATGTCGTGGGAGGTCATTTGGGTGAAATGACTGTTAAAATGGGCTTAAGGTCATCTTCCAAGCCCGACCACACCTAGAATTTTGCCTTGAATCACATTCGGGGCAAGTTCTAGACGACACTTATGCACAATAATCAAGGTAAAACCTCACCACACAAGGCATCATGCCACAAGACTTCTTTCATTAGTCTCACAATCAATTAGGGCAAATGATTTTTGATAAGCTATTCCGAGTTTATTACACACTCGTTTGTGAGTCAGTCAAGCCAAAGTGAGAGTGTGCAAGTCATGACAAGAGAATGCTTTTCCTCAAACATTCATTTCCCTTCTTTCTTTTATTTTCAAAATAATTTGCCATGAGAATTTTTTTTCTGCTGGGCCCATTTCGAGACAAGCAACTACGGACTCAATTCTAAACTAAAACTTGGCATTTTTCCTTAAGAAATACGCCTCTCAATCTATCATAGAGAAACACCAACCCGGTTTGACACAAAAACAAAAGAGAAGAAAAAGAAAATAATCAAAACTTTTGCTCCTTGGGAAAGAACCGTGGTATTAAGAAAACCCTCAGAGTTTATTTCTAAACTACTATTAACAACGCAATATCCGAATTTTGCGCTCATATTTCATTTTTAAACAAGCCTCGGCATAGGCCTTTAGTGCATTTTCAAAGCACGGGTAGCAAGACAATGGAGCATGTAAGACCAACCCGGTAACACAATAAAAATTAAGCTTGGCAAGGGCACAAATAAGCTCAAGGTAAAACAAAACATAAAGCAAACATAATCTAGAAGAACATCACAACATCCAAATATGCCCGACAAGGGCCAAATAATCTAGCAGAATAGAATGTTAACAGGGCCCGACAAGGGCAATAAAATCAATAAAATGCCTGACAAAGGCAATAAAATATCTCAATCCCACTCACGGGTGCCAACACAAGCAAGTAAAGCCACCCCCTCCCCATAAAAGGAGCATTGCCCTTAATGCTCATAGTGCATTGGGAAAAATGGTGGAACTCCCTGGAGTACTAGTCCTCATCATCAACATCGATAGTTGCTTCCTCATCAGAGGCTCTCCCACTCAGGCCAGCACCACATTTTTGGGGATGCGCAGAAAGTGTGAAGGCATGGAGGGCCCTCTGAAAATTCAGACCCTAATCATCGCCCAACTCTTGATCATCATTGCCAGACAATTCTTCATCCTCATAGGTTGCAAACAAGCTATCCAAGGGACAGGGAATGGAATGAGGTGGAGGTAAGGTGGTCAGATCTGATTCTACCCCCAGAGCTTTACCTTTCCCTTTCTGAACATCTTCCTGCAATGTCTTGATTGCCCCTCAATGACATCGACCCTCTTGCATAGTGAGTTCAAGCTATCCACTACCCCCTTGACTGCACTCTTGACAGACTTGTTTATCATTCCGGGTAGTTTGGCAGCTAGGTCAGCAAGATGTTTCTCATGGTTATGAGTTTTGTCAACCATGTCCTGAAGACTGCTTTTGGTCATTGAGGGGGATAGGGCATGTGTACGTTCCTCGAAAATAGCCCTGGAAGGGGATGAAGTGTCTGCCCTAGCACCAAGATCATCACTGTCAACTCCACTGAATTGCTCAATCCTTTGCTTCTTAAACTTGGGGGCGTCCCTATCTATTTTTCTATCAAGGTCGATGGTCCCAATAGCATGAGTGAATGTGTTGTAACTGAGAGTAGGGACATCGGACTTGGCACAAAGCTTAGTAATCAGCACCGGGAAAGGGAATGAGTTATTTCCTTGACAAGCTTTTCTCCTTATCACCATAGCCGTTATTTCCCTAAAGTTCACATGCTCTCCCGTCATAATGGTAGCAATTAAAATGGCCCCCTCTTGGGTTATCTTCTGATCATTTTGGGAAGGCAAGAAACGGCTGCGAATAAGATCATACCAAAGATGAGCCTCAAAGATTAAGG
Source organism: Jaltomata sinuosa (assembly GCA_003996215.1). NCBI lineage: Eukaryota > Viridiplantae > Streptophyta > Magnoliopsida > Solanales > Solanaceae > Jaltomata > Jaltomata sinuosa. Next base: position 192,985 of record QJPP01007283.1, read on the forward strand.
ATCTTCTTGGTATATCTCCCCCCATAGTGGACCAAAGGGGAACATCTTGAGCAATGACGGGGGCTGTATTCTGGTATGGCTTTGAGTCAGCCATCAACTTGGCCATAAGGGTTGGTGCAGGATCAATTGGGTGTCCCCAATAGATAACATTGATGGCAGCGAGGGTGATGCTAACTTTCTTTCCTCTGACTATGACTGAGTCCAGGTTGGGAAATTTCTCCACAGACCCTCTGTATCCTTTGGAGTCCTGTGTAGCATGATAAGCTATAAAAAATTCTCGCACAATTTCCTCATAGTACCCGCCGGGTACATCCTGAAAGGGCTGCCATTGTTGTTCAGCAAATTGTTGGTGCATGTTAGGTAGCTCATCCCCAATCTCGCCCAAATTAAAACTTTGCTCCACATTGAATCATCTACCTTTGTCACGCTTGTAGAAGGCTTTCATGCCCTCTACTCCAAAATGGATCCTCGCTTCTTCAGCAGCAGACCTTTGCCTAGGTTGGCTTCGAGTTTTTCGCTTGTTTGAAGACATATTCTGTATACAGAGATTGTGAGCTAAAAATAGAAACAAAACCTAAAAATAAGTTAGCAAACTACAAAGGATGGAATGAAGAGGATTAGAAAATAAAGTAGGTGAATGTCGGCTTGTGTGGACCACGTGCGAAATGCACCAGAGAGAGTGCGCATTGCATGTGCTATCGCATAAGCAGAAAAAATCCTATAGGGATTTTTCATCGAGGTGTGAAGCTGGTGCGATTCGCACCATCAGAAGTGTGTGTCGCACCAGGTGTCGCCCCTCAGATCAGTGACCTGCTTTGTATTTTTAACATGGTGTGGTGCCTTATGCGACCAATACATCAAGATCTATGCGTCTCATGCGAAGCGCACAATGGCACAATTGGAATTTTTGGTTCCTTGTGTGCTTGTGAGTTCCGCATGTGACCCATAGAGCAAGATGTGCGTAGATATTGGGCACCCCGCAACAACCCAATCAGTATTAAATAAGGGGGACAAGGGGTATCATGTCCATAACTTTCGGGTACTTAGACTTCCCCGGATTTTCATTGACACAATATCAAGCAAGAAAGAAACTCAATGACTTCCCTTAAGATGACCGTTACCCCGCCTATCATTGGGAACATCAAGCCTTCACTTGAACCACAAATATCCACAATTTCAGCAATAATTAACCCCCTCCCCGCACAAGATCATATACCTTAAATATAATGCTAAACAAAAACCATGGGTATACACTCAGCGAAATCCAGCCTCAAGAGTCAATTTTTAATCAAAACCTCATGATAAACGATGATTTATCCTTAAGAACGACGTCACCCAATCTATCATCTGGACAAATCATTCGTTCATCACAAGTGGGTTACTCAGATTTCACCCCAACACATAATTCAAGGCTAAAAATCACTACCAATCAACATGCATTACTAAAATTAAAGTTCTACCAAGTTGATACATAGCAATATCATCAATACAACTTAGGTTTGGGGACCCAAAATTTTGGATCTCACCCAAAATCAACATGGCAATTCTACTAAGCATGCTTCACAATATGAGTTTCCAACCTTCATAGAAACAAGTATTTAACGTCGGAGAACTTATCACAAGTTAAGATTATGAAGAGAGGAGTGAAAATTGAAGATTTTTGTTCTTCGAGAATGGTGACCCGCAAAACCTTCCCGGAGAGATGACTACGGCGGTGGTGATGGAATGGTGGGGATTGTGGGTGAGATGAGGAGATGATTTTTTGTAGAGGTTTGAGGGATTTAGAGAGAGTTTTGGGAGAAATTGTTTGAGGGTTTGAGGAAAAAAGATGGTGGAAGAAGAAGGGAAAAGGTTGTTTTAAAAGAAAAAGAAGAAGAAAGGTCGGCCAGGTCATCTCCGGGTCGGGTCGGTCAATGGGTTAGGTCAATTAAAATTCAAACTTACTGTTGGTGAGCCGCGACATATGATTCATACCAGACATGGTGCGGATCACATAGTGTTTCGCACGTGCCCTTTTTTCCCCTGGGTTTTCCCAGGCATCTGTTTCACCATGCGATGGAGGTGCGATGTGCACTTTGGCTCGTGTGATCCGCACGGCCAACTGCATGTTGCCTCTAAATTTTCAATTTTCCTTCAGGCATCTGTTTCACCATGCGATAGGCTGTGCGACACGCACAATTGCTTGTGCGGTCCGCACAGTCCACCACATGACTCCTCTTTGCCTTGCTTTCCCTTGTTCAATTTTTACATCCATGCATTCCCTACAAAAACATCAAAAACAACAAAAGATGACCAAAAACAAATAAAGAAACTTGGGTTGCCTCTCAAGCAGCGCTTGATTTAACGTTGCGGTACGACGATACTACCTCAATCCTCAATCATTATTTGGGTTGGCGATGGTGTCGCTAGGCAACGTTCCTTTCATCCTAGGGTTCATTTGGCTTGAGAGGTGGTTCATTTGGGCCTCAAGGTGCTTTATTAAGGCTGAGTGGGAGCTCACAGTTTGGTGAAGTGTTGAGACCTCACTCTTTAGCTTGCTCACTCCCGTATTTATGGTGTCCACCTTCTTAAGAACCAAGGACAACATGTCCTCCAACTTGGAATGGCTGGGGTTGCTTGTGCCCGATTGGTAAAGAGAGTCCTCCTTGTTTGGAGGGATATAGGGATTCGAACTCCAGTGATTGAAATGATCACCATCCTTGTCTCTATTCTGCCAATTTCTGTCTCTTTCTTTGTCTCGAATCCAACCTTGGTTCTCTTCCCTCGGGCGATAATACCTTGGATGAGAACCCGACAACACAAAACATAGCTTTTCATCAACCACAGTCATAAGCTCGTCATCACTAGCTTTGATTTTTGGTGTACTCACTGTATATACTGACTTAGCACTGCCAGCTCCCATCACATGCTTGGCCATCAAGTCAATTTATGTCATCATTTTGGCCATTCTCTCATCTCGATCTTCCTCTTTTTTCCTCATTTCATTGATCAAGATGGATGAGGGTCCTCCTGAAGTTGGCACATCTACTTCTCTTGTATGCTAAGCTTGATTGGTCTTTGTCATTCGCTCTAACAAAATCGAGGCTATGGGAAACTCTAAGTCCATGAAGGTACCACCTCCAAGATTGTCAACCACCGATTTATTCATAGAGTTCAATGATCGATAGAAGCTTTGTAGCAGCACATTGTTTGACAACTCATGATTTGGACACAAGAGAAGCTTCTTTTTGAATCTTAACCAAACTTCACGAAGAGGCTCATCCGGGAGCTGCCTAAAGTTGGTAATCTCATCTCTTAGCTTCATCATTCGAGATGGAGGAAAGAATCTTGAGGTAAATGCCTCAACCAACTCGGTGCAAGATGTGATAGAGTCATTCGACAACTCTTCCAACCACGCCGTGGCTTCCCTCGTCAAGGAAAAAGGGAATAAGCGTAATCGGATGGAATCTTGGGAGATATGTTGAAAGATGAACGGTTGGTAAATCTCCACAAAATTCTAAATATGTCGGTTGGCATCTTCATGTGCTGCTCCACCAAATAGACCTTTCATTTGGATTAAGTGAAGCATGGTGCTAGTCACATGAAAAATAACATTTTCCATCATGGGGGGTAGGCGGATTGCACCTACACCCCTTTGGATCATAGGCTCAGCCTCGTCGGCTTCCATGGAGCCATCAACTCTCTCGTTATCGTCGGCCTTGTTCATAGGATAGCCTGCTTAATCACAACACAAACAACAAACAAAAGTAAAAGAAACAAGTACTCTCAAGGTGACTTCAAAACAACAATCAAAAAATAGATATCAACTCAAGTCCCCGACAACGGCGCCATTTTTGATAAACGCTCAAATCATGCTCTCCAAGTAGAAGGCCACGGTGATCGTGCAGCAAAATAAAATTTATAAACCCAACGAATGTCAGGGTCGTACCCAAGGGACTTGGGGTAGCTATATATCAAATGTAATGGATTGAGTTCAAGGTGAGAGTAATTTCTCAAAACAACAAGTAAAAGGATGGAGTAATTGGGAGTGTTGTCACTACAATCGCAATTCAATTCAAAAAGCAATAAAACTAAAGAGGGTGTACCAAGTCGACTAGATGACTAGGGATGCATATCCCACGGGGCTTTGGTTATGGGATAGGGTGATTATCAATTCATACCTATTCTCGCTTAATGACATAAATAGCATTGGTCATGGGTAAGATTTGTTTATCTCTCGATCAACAATCTTATATCTGATGATCTCGGTTAGAGCATCATCAGTTTGATCAATAAACAACCAATCTAGCTTGAGGAAGTCATACCATCTCTAGCTTAGACTTTTAAATGGGAGAATCCGACGATAAAAGCTATTCCTAGCCTCAAATCTGAGTGGAATCCCAAGTTCCCACTAGTAATTTCACATTCACAACTATGAAATCCTTTCTCAAGTAATCACATAGTCAAGTAATGTAAATTAATGTTTGCAACCACCAATTTTAGGATTAAAACTTGGTGAAATTACTAGACCCATGTTAATTAAGCAACTATAAGCAAGAATAGATAACACCCACACCCATTTCTTAAGAACCCGTCATTAATACACCCCTAGACAAGAGATTTTAGTCACTCATAGTAAGAGAGAAAGAGATACCAGCTGGGTAATTCAAAATCCCTTCCATTAGAGCTTAATCTCAAGTTCTAGATTCAATTTGAGTACACAAGTGTTAACCAAGAGAATTAGATTGAAACCCTCTTCTTAATAGAGGTGAAGAACTTGGTCTCTAAGCTAAAAACTCTTCAAAATATTCAGAATGATAAAAGTTATTTACAATTGTGCCTGAATGGCCTTTTATAGTTTTCCAAAACGTCACTAAAAATTAGGACAAAAATGCCTTTCGGGCGGTGTGCGGCGCGACGTGCGATTCATACGTTGAGATGTGCGCGTCGCACACTGCCTCTGATTGAACCAGTGACTTCAGCTAGAATTGGAAGCTCCATGCGAAGGGGGTGCAGTTCGCACCTTAGGATGTGCGTGTCGCACAACGACCGCACCTCGTGACAGACTCTTCAGTGACTTTATGATCTTGTGCGGAGGAGGTGTGGTTCGCACCTCGGCCTGTGCGTGTCGCATGGCCACCACATCTCTGGTCAGAATCTTCAGCCTTTTCGACAACTTCACACTTCACTCCATTTGAGCTCTTTTTGGATCCATTTCCTTGTTTATCATCATCTATCAAAAGTACCTGCATAGACATCAATAAAGACCATCTCTAAATCTATTCAAAACATAGTAATAATTCATGGATATAGGCTCAATAAGTTGGTTGATTACTGACTTATCACTTACAAAAAATAGATGATTCAAATTAGTTGTCATTCTAGAAGATCAAGATATAATTATCTATCAAAAATCTCTCTATCAGCTTCACAATGTAGTAAGGATGCGTATCCACCACCCTCCTAAACTTCTTTTGTGAAATTTTATGAAGTATGTTGTTATTCTTACTCAATAAATGTGGAGAAAGATTAATATGATCAAAAGATAATAATATTAAATTAAAATAAAAAAGTGTATATATAACTTAGTCAAATTACTTTCTTAATTAATATTTTCTTAAGAAGCGTAAAAAAAATATGACAAATAAAATAAATTAAAGAAAGTAAAAAAGAAAAAAGAAGGTAGACTGGAGGAAGTAATACTTTCTTTCTTGAACTTGATACACAGTAAAACATCATACATTGGGACACAGAGGAAGTACTCCCTCCGTTTTATATTATTTGACTAGAGCTGTCAATACGGGCTGGCTCAGCTCATCTGGACTAGCCCACACGAGCTTAGGAATTTGATGGGCCAAGCCTGGTTGGTCCATCAAGATGACGGGCTAGATAACTGCAAGCCCGACCCATCACTCTGTGGGCTACGGACCTCGACGGGCCAGCCTATTTCTTAAGAAATATAATTTTTATAATATTTTTAATTTTAATTTTAAAATGTTAATAACATAAATATTTACAAGACAATAATATATGGTGTTACTACTTGCTAATCAAGTCTCAAATTCACTAAAACTAATAACCTGCAAAACTAAATAACTTTTGCCATGATATCATTCGAACCAAATACAGATATTAATAAGCAAACTAAATAGTTAATGAGTAATGATATAACTAGCTAAATAGAAATATTAACCTAATTTTATTCTAATATATCATAATAAAACACAAAAAAATAAGTCAATATTTCATCCATTAAAATTGAAAATGAACAACAAAAAAAAACTTTTATGGCACTTATGGCGTATCCAGCACCACTACATCGTCTTCATCAGGCATATCTAAATTAATTCGTGACAAGGTTATCTCAAAATCTTCATTTTCACCTACAATCTATATGCAATACTTCCTCCGTCTCAATTTATGTGGCACCATTCAGATTTCAAGATTCAAACAAATCTATCTTTAATCGTAATTTTTTTATATATCTTTTTAAATAGTTTAAATTGTCAATTATTGAGACTATATAATATTTTTTACGTAATTTTCGAATATATAAATTTTATTTAAAAAAAATATGAAGATTTCATGTCCAAATTCACAGTCAAACTTAAACTGTTAGACTCTCGAAAGCGAAAAGTGCCACATAAATTAAAACAGAGGAAATATTAATTAGACTTTGAGTTTTGAATCCTCTTGTTATTTTTAGTACTCTATTTTATTTTTATTTTTAATTATTTATTATTTGGCCCACGGGCCGGCCAACCCACATTGCTAAGCCCCCCAGGCCAACGGGCTTATCCGGGCCGGGCTAAAAATCTCGATTCTTAAATGTGCTGTAAAAATTTTAGCCAAACCCTATCAAAATACAGGCTTGGTCAGGCAGACCCAACAGACCTGGCCCATAATGACGGCTCTATATTTGGCCATGTTGATTTAGCATATCTTTTAGAGATATATTTTATGGGTGAAAATTATTTACACCCCCCAACTTTGCTTTAAAAATCAAACTCCTCCCTTAACTTTGAAAAATAATTATTCTCCTCCGTTTATTTTATGCAATGTCTATTTTATCCTTGACATTTTCAATCCTCCATCTATGTTATTTTTTTTATATTATATATAATATTTATTTTTTAATCTAGGTAGTTTCTAGATTTTTATTTAAGTTCATTAATATTATAAGTAGAATAATTTTTTTATAAATTTATTATAAAATTAAATATTATTTTTTTATAATTATTTAATATTACGGCATTAGGTATTATATGATTGTTATTAAAGAATATTTTTCTAAATTACAATTTAAATTTATTTACAATATTCTTTTAAGAATTGTGTGACCAGAAGATCATGAGTTCAAGCCATGAAAATAACCTTTTACAGAAATGCTGGGTAAGAATGCGTACAATAGACCCTTGTGGTTCAACTCTTCCCAAAACTCCGTGCATAGCAGGAGTTTTAGTGTGGGCTGCCAAATCTTTTAAAAATTTGTTATAAAAAAATTATTTATTTTTATTAATTATTTTTGTATACCTGTATCGAAATATATTTATAAAGTTATCATATTATACTTTGTTTTTATAACTTTATTATTAATAATAAAATCAATTTTTATTCTATTCATTTATGTCATTATTGAACACCATTAATTTTTATACTTGATCAATATTTTTTCGTTTTCGATGAAAATAGTATTTTTATATATAATTTTTTGGACAGATTAAAAAAAACAAAAAAATCATAATTGTAAGGAAGTAAAATAAATAAATATTGATAATGTAAGGATAGAATAGACATTTAGAAAAGTCAAGTAGGATAAAAGGGGGAGAATGATTATTTTTCAAAGTTGAGGGGGGAGTTTGATTTTTAAAGCAAAGTTGAGGGGTGTAAATGATTTTCACCCTATATTTTATTAAATTAATTTTATTAATGATATCTTAGAATTCTAAATTAGACTATTATTTTCTCCGTTCATCTTTATTTGTCTACTATTAACTTGACACGCACCTTAAAAAATAATAAATAATAGAAATAATTTTATTATATCACCCTTTGAATATAATAAATTTAATACTTCGAGAAATACATTGGACAATGAATAGTATTTAATAGCAAAGGTAAAATGGACACAAAAAATAAATTATACATTGATATTTCAAACTGGACTGGACAAGTATTGTTGGACATCTGTTTTTAGTATAATAGACAAATAAAAATAAACAAAGTGGGTATTAATTTATATAGTCATTTAATACTGAGGATAAAAAATATATATATAATAAAATACGTTTGATTTCATAAATTGAACAAGTAAATTAAAATAATTATAATCAATTTTTGGTCACCCATTGCCATTGGCACAGACAAGAAGGTGTTTAGACTCTTGTGGCATTTTGTTTATCTAAAACCATTAAATTAATTATTATCGCGATTCACGGGAAGAGATTCGTATTGGATTACTTGGGAAACAGGTTCAAATTCAATGTGTTCACACTGCTCCCTCTGTTTCCAAATAAAATAGTGTTTTTAACTTAGATATACCATTTAAGAAAATTACTCATTCCTATAAAGTCATAGAGATACATTTACTAATTTATCTGTAATAAATATCTTGAAAAAGTCTTTACTAATTTCTTGATTATATAAAACTCCTTTTATTTAAACAAAAGTAAAATTCGAAGAAAATCATTAATGTTTTCTTAATCATGTGAAACATTATTTATTTTGAAACAAAATAAAAAGATTAAAACACCACTTATTTTAAAACAGACGAAGGGATTGTTATTTTTCTTTTGCGCAGTCTCCACAAGTGCAAAGAATCGGCCAGACATGTTTTCTTTATAAATTCGTCTAAGATAATGAGCAGGAAGAAGAGGAATGTTTGTTGGTTTTCTTGAATATATTAGATTCAGTGACTTTTAGGTTAAAAAAATAAAAATATTAATACCAAATAAGAAAGAGATTTATTTAACTAAGAAAAAGATAGTTATGGCGTTGAAATCGCGAGGAACTTGCCATGTTATGCCTTCAATATTTGCCAACTTTGAACTGCGCGCCGCCGGCATGGTTAGTTAGAAAGAAAGTGAACTAGTAATGGCATCAATTATGAAGAAGAAAATGGGGATCACTAGGTAAGCATATAGCCATATACCTATATAACTAGTAATTTGATTATGAGGTTATTGCTTATCTCATCTTGCAATAAATAAATTAAAAAATATATAGCTTTACCTACACCAATATATGATGGAAAGTTCGAAATCCGCAAGCAATATCTCTTTTATACAAGAAATTGATGTCTTATGATGAATTATATTTTGAATAGCAAAAGTGACCTTATATATTTTCATTGTTTTATTAATCGATTACTTGTGTTGTGTTTGTCACGAATCTCTTGGGAAAAGAACTATTTCACTAAGTGGGTCACAAAATCAATCTCTCCTTTCGTTAACTTTCTCTTCTCACTATATTATTATTATTATTATTATTATTACCAGATTACAGGATCAACGACCGGGCGGTAGTCAGCCATGGTCAAGGATCAAGCAATTCAGCATCCTTATACTGGTGCATAAACGCAGACATAAGAACTGAAATATTCGAAAATTTTTCATACAATTTCTTCAGACTGTATGGAAGAGACTAACTCTTTTACCTGAGCAAAGGGCCTGTCACGATCACAGTACATACTCTTATTATACTCTTGTCCAACGGTTCTAACCCAATAGCGGTTCTAACCGGACCAAGAGGCGCCCTTTTCAACACATATCTCGGGCTAAGGAGGTCATGACTTGCTACAGGCTTGCCAGACATAGACAATAAGAGTAGTGTTAGATCCGACGGTACCACCATCTCAGAACCAAGTCAAGAAACCTTATAAAAAGTTCCTTTCCATTTTAATAAAGCTTAGATCCGTTCATGGTGCATATAGGAGAGACGTTAGGTAAGAGACATAGATATGGAAGCCGTTTAGCCGGACATAGTCCTGGCTAGGAGAATAGAACTAAAGTAAATAAAACTAAAATAAAAGTATATACCTTAGGGACGTCCAAGAGCCAAGGTTGCTTGCAAAACTGATCCAAGAATATATTAAGGATCGGAACAGCGGCAAACGCTTTCTGATATTTTCTTTACAAAGCTAACTAGAGAGAAGAGAGAGAGTCTATTCTATTTTTTCTGTGTGTTCCTACTTAACAAAATGAATACTTATATAGAAAGAAAATAAAAACATAAGGAATCTATGTACAGTAGAGATGGGTCCCATATGGGTCCCTGAACAGTGGATCTACTGTTTAAACAGTTTATATACTGTATAGTAATAGTGACAGCTTATCTTCTGTCTTCCTCATACTTTGTTCTTGCCACGTCTTTTTTCCATGACTTTTAGGGATAGTAACAGGTCTTCGGTGTCCTGTAACTCTTCAGTAGATAGTATAACTTCTTCGTCGTTGCGCTGGGCTTCTTCATTGCTAGTTTCACTTCGCATTGAAGTATCAGATTTATCAATCTGGGTTATGTTTTCCAGCAAATTTCTTTTTACTTTTTCTAAGTAAGCGCTTATCATGGCTTCTTTATCTCCTTCTTGAGTGGAGATTCTTCTGGCAATATGCCGTACCGAAGGATCATGGACACTAATCTTTTTCTGGGGAAGGTTTTTATACTCTTCAACAGTTCTTTCAATAGTGTCAATTAATTCTTGTCCAATCATTTGCTTGGACTTGGCATCTTTTCTGAGCAATTTTTCCCAGAAATTATTGTAGAAGACCCGGTATAACGCATGCATATTTTCTTCTGTGAAACCGACCTCAGGAGTCCATTTATGAATCCATGGTATCGAGAATTCAAAAAAAAAATAGACTTGGTCGATTTTTTCCAACCAGCAAATATGATCTGCGTGATATAGTTCATTCATAAAGGGGGACACTGTTGCCCATTCCTTGTATAACTGAAGGAATTTTGGGGGTAAAATGTTCACCGTAGGTCCGTTGTATGACCACCAGTTAATAAACCAATTCAGGATTGACCATGTAAATATTTTTGCACATATTTTTACAAACCATGTGTGCTTGTATTTCTCATTATTATAATAAAATACCCTATCAAAGGCTTGGATATAATCTCAGTAAGTAAAGCTTATTGAAATATCGTTGAGGCTTATCTGCCTTTCTCTCATTGTCGATATTCCCCAATCTTCGACGGATATAATCTATTTGATAATAATTTTTGAGAAGTTATAAACATTCTCTTCAATACTATAACCAGCACTCATGAAGTGTTGAATTTCCGCGCTTCCAGTGCTTGTTAGGATTGTTTCATAATATGCCCGAGTTTTGTATGACTCACCCGGGTAGTATAACCCTTTAATCAGATACCGTTGGAATATTTTCCATGGTTCGTTTCTTCTTTGAATATCAAAGTTTTCTAAAAGAAATATAATTTCTCTTTTTTGAAGTTTTTCGTAGGATTTGATATCATCATTATCCTCTTTTATGACTGAAGCAAAGGTATCACCTTTTTGCTATTGTGCCTGTAAATATGCTTGCGCATGTTCGTATAACGGACTATCTTTTGGAATATTTTCCAAATTAATGACCTGCTCAGGGGCAGCGGCAGAAGATGAAGATTGACCTTTACTAGAAATCCTTTGATTAAATAGGCTCCTGTTTCCCATCTGTATGACCGGGTAACTTGATCGATATGACGATCTTTGAGAACTGGAATTTCCAGAGGTGGAATTTCCAGAGGACCTTCCTGGGGCTGATCTTCCCCGTCCTCTTCCTCGAACTTGCCTCCAAGGCGGGTCCATCCTGTAGGGAAACAGATTAGTCATTCCGAAAAATAATCTGTTAAGTCTTCCCGGATTATTTCCGAGTAGTCATGAATAGAGAAATCTTCTCTTACCAACTCATTTATGACGATATTAATAATGAGTTTTTTAAGATCTTTTGGTAATACAATTACCTTTAATATGGAAATCAAGGCCTTTTCAGAGAAAAATTTGTAAATCATTTTATTGAATATATTCTCTAGATAAGAAATCTGGTAAAGAATTATCAATTCCCTTCTTATAATGAATATCAAAATCAAAGGGGGCTAGTTGAGCCTGCCATCTAGCAAATATAAGCTTAGAAGCATCATGCTTAAAATCTTTGTCAAACATATATTTGACCGATTGAGCATCAGTTTTTATTAAAAAATTTTGATTGTATAAATCATCTTGAAATTTAAGGACACACTTAACAATTGTAAGCATTTCATGAGCCACAGTTGCATATTTTTTCTGGGCTTCTGTCCATTTACCTGAATGAAATCTTATAAGATATTCATTTTTGTCATTGGGATTAATTTGTTTAAGAATCCCACCGTAACCAATATTTGAAGCATCTGTTTCAATAAATTTTTGCCAAGAAGGGTTAGCAAGAGTTAAACAAGGTAAAGACTGAACTCGTAGCTTGATGTTCTTTACCAGAGTGGTGTGACTATTAGTCCACGGGGATTTATAATCCTTTTTGAGCCTGTCATATAACGGGGCTAAATCACGAGAAAGATTCTTATAGAAAGGGGAGATGTAATTTAAACTACCCAATAATCTCTGCAACTGAGTTCTATCAGTAATAATGTCAGGAAACTTTGATGCAAAGTCGATGGCCCTCTGAATAGGAGTGACTTTTCCTTAACGAATTATGTGTCCTAGAAAACGGACTTCAGTTTGGAACAAACTCATTTTTGGTTTAGAGATAACCAAACCATTTTGTATAACAATTTTCTTGAGGATATCAAGGTGTTTCACATGCATTTCAAGGGTTTTTGAAAACACCAGAATATCGTCAGTATAAACAATAATAAAATCCATATATGGATTAAAGATGTCATTCATAATCTTTTGAAATTCTGATGGGGCGTTTTTTAAACCGAATGGCATGACATTCCACTAGTATTGCCCAAAAGGAACATTAAAAGCAGTCCTTTAAGAATGCTCTTTAAAAATTTGAATTTGCCAATATCCTGATTTTAAATCAAATTTTGAAAATATAATGGCGTCGTATAACCTGGATAATAAATCTCTTTTATTGGGAATAGGATACCTTACCCATTTTAAACATTTGTTTAAAGGCTTATAATTTATTACTAACTTGGGAGCTCCCCGTTCATTTTCTACAGCATTATTCACATAAAATACTGTGCATGACCAAAGAGATTTAGAGGGTTTTATCAAACCTTTTTGCAACAAGTTATCAATTTCCCTTTTGTAGAATTCTACTAATTCCGAATTCATTTGGCAGGGACGAGACTTGGTTGGGATATTATCCTCTGAAAAATCCTCCTCATATGGAAGAGTTACAATGTGCTTTTTGCGATTCCAAAAGGCACTGGGATGATCTGCTCAAATATCAATGGCGATCTGTTCGGAAATTATTTTAATCTTTTCCTGTATTTTAGCAGATTTGAGAGATTCAAATATATTCATGGTAAAGAGCTCATATTGTAAAGAATCGACATGTTTTTGCTTCATATTAATTAAAGCATCAATTTCACGAGTTATTGGCTCGGTGATGAAAGTATAACTTATTTCATTGTTTTTATACGAGGCTGAAAATCCTTTTGAATCAATATGCTAAAAGGATAGATTGCATTTATAAAATGCGTTCCAAGTATAATTGGAGAATGCAACTGATTTTTTACCAGAAAGAAGAAATGTGGTATGCAAACCTTGTTCTGGCAGATTTTCGTATTTGAAAGTTTATACTTTATATCTAAAGCATGTCCTAATGCGGATTTGACCATATGCGCAATTTTTTGAAAATATTTTGAGGGGACAAGACCCTCTTGAATGCAGCTAACATATGCACCGCTGTCAATCACAACAACATTAGTAATAGAGAAACTATTATCAATTAAAATGGTGCATTTAACATACCATTTGTGGGCAGTGACAACCTGCATCATCCCTAAAAACATATTAGTTTCAAGGTTACTGGTAGTAGGTTCATCATGGAGAACCTCTTTACCTTTTGAAGAACTGGCTTGATCTGGGCGAACATTGTTCTCAATCTGAGAAATCCTTTGGTCGCAAATAACCTGATTATGTCTGAGAGCCTTTATTTCTCTCTTGAGATTTTCAACTTCTTCTTTAAGGTCCTCAAAAGAAGCATCCTTTTCATTAAAACCATTTTTTTTTATCATTAAACGGTTTTCGACCTCTTTTAATGAATAAGGGGCATAATATTCAAAATTATTTTTCTTGTTATCAACAAGGGGTTTTGAAGAGCTAGAATCATTAGCGATGGCAAGATTAATAATCTTTTCTCGAAGTTTATTATCAGTAACTTCTTTTAATAATTTTATCACATTATCATAAGTGAACATATTAAGATTAAAATCTTGAAATTGCGATTGCAGTTTGTAGATCTCATCTTCTTCACAATGGCATGTATTACCTTTGCAAGTGGTGCAGGAGCTATCAGCTCGTTGTTCTTCATTGTCAGATAAGTCAATAAGATCAATATCCAATTCTGCTTCTGAATATGACTCATAGTCATCTTCCGAACCGGAGGTGTATAATAAACTATAAACCTTATCATGCAATTCTGCATCAAGTTCTAAGGCTTTGAGTTTATTCAATTTGCAATTTGGGCCAATATGCCCTCGCTTACCACATTTGTAACATTTGATCTTAGAAAGGTCTCTTCCTGACCGATCTTTGGTAAATCTATTAGTTTTACGAGAGAGCGTCTCTTTCTTCTTTAGACCTTCGTCTAGATCTTCGTCTCCTATTAGAACCTTCAGTTCTAGGGGACCAGTAATACTCCTTTTTGCTACCATAGGTTGCTGGTTCAGGTAAACCAAACTGTGTACAAAAGTCTCCAAGCTGAGATCTTTCTTTATGCTTATTCATCTTAAGCTGTTGTGACATAAGGAGCTCGTTCCACAAATTTAACCCTTCTTGAGTGCAAACTCCTATTAATTTGCCGTAGCTGTAATCCCTATAAGGAATTTCACTATGGCTGCCTCTTAGGGTTTTTCTAACCTTTTCTGCGAATAAGGAAGGAAGGCCGTCTATAAACTTGGCTTTCCAATATTCAAATTTATTTTTGGATAATTCCATAACCCGACTGAGAAACGTATCTTTGTACCACCTCCATTTAGTCAAAGTGGGACACTTAAGTCCATTAAGGAGGGTGCGAACCGTTTCATGCTGAGAGGTAAATCTACCATTAAAGTGTTCTAAGATGGTCAGTACCAATGTATACACTGCATCCTCTCTGTGGGCAGTGAGAGCCATGCCTAGGTTATCAACTCCTTCGTTTTCGACAACGGCGTTAATGATAGAGGCTTTCTCCTTTATGTTTAGGTAGTTATCCCACCAGCCTCTGAGCTGACCTGTAAAACCTGCTATAATCATTTTGCAGATATTCCTATCATTATTTTTGACGCTTTTGCAAATAGTCGAATACATAAGCATCCTATGGACAAGAATGGTCAACTGCCTATCTGTTAACCTATCAAGATCCCATTCGTAAATCTCGGAACCGCTGTAAGACGTATTAGTCTGGTTCCAATGTCGTTCCTCTATCAAGACATCTAGAGGGGTAGGACGAGGGTAGTAGAACGTATTCATTGCTAGTTTAGTAGCATAGCTACTATTCTTTCGGGGATAACCCTTGAGCTTATTAATCTCTGAAGAAACCTGGTTTTTATAATTACCAGTTTTTTCATTTTTTTCAGCAAAATCTTGCGATAGGTCGATAGGTTTTATTTTTAAACTTGAAAACTTTTTATCAAGAAGTTCTTCTAAATCAGTTAAAGATTTTATCTTAAAATCCTGAATCTCAGGAGGTCTTTGAATAAAAGTAGAAACCACTTCTGCTTTACTAGTTGAAGCTCCTGCTTTACTAGTTGAAGCAACAGTAGTTTTAGCTATATCAGCTTTTATACCTTTTATCAAAACAATCATTTCATCAAGTTTTTTTTATCTAGAGAGACAATATGTTCTCCCAAAACTTTGATATATAAACCCAAATAATTATTTTGAGAAATGAGTTTATTAATCTCCGAAATACTTACCGAAGCAATTTCTTCATCAACGAATATTTGAAAAGCGTTGAAGGCTATACCTAACAAGGTAACACAAAAGCAGATTGCGAAGGATAAATGGCTGTTATTAACTTTCCATTAGAGTCGCGATAAGTCCTCTCAATAACATTGATATATAAAGGTAAATATGTGGTTATAAACCAAGGAAAAAAATGCATAATTTGATTATGCAATGCACAAGTTTCATAAAACTCTTGAGAAATATTATTCATGTCTTCTTTGCTATAAGAATCAAAAAACCAAGTTTTAAACTTACTCCATCTTTTATCAAAAAATTCTTTTTGAATATTTTTTCTTACCAGGGATCCTGGGCTAAAATCAATTTGGTGTGGAATCATTAAGACTTATTAACGTCAAACTCCATTTCGGAAGGAGTCGGAAAGTCCTTATCAGAACTGTCGTCATAAATATCATTAACATGAACAATATTAGAACCTGGGTTAATTTTAACCTTTTCAATAACTGAGTTATTATCAGATTCTAAAGTGTGAAGAGAAGCAGCGCTATTTCGAGCTGGACCATAAGACGGTTCGATAGGGGAAATATGCTGAATGTCCGGTACAAACCTGTGACTTAACGATCGTCTATTATAAATAGAACTTACCGGAGGCATAAGCCTATTGTTTGACAATGACTGCCTGTGATGAGCATAGCTGCCTTATGTAAACTGGATGCAAACCCTTCCATCCGGGTTTTGCGAGATGTGAGAATACTCAAAATTTGTAACCGTATCAGTTAACTGACTTGGGGATATAACCGAATCGAGAGTCCAAGTCGTTGAGAAATTAATTTCTTCCCACTTAATTGGTCTCCTGGTGGAGACCTTAGATTTTGCAAAATTTGTTTCCATTAAAATTGTTTGATCGGATGTATCGTATAACTTACATCTCGGATTCAAGGTTGATAGTAACTTGAAATAAATTCTATAAGACAAACTTATAAGTTCTGAACCTGGCACATAGTTATAACCATGTGTTTTAACATTTAATGTTAAGGCATCAAGAATATTGACATCAGATAAAGAAAGCTGCAAATTAGGTTGCGTATTGAAATAAACTGGACCATAGGCCACAGTTGATTCAATTGAACCCATAAGAGACTGTCGAAAATTTAAATTTCTAGCATCTCTGAGAGCTGCTAAGAAAGTCTCTGGTAACCCTTTAAGGGTAAGTGGTTTAAAAGCAATTTGAACCATGCCAATATGCAGATAATTATACTGATTTTTATAAAGATCAATATCTCGTTTGTTTAACAAGCGAATTGTCTGTTCAGAAGAGTTTAACGCTAAAGATTGTTCAGTTGTTTTAATCAACTGCTTAATTGAAAGTTTATCAAACCAACCATAGTAATAAATGGTTTTAATTGGAACTTTAGGAATCATCCATTTTTTTAACAAATCAAGGTTTTGAGGTATATCTACCTCCTCGAGTCTAGTACTTTTAGTACTTAGTTCTCCGAGATCCATAATACCAATCAATCAAGTTCCATATCTATATCAAGTACTTTTACATCTATCTCATATATACCATGAACATTTCTAGGCTCTGATACCAGAGAAGAAACGAACCATGGAAAATATTCCAACGGTATCTGGTTAAAGGGTTATACTACCCGGGTGAGTCATACAAATTATTATACTATTCCCTTCATCTTATAATCATGAAATTATATTAGTTAATTAATAATCATGATCAAAGCCAGTCTAAGAAAGAGACGCTAGAAAAAGCTCTCGTAAATCTAATAGATTTACCAAAGATCGGTCAGGAAGAGACCTTTCTAAGATCAAATGTTACAAATGTGGTAAGCGAGGGCATATTGCCCCAAATTGCAAATCGAATAAACTCAAAGCCTTAGAACTTGATGCAGAATTGCATGATAAGGTTTATAGTTTATTATACACCTCCGATTCGGAAGATGACTATGAGTCATATTCAAAAGCAAAATCGGATATTGATCTTATTGACTTATCTGACAATGAAGAACGAGCTGATATCTCCTGCGCCACTTGCAAAGGTAATACATGCCATTGTGAAGAGGATGAGATCTACAAACTGCAATCGCAATTTCAAGATTTTAATCTTAATATGTTCACTTCTGATAATGTGATAGAATTATTAAAAGAAGTTACTGATAACAAACTTCGAGAAAAGATTATTAATCTTGCCACCGCTAATGACGCTCTTCCAAACCCCTTGTTGATAACAAGAAAAATGATTTTGAATATTATGCCCCTTATTCATTAAAAGAGGTCGAAAACCGTTTAATGATAAAAAATGGTTTAATGAAAAGGATGCTTCTTTTGAGGACCTTAAAGAAGAAGTTGAAAATCTCAAGAGAGAAATAAAGGCTCTCAGACATAATTAGGTTATTTGCGACCAAAGGATTTCTCAGATTGAGAACAATGTTCGCCCAGATCAAGCCAGTTCTTCAAAAGGTAAAGAGGTTCTCCATGATGAACCTACTACCAGTAACCTTGAAACTAATATGTTTTTAGGGATGATGCAGGTTGTCACTGCCCACAAATGGTATGTTAAATGCACCATTTTAATTGATAATAGTTTCTCTATTACTAATGTTGCTATGATTAACAGCGGTGCAGATGTTAGCTGCATTCAAGAGGGTCTTGTCCCCTCAAAATATTTAATTTCCGAACAGATCGCCATTGATATTTGTGCAGATCATCCCAGTGCCTTTTGGAATCGCAAAAAGCACATTGTAACTCTTCCATATGAGGAGGATTTTTCAGAGGATAATATCCCAACCAAGTCTCGTCCCTGCCAAATAAATTCTGAATTAGTAGAATTCTGCAAAAGGGAAATTGATAACTTGTTGCAAAAAGGTTTGATAAAACTCTCTAAATCTCCTTGGTCATGCACAACATTTTATGTGAATAATGCTGCAGAAAAAGAACGGGGAGCTCCCAGGTTAGTAATAAATTATAAGCCTTTAAATAAATGTTTAAAATGGGTAAGGTACCATTTTCCCAATAAAAGAGATTTATTATCCAGATTATACGACGCCAATATATTTTCAAAATTTGTTTTAAAATCAGGATAATGGCAAATTCATATTTTTAAAGAGCATTCTTATAGGACTGCTTTTAATGTTCCTTTTGGGCAATACGAGTGGAATGTCATGCCATTCGGTTTAAAAAATGCCCCATCAGAATTTTAAAAGATTATGAATGACATCTTTAATCCATATATGGATTTTATTATTGTTTATATTGACGATATTCTGGTGTTTTCTAAAACCCTTGAAATGCATGTGAAACACCTTGATATCTTCAAGAAAATTGTTATACAAAATGGTTTGGTTATCTCTAAACCAAAAATGAGTTTGTTCCAATCTGAAGTCCGTTTTCTAGGACACATAATTCGTCAAGGAAAAGTCACTCCTATTCAGAGGGTCATCGAATTTGCATCAAAGTTTCCTGACATTATTACTGATAGAACTCAGTTGCAGAGATTCTTGGGTAGTTTAAATTACATCTCCTCTTTCTATAAGAATCTTTCTCGTGATTTAGCCCTATTGGACAAGAATTAATTGACACTATTGAAAGAACTGTTGAAGAGTATAAAAATCTTCCCCAGAAAAATAAACTTTCAACTAAGCAGTTGATTAAAACAACTAAACAATCTTTAGCGTTAAACTCTTCTGAACAGACAATTCGCTTGTTAAACAAACGAGATATTGATCTTTATAAAAATCAGTATAATTATCTGCATATTGGCAAGGTTCAAATTGCTTTTAAACCACTTACCCTTAAAGGGTTACCAGAGACTTTCTTAGCAGCTCTCAGAGATACTAGAAATTTAAATTTTCGACAGTCTCTTATGGGTTCAATTGAATCATCCGTGGCCTATGGTCCAGTTTATTTCAATACGCAACCTAATTTGCAGCTTTCTTTATCTGATGTCAATATTCTGGATGCCTTAACATTAAATGTTAAAACACATGGTTATAACTATGTTCCAGGTTCAGAACTTATAAGTTTGTCTTATAGAATTTATTTCAAGTTACTATCAACCTTGAATCCGAGATGTAAGTTATACGATACATCCGATCAAACAATTTTAATGGAAATGAATTTTGGAAACTCTAAGGTCACCACCAGGAGACCGATTAAGTGGGAAGAAATTAATTTCCCAACGACTTGGACTCTCGATTCAGTTATATCCCCAAGTCAGTTAACTGATACAATTACAAATTCTGAGTATTCTCACATCTCGCAAAACCCAGATGGAAGGGTTTGCATCCAGTTTACAGAAGGCAGCTATGCTCATCGCAAGAAGTCATTGTCAAACAATAGGCTTATGCCTCCGGTAAGTTCTATTTATAATAGACGATCGTTAAGTCACAGGTTTGTTCCAGACATTCAACATATTTATAGGTCGATAGGTTTTATTTTTAAACTTGAAAACTTTATCAAGAAGTTCTTCTAAATCAGTTAAAGATTTTATCTTAAAATCCTGAATCTCAGGAGGTCTTTGAATAAAAGTAGAGACCACTTCTGCTTTACTAGTTGAAGCAACAATAGTTTTAGCTATATCAGCTTTTATACCTTTTATAAAAACAGTCATTTCATCAAGTTTTTTATCTAGAGAGACAATATTCTCCCAAAACATTGACATATAAACCCAAATAATTATTTTGAGAAATGAGTTTATTAATCTCCGAAATACTTACCGAAGCAATTTCTTCATCAACGAATTTTTGAAAAGCGTTGAAGGCTATACTTGTATTGTTAGGTAACACAAAAGCAGATTGCAGAGGATAAATGGCTGTTATTAACTTTCCATTAGAGTCACGATAAGTCCTCTCAATAACATTGATATATAAAGGTAAATATGTGGTTATAAACCAAGGAACAAAGTGCATAATTTGATTATACAATGCACAAGTTTCATAAAACTCTTGAGAAATATTATTCATGTCTTCTTTGCTATAAGAATCAAAAAACCAAGTTTTAAACTTACTCCACCTTATATCAAAAAATTATTTTTGAATATGTTTTCTTGTCAGGGATCCTGGGCTAAAATATATTTGGTGTGGAATCATTAAGACTTATTAACGTCAAACTCCATTTCGGAAGGAGTCGGAAATTCCTTATCAGAACTGTTGTCATGAATATCATTAACATGAACAATATTAGAACCTGGGTTAATTTTAACCTTTTAAATAACTGAGTTATTATCAGATTCTAAAGTGTGAAGAGAAGCAACACAATTTCGAGCTGGACCATAAGACGGTTCGATAGGGGAAATATGCTGAATGTCTGGTACAAACCTGTGACTTAACGATCGTCTATTATAAATAGAACTTACTAATTTTTATAAAGATCAATATCTCGTTTGTTTAACAAGCGAATTGTCTGTTCAGAAGAGTTTAACGCTAAAGATTGTTCAGTTGTTTTAATCAACTACTTAGTTGAAAGTTTATCAAACCAACCATAGTCATAAATGGTTTTAATTGGAACTTTAGTAATCGTCCATTTGTTTAACAAATCAAGGTTTTGAGGTATATCTACCTCTTCGAGACTAGTACTTTTAGTACTCAGTTCTCCGAGATCCATAATACCAATCAATCAAGTTCCATATCTATTTCAAGTACTTTCACATCTATCTCATATATACCATAAACATTTCTAGGCTCTAATACCAGATTACAGGATCAACGACCGGGCGGTAGTCCACCATGGTCAAGGATCAAGCAATTCAACATCCTTATACTGGCGCATAAACGCAGGCATAAGAACTGAAATATTCGAAATTTTTTCATACAATTTCTTCAGACTGTATGGAAGAGACTAACTCTTTTACCTGAGCAAAGGGCCTGTCAGGACCATAGTACATACTCTTATTATACTCTTGTCCAACGGTTCTAACCCAATAGCGGTTCTAACCGGACCAAGAGGCGCCCTTTTCAACACATATCTCGGGCTAAGGAGGTCATGGCTTGCTACAGGCTTGCCAAAAATAGACAATAAGAGTAGTGCTAGATCCCACGGTACCACCATCTCAGAACCAAGTCAATAAACCTTATAAAAAATTCATTTCCATTTTAATAAAGCTTAGATCCTTTCATGGTGCATATAGGAGAGACGTTAGGTAAGAGACATAGATATGGAAGCCGTTTAGCCGGACATAGTCCTGGCTAGGAGAATAGAACTAAAGTAAATAAAACTAAAATAAAAGTATATACCTTAGGGACGTCCAAGAGCCAAGGTTGCTTGCAAAACTGATCCAGGAATTTATTAAGGATCGGAACAGCGGCAAACGCTTTCTGATATTTTCTTTACAAAGCTAACTAGAGAGAAGGGAGAGAGTCTATTCTATTTTTTCTGTGTGTTCCTACTTAACAAAATGAATACTTATATAAAAAGAAAATAAAAACATAAGGAATCTATGTACAGTAGAGATGGGTCCCATATGGGTCCCTGAACAGTGAATCTACTGTTTAAACAGTTTATATACTGTATAATAATAGTGACAGCTTATCTTCTGTCTTCCTCATACTTTGTTCTTGCCACGTTTTTTTTCCATGGCTTTTAGGGGATAGTAACAGGTCTTCGGTATCCTGTAACTCTTCAGTAGATAGTATAACTTCTTCGTCGTTGCGCTGGGCTTCTTCATTGCTGGTTTCACTTTGCGTTGAAGTATCAGATTTATCAATCTGGGTTATGTTTTCCAGCAAATTTCTTTTTTACTTTTTCTAAGTAAGAGCTTATCATGGCTTCTTTATCTCCTTCTTGAGTGGAGATTCTTCTGGCAATATGCCGTACCGAAGGATCATGGACACTAATCTTTTTCTGGGGAAGGTTTTTATACTCTTCAAAAGTTCTTTCAATAGTGTCAATTAATTCTTGTCCAATCATTTGCTTGGACTTGGCATCTTTTCTGAGCAATTTTTCCCAGAAATTATTGTAGAAGACCCGGTATAACGCAGGAATATTTTCTTATGTGAAACCGACCTCAGGAGTCCATTTATGAAGGCCATCTATAAACTTGGCTTTCCAATATTCAAATTTATTTTCGGGTAATTCCATAACCCGACTACCGCCATGGTCAAGGATCAAGCAATTCAGCATCCTTATACTGGCGCATAAACGCCGGCATAAGAACTAAAATATTCAAAAAAAATTCATACAATTTCTTCAGACTGTATGGAAGAGACTAACTCTTTTAACTGAGCAAAGGGCCTGTCAGGACCACAGTACATACTCTTATTATACTCTTGTCCAATGGTTTAACCCAATAGCGGTTCTAACCGGACCAAGAGGCGCCCTTTTCAACACATATCTCGAGCTAAGGAGGTCATGGCTTGCTACAGGCTTGCCAGACATAGACAATAAGAGTAGTGCTAGATCCGACGGTACCACCATCTCAGAACCAAGTCAAGAAACCTTATAAAAAATTCCTTTCCATTTTAATAAAGCTTAGATCCGTTCATGGTGCATATAGGAGAGATGTTAGGTAAGAGACATAGATATGGAAGCCGTTTAGCCGGACATAGTCCTGGCTAGGAGAATAGAACTAAAGTAAATAAAACTAAAATAAAAGTATATACCTTAGAGACGTCCAAGAGCTAAGGTTGCTTGCAAAATGATCCAAATTTTTTATTAAGGATCGGAATAGCGGCAAACGCTTTCTGATATTTACTTTACAAAGCTAACTAGAGAGAAGAGAGAGAGTCTATTCTATTTTTCTGTGTGTTCCTACTTAACAAAATGAACACTTATATAGAAAGAAAATAAAAACATAAGGAATCTATGTACAGTAGAGATGGGTCCCATATGGGTCCCTGAACAGTGAATCTACTGTTTAAAAACAGTGTATATACTTTATAGTAATAGTGACAGCTTATCTTCTGTCTTCCTCATACTTTGTTCTTGCCACGTCTTTTTTCCATGGCTTTTAGGGATAGTAACAGGTCTTTAGTGTCATGTAACTCTTCAGTAGATAGTATAACTTCTTCGTCGTTGTGCTGGCTTCTTCATTGCTGGTTTCACTTCGCATTGAAGTATCAGATTTATCAATCTGGGTTATGTTTTCCAGCAAATTTCTTTTTACTTCTTCTAAGTAAGCGCTTATCATGGCTTCTTTATCTCCTTCTTGAGTAGAGATTCTTCTGGCAATATGTCGTACCGAAGGATCATGGACACTAATATTTTTCTGGGGAAGGTTTTTATACTCTTCAACAGTTCTTTCAATAGTGTCAATTAATTCTTGTCCAATCATTTGCTTGGACTTGACATCTTTTCTGAGCAATTTTTCCCAGAAATTGTTGTAGAAGACCCGGTATAACGCAGGAATATTTTCTTCTGTGAAACCGACCTCAGGAGTCCATTTATGAATCCATGGTATCGAGAATTCAATAAAAAAATAGACTTGGTTGATTTTTTCCAACCAGCCAATATGATCTGCGTGATATAGTTCATTAATAAAGGGGGACACTTTTGCCCATTCCTTGTATAACTGAAGGAATTTTGGGGGTAAAATGTTCACCGTAGGTCCGTGGTATGACAACCAGTTAATAAACCAATTAGGGATTGACCCTGTAAATATTTTTGCACAGATTTTTACAAACCATGTGTGCTTGTATTTTTCATTATTATAATAAAATACCCTAGCAAAGGCTTGGATATAATCCCAGTAAGTAAAGCTTATTAAAATTCCATTGAGGCTTATCTGCCTTTCTCTCATTGTTGACACTCCCCAATCTTCAACGGATATAATCTGTTTGATAATAATTTTTGAGAAGTTATAAACATTCTCTTCAATACTATAACCAGCACTCATGAAGTGTTGAATTTCAGCGCTTCCAATGCTTGTTAGGATTGTTTCATAATATGCCCGAGTTTTGTATGACTCACCCGGGTAGTATAACCCTCTAATCAGATACCGTTGAAATATTTTCCATGGTTCGTTTCTTCTCTGAATACCAGAGTTTTCTAAAAGAAATATAATTTCTCTTTTTTGAAGTTTTTCGTAGGATTTGATATCATCATTATCCTCTTTTATGACTGAAGCAAAGGTATCACCTTTTTTCTTTTGTGCCTGTAAATATGCTTGTGCATGTTCGTACAACGGACTATCTTTTGGAATATTTTACAAATTAATGACCTGCTCAGGGGCAGCGGCAGAAGATGAAGATACATCTTTACTAGAAATCCTTTGATTAAATAGGCTCCTGTTTCCCATCTGTATGACCGGGTAACTTGATCGATATGACGATCTTTGAGAACTAGAATTTCCAGAGGACCTTCCTGGGGCTGATCTTCCCCGTCCTCTTCCTCAAACTTGCCTCCAAGGCGGGTCCATCCTGTAGGGAAACAGATTAGTCATTCCGAAAAATAATCTGTTAAGTCTTCCCGGATTATTTCCGAGTAGTCATGAATAGAGAAAACTTCTCTTACCAACTCATTTATGACGATATTAATAATGAGTTTTTTAAGATCTTTTGTTAATACAATTACCTTTAATATGGAAATAAAGGCCTTTTCAGAGAAAAATTTGTAAAACATTTTATTGAATATATTCTCTAGATAAGAAGTCTGGTAAAGAATTATAAATTCCCTTCTTATAATGAATATCAAAATCAAAGGGGGCTAGTTGAGCCTGCCATCTAGCAAATATAAGCTTAGAGGCATCATGCTTAAAATCTTTGTCAAACATATATATGACCGATTGAGCATAGTTTTTTATTAAAAACTTTTGATTGTATAAATCATCTTGAAATTTAAGGACACACTTAACAATTGTAAGCATTTCATGAGCCACAGTTGCATATTTTTTCTGGGCTTCTGTCCATTTACCTGAATGAAATATTATAAGATATTCATTTTTGTCATTGAGATTAATTTGTTTAAGAACCCCACCGTAAACAATATTTGAAGCATCTATTTCAATAATTTTTTACCAAGAAGGGTTAGCAAGAGTTAAACAAGGTAAAGACTTAACTCGTAGCTTGATGTTCTTTACCAGAGTGGTGTGACTATTAGTCCACGGGGATTTATAATCCTTTTTGAGCCTGCCATATAACGGAGCTAAATCACGAGAAAGATTCTTATAGAAAGCGGAGATGTAATTTAAACTACCCAAGAATCTCTGCAACTGAGTTCTATCAGTAATAATGTCAGGAAACTTTGATGCAAAGTCGATGGCCCTCAGAATAGGAGTGAATTTTACTTGACGAATTATGTGTCCTAGAAAACGGACTTCAGATTGGAACAAACTCATTTTTGGTTTAGAGATAACCAAACCATTTTGTATAACAATTTTCTTGAAGATATCAAGGTGTTTCACATGCATTTCAAGGGTTTTAGAAAACACCAGAATATCATCAATATAAACAATAATAAAATCCATAGATGAATTAAAGATGTCATTCATAATCTTTTGAAATTCTGATGGGGCATTTTTTAAACCGAATGGCATGACATTCAACTCGTATTGCCCAAAAGGAACATTAAAAGCAGTCCTATAAGAATGCTCTTTAAAAATATGAATTTGCCAATATCCTGATTTTAAATCAAATTTTGAAAATATATTGGAGTCGTATAACCTGGATAATAAATCTCTTTTATTGGGAATAGGATACTTTACCCATTTTAAATATTTGTTTAAAGGCTTATAATTTATTATTAACTTGGGAGCTCCCCGTTCTTTTTCTGCAGCATTATTCACATAAAATGTTGTGCATGACCAAGGAGATTTAGAGGGTTTTATCAAACCTTTTTGCAACAAGTTATCAATTTCCCATTTGCAGAATTCTACTAATTCAGAATTCATTTGGCAGGGACGAGACTTGGTTGGGATATTATCCTCTGAAAAATCCTCCTCATATGGAAGAGTTACAATGTGCTTTTTGCGATTCCAAAAGGCACTGGGATGATCTGCAGAAATATCAATGGCGATGTGTTTGGAAATTATTTTAATCTTTTCCTGTATTTTAGCAGATTTGAGAGACTCAAATATATTCATGCTAAAGAGCTCTTATTGTAAAGAATCGACATGTTTTTGCTTCATATTAATTAAAGCATCAATTTCACGAGTTATTGGCTCGGTGATGAAAGTATAACTTATTTCATTGTCTTTATACGAGGCTGAAAATCCTTTTGAATCAATATGCGTAAAATGATAGATTGCATTTATAAAAGGCATTCCAAGTATAATTGGAGGATGCAACTGATTTTTTACCAGAAAGAAGAAATGTGGTATGCAAACCTTGTTCTGGCAGATTTTCGTATTTGAAAGTTTATACTTTATATCTAAAGCATGTCCTGATGCGGATTTGACTATATGCGCAGTTTTTTAAAAATATTTTGAGGGGACAATACCCTCTTGAAGGCAGCTAATATCTCACCGCTCTCAATCATAGCAACATTAGTAATAGAGAAACTATTATCAATTAAAATGGTGCATTTAATATACCATTTGTGGGCAGTGACAACCTGCATCATCTCTAAAAACATATTAGTTTCAAGGTTACTGGTAGTAGGTTCATCATGGAGAACCTCTTTACCTTTTGAAGAACTGGCTTGATCTGGGCGAGCATTGTTCTCAATCTGAGAAATCCTTTGGTCGCAAATAACCTGATTATGTCTGAGAGCCTTTATTTCTCTCTTGAGATTTTCAACTTCTTCTTTAAGGTCCTCAAAAGAAGCATCCTTTTCATTAAAACCATTTTTTATCATTAAACGGTTTTTGACCTCTTTTAATGAATAAGGGGCATAATATTAAAAATCATTTTTCTTATTATCAACAAGGGGTTTTGAAGAGCTAGAATCATTAGCGGTAGAAAGATTAATAATCTTTTCTCGAAGTTTGTTATCAGTAACTTCTTTTAATAATTCTATCACATTATCAGAAGTGAACATATTAAGATTAAAATCTTGAAATTGCGATTGCAGTTTGTAGATCTCATCTTCTTCACAATGGCATGTATTACCTTTGCAAGTGGTGCAGGAGATATCAGCTCGTTCTTCATAGTCAGATAAGTCAATAAGATCAATATCTGATTCTGCTTCTGAATATGACTCATAATCATCTTCTGAACCGGAGGTGTATAATAAACTATAAACCTTATCATGCAATTCTGCATCAAGTTCTAAGGCTTTGAGTTTATTCAATTTGCAATTTGGGGCAATATGCCCTCGCTTACCACATTTGTAACATTTGGTCTTAGAAAGGTCTCTTCCTGACCGATCTTTGGTAAATCTATTAGATTTACAAGAGCTTTTTCTAGCGTCTCTTTTTCTTTAGACCTTCGTCTAGATATTTGTTTTCTGTTAGAACCTTCAGTTCTAGGGGACCGGTAATACTCCTTTTTGCTACCATAGATTGCTGGTTCAGGTAAACCGAACTGTGTACAAAAGTCTCCAAGCTGAGATCTTTCTTTATGCTTATTCATCTTAAGCTGCTGTGACATAAGGAGCTCGTTGCACAAATTTAACCCTTCTTGAGTACAAACTCCTATTAATTTGCCGTAGGTGTAATCCCTATAAGGAATTTCACTATGGCTGCCTCTTAGGGTTCTTCTAACCCTTTCTGCGAATAAGGAAGGAAGGCCGTCTATAAACTTGGCTTTCCAATATTCAAATTTATTTTCGGGTAATTCCATAACTCGACTGAGAAACGTATCTTTGTACCACCTCCATTTAGTCAAAGTGGGACACTTAAGTCCATTAAGGAGGGTGCGAACCGTTTCATGCTGAGAGGTAAATCTACCATTAAAGTGTTCTAAGATGGTCAGTACCAATGTATACACTGCATCCTCTCTACGGGCAGTGAGAGCCATGCCTAGGTTATCAACTCCTTCGTTTTTGGCAACGGCGTTAATGATAGAGGCTTTCTCCTCTATGTTTAGGTAGTTATCCCACCAGCCTATGAGCTGACATGTAAAACCTGCTATAATCATTTTGCAGATATTCCTATCATTATTTTTGACGCTTTTGCAAATGGTCGAATACATAAGCATCCTATGGACAAGAATGGTCAACTGCCTATCTGTTAACCCATCGAGATTCCATTCGTAAATCTCGGAACCGCTATAAGACGTATTAGTCTGGTTCCAATGTCATTCCTCTATCAAGACATCTTGAGGGGTAGGACGAGGGTAGTAGAACGTATTCATTGCTAGTTTAGTAGCATAGCTACTATTCTTTCGGGGATAACCCTTGAACTTATTAATCTCTGAAGAAACCTGGTTTTTATAATTACCAGTTTTTTCATTTTTTTAAGCAAAATCTTGCGATAGGTCGATAGGTTTTATTTTTAAACTTGAAAACTTTTTATCAAGAAGTTCTTCTAAATTAGTTAAAGATTTTATCTTAAAATCCTGAATCTCAGGAGGTCTTTGAATAAAAGTAGAGACCACTTCTGCTTTACTAGTTGAAGCTCCTGCTTTACTAGTTGAAGCAACAGTAGTTTTAGCTATATCAGCTTTTATACCTTTTATCAAAACAGTCATTTCATCAAGTTTTTTTTATCTAGAGAGACAATATGTTCTCCCAAAACTTTGATATATAAACTCAAATAATTATTTTGAGAAATGAGTTTATTAATCTCCGAAATACTTACCGAAGCAATTTCTTCATCAACGAATATTTGAAAAGCGTTGAAGGCTATACCTAACAAGGTAACACAAAAGTAGATTGCGAAAGATAAATGGCTGTTATTAACTTTCCATTAGAGTCGCGATAAGTCCTCTCAATAACATTGATATATAAAGGTAAATATGTGGTTATAAACCAAGGAAAAAAATGCATAATTTGATTATGCAATGCACAAGTTTCATAAAACTCTTGAGAAATATTATTCATGTCTTCTTTGCTATAAGAATCAAAAAACCAAGTTTTAAACTTACTCCACCTTTTATCAAAAAATTCTTTTTGAATATTTTTTCTTGCCAGGGATCCTGGGCTAAAATCAATTTGGTGTGGAATCATTAAGACTTATTAACGTCAAACTCCATTTCGAAAGGAGTCGGAAAGTCCTTATCAGAACTGTCATCATAAATATCATTAACATGAACAATATTAGAACCTGGGTTAATTTTAACCTTTTCAATAACTGAGTTATTATCAGATTCTAAAGTGTGAAGAGAAGCAGCGCTATTTCGAGCTGGACCATAAGACGGTTCGATAGGGGAAATATGCTGAATGTCCGGTACAAACCTGTGACTTAACGATCGTCTATTATAAATAGAACTTACCGGAGGCATAAGCCTATTGTTTGACAATGACTGCATGTGATGAGCATAGCTGCCTTATGTAAACTGGATGCAAACCCTTCCATCGGGGTTTTGCGAGATGTGAGAATACTCAGAATTTGTAACCGTATCAGTTAACTGACTTGGGGATATAACCGAATCGAGAGTCCAAGTCGTTGAGAAATTAATTTCTTCCCACTTAATCGGTCTCCTGGTGGAGACCTTAGATTTTGCAAAATTCGTTTCCATTAAAATTGTTTGATCGGATGTATCATATAACTTACATCTCGGATTCAAGGTTGATAGTAACTTGAAATAAATTCTATAAGACAAACTTATAAGTTCTGAACCTGGCACATAGTTATAACCATGTGTTTTAACATTTAATGTTAAGGCATCAAGAATATTGACATCAGATAAAGAAAGCTGCAAATTAGGTTGCGTATTGAAATAAACTGGACCATAGGCCACGGTTGATTCAATTGAACCCATAAGAGACTGTCGAAAATTTAAATTTCTAGCATCTCTGAGAGCTGCTAAGAAAGTCTCTGGTAACCCTTTAAGGGTAAGTGGTTTAAAAGCAATTTGAACCATGCCAATATGCAGATAATTATACTGATTTTTATAAAGATCAATATCTCGTTTGTTTAACAAGCGAATTGTCTGTTCAGAAGAGTTTAATGCTAAAGATTGTTCAGTTGTTTTAATCAACTGCTTACTTGAAAGTTTATCAAACCAACCATAGTCATAAATGGTTTTAATTGGAACTTTAGGAATCGTCCATTTGATATCAAACTCATTTTTGGTTTAGAGATAACCAAACCATTTTGTATAACAATTTTCTTGAAGATATCAAGGTGTTT
This sequence comes from Jaltomata sinuosa, assembly GCA_003996215.1. Classification (NCBI taxonomy): domain Eukaryota; kingdom Viridiplantae; phylum Streptophyta; class Magnoliopsida; order Solanales; family Solanaceae; genus Jaltomata; species Jaltomata sinuosa. Next base: position 224,136 of record QJPP01007283.1, read on the forward strand.
CACATGCATTTCAAGTGTTTTAGGAAACACCAGAATATCGTCAATACAAACAATAATAAAATCCATATATGGATTAAAGATGTCATTCATAATCTTTTGAAATTCTGATGGGACGTTTTTTAAACCGAATGGAATGACATTCCACTCGTATTGCCCAAAAGGAACATTAAAAGCAGTCCTATAAGAATGCTCTTTAAAAATTTGAATTTGCCAATATCCTAATTTTAAATAAAATTTTGAAAATATATTGGCGTCGTATAACCTGGATAATAAATCTCTTTTATTGGGAATATGATACCTTACCCATTTTAAACATTTGTTTAAAGGATTATAATTTATTACTAACCTGGGAGCTCCCCATTCTTTTTCTGCAGCATTATTCACATAAAATGCTGTGCATGAACAAGGAGATTTAGAGGGTTTTATCAAACCTTTTTGCAACAAGTTATCAATTTCCCTTTTGCAGAATTCTACTAATTCAGAATTCATTTGGCAGGGACGAGACTTGGTTGGGATATTATCCTCTGAAAAATCCTCCTCATATGGAAGAGTTACAATGTGCTTTTTGCGATTCCAAAAGGCACTGGGATGATCTGCGCAAATATAAATGGCGATCTGTTCGGAAATTATTTTAATCTTTTCCTGTATTTTAGCAGATTTGAGAGACTCAAATATATTAATACTAAAGAGCTCATATTGTAAAGAATTGACATGTTTTTGCTTCATATATATTAAAGCATCAATTTCAAGAGTTATTGGCTCGGTGATGAAAGTATAAATTATTTCATTGTCTTTATACGAGGCTGAAAATCCTTTTGAATCAATATGCGTAAAAGGATAGATTGCATTTATAAAAGGCGTTCCAAGTATAATTGGAGGATGCAACTGATTTTTTACCAGAAAGAAGAAATGTGGTATGCAAACCTTGTTCTGGAAGATTTTCGTATTTGAAAGTTTATACTTTATATCTAAAGTATGTCCTGATGCGGATTTGACCATATGCGTAGTTTTTTGAAAATATTTTGAGGGGACAAGACCCTCTTGAATGCAGCTAACATCTGCGCCGCTGTCAGTCATAGCAACATTAGTAATAGAGAAACTATTATCAATTAAAATGGTGCATTTAACATACCATTTGCCCCAAATTGCAAATTGAATAAACTCAAAGCCTTAGAACTTGATGCAGAATTGCATGATAAGGTTTATAGTTTATTATACACCTTCGGTTCGAAAGATGACTATGAGTCATATTCAGAAGCAGAATCGGATATTGATTTTATTGACTTATCTGACAATGAAGAACGAGCTGATAGCTCCTGCACCACTTGCAAAAGTAATACATGCCATTGTGAAGAAGATGAGATATACAAACTGCAATCACAATTTCAAGATTTTAATCTTAATATGTTCACTTCTGATAATGTGATAGAATTATTAAAAGAAGTTACTGATAACAAACTTCGAGAAAAGATTATTAATCTTGCCACCGCTAATGATTCTAGCTCTTCAAAACCCAATGACAAAAATGAATATCTTATAAGATTTCATTTAGGTAAATGGACAGAAGCCCAGAAAAAATATGCAACTGTGGCTCATGAAATGCTTACAATTGTTAAGTGTGTCCTTAATTTCAAGATGATTTATACAATCAAAAGTTTTTAATAAAAACTGATGCTCAATCGGTCAAATATATGTTTGACAAAGATTTTAAGCATGATGCCTCTAAGCTTATATTTGCTAGATGGCAGGCTCGACTAGCCCCCTTTGATTTTGATATTCATTATAAGAAGGGAATTGAAAATTCTTTACCAGACTTCTTATCTAGAGAATATATTCAATAAAATATTTTACAAATTTTTCTCTGAAAAGGCCTTGATTTCCATATAAAAGGTAATTGTATTACCAAAAGATCTTAAAAAATTCATTATTAATATCGTCATAAATTAGTTGGTAAGAGAAGATTTCTCTATTCATGACTACTCGGAAATAATCCGGGAAGACGTAACAGATTATTTTTTGGAATGGCTAATCTGTTTCCCTACAGGATGGACCCGCCTTGGAGGCAAGTTCGAGGAAGAGGACGGGGAAGATCAGCCCCATGAAGGTCTTTGCAGCTCTCTATATCTGATGTCAATATTTTTGATGCCTTAACATTAAATGTTAAAACACATGGTTATAACTATGTGCCAGGTTCAGAACTTATAAGTTTGTCTTATAGAATTTATTTCAAGTTATTATCAACCTTGAATCCGAGATGTAAGTTATACGATACATCCGATCAAACAATTTTAATGGAAACGAATTTTGCAAAATCTAAGGTCACCACCAAGAGACCGATTAAGTGGGAAGAAATTAATTTCCCAACGACTTGGACTCTCGATTCGGTTATATCCCCAAGTCAGTTAACTGATACGGTTACAAATTCTGAGTATTCTCACATCTCGCAAAACCCCGATGGAAGGGTTTGCATCCTGTTTACAGAAGGCAGCTATGCTCATCACAGGCAATCATGTTCAAACAATAGGCTTATGCCTATCCATGGTATCGAGAATTCAATAAAAAAATAGACTTGGTCGATTTTTCCCAACCAACAAATATGATCTGCGTGATATAGTTCATTCATAAAGGGGGACACTTTTGCCCATTCCTTGTATAACTGAAGGAATTTTGGGGGTAAAATGTTCACCGTAGGTCCGTGGTATGACCACCAGTTAATAAACCAATTAGGGATTGACCCTGTAAATATTTTTGCACAGATTTTTACAAACCATGTGTGCTTTTATTTCTCATAAGGAAATAAGGAATCTATGTACAGTAGAGATGGGTCCCTGAATAGTGAATCTACTGTTTAAACAGTTTATATACTGTATAGTAATAGTGACAACTTATCTTCTGTCTTCCTCATACTTTGTTCTTGCACATCTTTTTTGCATGGCTTTTAGGGATAGTAACAGGTCTTCGGTGTCCTGTAACTCTTCAGTAGATAGTATAACTTCTTCGTCGTTGCGCTGGGCTTCTTCATTGCTGGTTTCACTTCGCATTGAAGTATCAGATTTATCAATCTGGGTTATTTTTTCTAGCAAATTTCTTTTTACTTCTTCTAAGTAAGCGCTTATCATGGCTTCTTTATCTCCTTCTTGAGTGGAGATTCTTCTGGCAATATGCCGTACCGAAGGATCATGGACACTAATCTTTTTATGGGGAAGGTTTTTATACTCTTCAACAGTTCTTTCAATAGTGTCAATTAATTCTTGTCCAATCATTTGCTTGGACTTGGCATCTTTTCTTAGCAATTTTTCCCAGAAATTATTGTAGAAGACCCGGTATAACGCAGGAATATTTTCTTCTGTGAAACCAACCTCAGGAGTCCATTTATGAATCCATGGTATCGAGAATTCAATAAAAAAATAGACTTGGTCAATTTTTTCCAACCAGCAAATATGATCTGCGTGATATAGTTCATTCATTAAGGGGGACACTTTTGCCCATTCCTTGTATAACTGAAGGAATTTTGGGGGTAAAATGTTCACCGTAGGTCCGTGGTATGACCACCAGTTAATAAACCATTTAGTAATTGACCCTGTAAATATTTTTGCACAGATTTTTACAAACCATGTGTGCTTGTATTTCTCATTATTATAATAAAATACTCTATCAAAGGCTTGGATATAATCCCAGTAAGTAAAGCTTATTGAAATGCCGTTGAGGCTTATCTTCCTTTCTCTCATTGTCGACATTCCCCAATCTTCGACGGATCTAATCTGTTTGATATTAATTTTTGAGAAGTTATAAACATTCTCTTCAATACTATAACAACACTCATGAAGTGTTGAATTTCCGCGCTTCCAGTGCTTGTTAGGATTGTTTCATAATATGCCCGTGTTTTGTATGACTCACCCGGGTAGTATAACCCTTTAATCAGATATCGTTGGAATATTTTCCATAGTTCGTTTCTTCTCTGAATATCAGAGTATTCTAAAAGAAATATAATTTCTCTTTTTTGAAGTTTTTCGTAGGATTTGATATCATCATTATCCTCTTTTATGACTGAAGCAAAGGTATCACCTTTTTGCTTTTGTGCCTGTAAATATACTTGCGCATGTTCGTATAACGGACTATCTTTTGGAATATTTTCCAAATTAATGACCTGCTCAGGGGCAGCGGAAGAAGATGAAGATTCACCTTCACTAGAAATCCTTTTGATTAAATAGGCTCCTGTTTCCCATCTGTATGACCGGGTAACTTGATCGATATGATGATCTTTGAGAACTGTAATTTCCAGAGTAGTCATGAATAGAGAAATCTTCTCTTACCAACTCATTTATGACGATATTAATAATGAGTTTTTAAAGATCTTTTGGTAATACAATTACCTTTAATATGGAAATCAAGGCCTTTTCAGAGAAAAATTTGTAAAACATTTTATTGAATATATTCTCTAGATAAGAAGTCTGGTAAAGAATTATCAATTCCCTTCTTATAATGAATATCAAAATCAAAGGGGGCTAGTTGAGCTGCCATCTAGCAAATATAAGCTTAGAGACATCATGCTTAAAATCTTTGTCAAACATATATTTGACCGATTTAGCATCAGTTTTTATTAAAAACTTTTGATTGTATAGATCATCTTGAAATTTAAGGACACACTTAACAATTGTAAGCATTTCATGAGCCACAGTTGCATATTTTTTCTGGGCTTCTGTCCATTTACCTGAATGAAATCTTATAAGATATTCATTTTTGTCATTGAGATTAATTTGTTTAAGAATCCCACCGTAACCAATATTTGAAGCATCTGTTTCAATAATTTTTTGCCAAGCAGGGTTAGCAAGGGTTAAACAAGGTAAAGACTGCACTCGTAGCTTGATGTTCTTTACCAAAGTGGTGTGACTATTAGTCCACGGGGATTTATAATCCTTTTTGAGCCTGTCATATAACGGGGCTAAATTACGAGAAATATTCTTATAGAAAGGGGAGATGTAATTTAAACTACCCAAGAATCTCTGCAACTGAGTTCTATCAGTAATAATGTCAGGAAACTTTGATGCAAAGTCGATGGCCCTCTGAATAGGAGTGACTTTTCCTTGACGAATTATGTGTCCTAGAAAACGGACTTCAGTTTAGAACAAACTCATTTTTGGTTTAGAGATAACCAAACCATTTTGTATAACAATTTTCTTGAAGATATCAAGGTGTTTCACATGCATTTCAAGGGTTTTAGAAAACACCAGAATATCGTCAATATAAACAATAATAAAATCCATATATGGATTAAAGATGTCATTCATAATCTTTTGAAATTCTGATGGGGCGTTTTTTAAACCGAATGGCATGTGTAATGACCCTTTCGGTCATTTACACGTTTTTGCCTTTCTTGTACCATTAGAGCTTACTTGTAGCGGCCCAAGTCATTTATGGCTTGTTGGGACCGGTAGTTCGGTGCCCGGGCCATTTGTTTGGTCTTTATGGCCATTCCTCATTTTAGAGCTTCAACTTTGGAAATCATTGACTTCCGATAATATTCTTGGTAATATCAAAGAATTAAACCAAGGTTCTTGGTCAAAGGAATCCCTTACTCGAAAGTTCGAGTTAAAGAAATGCCTCGTGTAACACCTCATACGTTTGGAAGGTTTAAAGTAACCCGTGCCTTTGGGGTAAGACTAATAGTGTCTAATATACTAATAAGGATGTGTTATGAGGTATTATAATCGCAAAATGGTCGTATGATAAGTTTTGAAGTCAAGCAAGTTGCGAAACAAAAGTCGGAAAAAGTTATTGTAAATTCCTTTAAGGAATTCTCTTCAAATTTGGGTTAAATGTCTTGGGGTGTTTCTCCCTTTCTATAAAGATTTAGTGGGCCTCCAATATACCAAATCTAAGGTCTATGAGTCTAGTTTCCAATGCACTAAACCGTTCATCCATACGACTTCAGAATATAGAGATATTCATGTTTTCGTAAGACTGCACAAGCAGACACGTCAAAGTGGGGCCCACATCCTAAGTCGGTTTGCCTTTATAAATCAGCTTCTCCTTCGTTTTATGCCCATAAAAACAGACCAAAACCATATAAAAATAGATACAAACCTTAGAAATAATCCATGGACCTTGATCCTTTCAATTCGAAAGTTTAACGGAAGTTGCTCTACGTCGCGAGCTCATCGTCGTGGTATAGTTTTCTCGTTGTTTTGGCTCCGTTTGTTGCTACTGCAAGGAGGCAGTTCGTGGGACTGATATTTTTATGGTATTATCATTTGATTATCGGAAGGTAAGGGTTCTAAATCCTTGACTCATTCTTAATTTGAGCTTTAGAATCAATTTCGAGGAGAACTTATCGTTATCGGCATGTTTGTCGTGTTTTCTTGCCGTATATTGTTACAGCTCACGTACTTATAACAACATGTTTATCTTGGTATTTCAAAGCTTTTTGTCGAGGTAACCTTCCTCCAATGACCCTCCTTCGTTATTATATATTCTAGTATTGTTTTATGGATTTCTGAGCCACGAAGTGGTATTTTGGATCTGTGGCTCTGGGCAGCCCCTTTGTCATATTAAATTGGGTTGTTATTGTTGTATGTTGATGGTGTTAAGGTATTGGAGGTACTGGGAGTTGGTGTGATTCTTATTGGAGTCACGAACGATGGTTATTGGATTGAATGACATGAAGTACGCCTTGAAATAGTGCCTCGGGAGCTCGTCGCTCCTTGGAGATGTGGTTAACGTATTGTTGTTGGATTTATCTGCCATTTGTTATTGTTATTGGCCTCATTTTTATGCTTTGGAGTTGGCTGGTCGCGAGTGTGACATTAACACCTTATCAATTGGCTATGGCTTGTTCTTGCAGCCTTGTCGATTCTAGCAATTGTTCCATTACCTTGGTTGGCCAGGCTTCATAGAGACGCCTTTTGGGATTCAGTTGAAAGTATTTGTTTTGTGTGATTCAGAGCTTCCTGGAGCTGTTCGAGCCTGGATGACGCCGTTCCCGCAGCTAGTCATCGGATGACAGGTAGGTTATGGTTTTCCCCTATCTAGACTCTGCGTATATAGGCTATAACTGCATTAATTAGCATCCTTGGATGGGTTGTTATAGGTTGGTACCCCAGACCTTGTCCGCCTTTCGTCCGTCTATTTCATACGTTATTTGTAGTATTCGCGTAGTAATGTATATTACCTTTGTGGTCCTGTGTGGCCTTGTATTGACTCTGGAACATAGATGGTGGGATATTTGGGAATGTCCGCGAGTCCCGGACATAGAGATTATCCTTTTAGGCTGGTTATGTCTGTTGAGTAGCTATTGGGTCTGTGCAGGGCTGATAGGAATTATTGTGAGCTATTGGGCTACTTTTATATTTGTGTGGGAGCATATCATCCATGAAAAAGGTTTTCCCCTGCATGTTTTACTACAGTTTTGGCTGTGAGCCACTACTGACAGTTTTCCTAAATTTGCATGGCCTTGGGGGCCCGTTTTTGGTACTGTTGTTGATAGAAAAGGGGATTTTTGGATGTTTTTGCACTGATTTTATTACTGGTACTAGTCTCTGCGGGGCAGAGCACCAGACTTGATTTTATTACTGATACTAGTCTCTGCGGGGGGAAGCACTAGACTTGATTTACTACAGTTTTAGACCCGGTTACGCCCGGGCACCCTTGGAGGGGTTTTTGAGGCATTTTCTACTACTTTAGTCCTAGACGGGGTCTGGGCATGCATACTTGAGACTGGGTCTCTATCTTGATCCCGGACTTGCTTCCGGATGACATATCTTGATACTGAGTTTTAGTATGGGGTCGGGGACCTCCATGGACCTTGCCGCTCTGGGCCTGGGGCTTCGGGCTGCGTGCGCCGGAGGGAAGGGTATACGGTGGAGTTGAGGTATATAGGCTGAGTCCTTCCATGGAACCTGCCTGCTGGGCCCGATTGGCACCGGATGAGATACATACAGAGGTTCTATTTCACACATCATATCATATCATATCATGCATTGGATTCAACCCTTGTTTGCTGTGTGTTCAGTGTACGCTCCGGTAGTATGGGATGCTGGATAGTTTGTGATTGTGTTCCTTGGTTGTATGGGTGGCCGTTGGGACTGTAGGTAGACTATATTTACTCCTGTTTTTACTTAGAGCTTGTCTTGGCACCCGGTTCTTGAAAGATTAGTGATGGCTAGCCTGTTGAGGCTTTGGTTGTGGGATTTTTGATTATTGAGAGGGCTTTAGAGTCCTATCTTATTGAGGCACTTTTGTGTGGCCTTCTGAGCAGAGTGTGAGACTCTGGTTCTATTCTTGTGGGAAGCTGAGTGGTATCTGTCGGTTATTGTGGCCTAGTTATTTCATCCTAGGGTTGTACTTGTGAGGTGATTCCCTGGTTATGCTATCATATGATTGGATTGGTGTTATGATTTCCTTATACTTGTTGATTCCATTTTGAGTATGTTAGACTGCTCTCTGTCTTTTCCTTCCACTTGAGGTTACCGGTATACCGCCACTTTCTCAACTCTCTCTCTACTTACTTATATTATTGTACAAGGACTCCAGGTGCGTTCTTCTTTCCTTCACCAGTGATTCTGTGTGATTGTATCTCTGTGCTAGCATGTGTTACTTGAAGCTCTTGGTTATGGATGATCTGTGCTAGCTCCTTGTGCCTTGCTTATTGCGTCAGTGACTGCTTTCTTGCTATTTGTTACTTACTGCTTTTATATCTTATATGCACTCAGTCGGCCTATGATACCTACTGAGTACCCATGGTTTTGGTGCTCATACTACACTTCTGCACTTTTGTGTGCAGATATTAGCTGAGCTTTCGCCGTTGATCACGTTGGAGACTCGTGCAACTTTTGGATCTTTGAGACTAGGGTGAGCGCCTGAAGGTCGGGGCTTGTCTATATCTCATCTGTTGTACTGTTGCTCCTTGTACTTTCGGAGGCAATTTATGTTGTATTTTGTTATTTCTAGCACTTGTATTCTATTAGAAGCTTCTGTACTATCGATACCAAGTCTTGGGGTTGGTGTAGTTTCCTTTATTATTTATATTCGAGTTTTGCTTTCGCTTATTTTTGCTTGCTGGTGCGTATGGGTTAGGCAGTAGCCCATTACTAACCGTTCTGGGCTACGGGAATTGGTTCGCCTACTGGGGATTGTAGGTGCCATCATGACTTGAGAAATCGGGTCGTGACAGCATGACATTCCACTCGTATTTTCCAAAAGGAACATTAAAAGCAGTCCTATAAGAATGCTCTTTAAAAATATGAATTTGCCAATATCCTAATTTTAAATCAAATTTTGAAAAATATATTGGCGTCGGATAACCTGGATAATAAATCTCTTTTATTGGGAATAGGATACCTTACCCATTTTAAACATTTGTTTAAAGGCTTAGAATTTATTACTAACCTGGGAGCTCCCCGTTCTTTTTCTGCAGCATTATTCACATAAAATGCTGTGCATGACCAAGGAGATTTAGAGGGTTTTATCAAACCTTTTTGCAACAAGTTATCAATTTCCCTTTTGTAGAATTCTACTAATTCAGGCTTCATTTGGCAGGGACGAGACTTGGTTGGGATATTATCCTCAGAAAAATCCTCCTCATATGGAAGAGTTACAATGTGCTTTTTGCGATTCCAAAAGGCACTGGGATGATCTGCGCAAATATCAATGGCGATCTGTTCGGAAATTATTTTAATCTTTTCCTGTATTTTAGCAGATTTGAGAGACTCAAATATATTCATGCTAAAGAGCTAATATTGTAAAGAATTGACATGTTTTTGCTTCATATTAATTAAAGCATCAATTTCACGAGTTATTGGCTCAGTGATGAAAGTATAACTTATTTCATTTTCTTTTTACGAGGCTGAAAATCCTTTTGAATCAATATGCGTAAAATGATAGATTGCATTTATAAAAGGAGTTCCAAGTATAATTGGAGGATGCAACTGATTTTTTACCAGAAAGAAGAAATGTGGTATGCAAATCTTGTTCTGGCAGTTTTTCGTATTTGAAAGTTTATACTTAATATCTAAAGCATGTCCTGATGCGGATTTGACCATATGCGCAGTTTTTTGAAAATATTTTGAGGGGACAAGACCTTCTTGAATGCAGCTAACATCTGCACCGCTGTCAATCATAGCAACATTAGTAATAGAGAAACTATTATCAATTAAAATGGTGCATTTAACATACCATTTGTGGGCAGTGACAACCTGCATCATCCCTAAAAACATATTAGTTTCAAAGTTACTGGTAGTAGGTTCATCATGGAGAACCTATTTACCTTTTGAAGAACTGGCTTCATCTGGGCGAACATTGTTCTCAATCTGAGAAATCCTTTGGTCGCAAATAACCTGATTATGTCTGAGAGCCTTTATTTCTCTCTTGAGATTTTCAACTTCTTCTTTAAGGTCCTCAAAAGAAGCATCCTTTTCATTAAAACCATTTTTTATCATTAAACGGTTTTTGACCTCTTTTAATGAATAAGGGGCATAATATTCAAAATCATTTTTCTTGTTATCAACAAGGGGTTTTGAAGAGCTAGAATCATTAGCGGTGGCAAGATTAATAATCTTTTCTCGAAGTTTGTTATCAGTAACTTCTTTTAATAATTCTATCACATTATCAGAAGTGAACATATTAAGATTAAAATCTTGAAATTGCGATTGCAGTTTGTAGATCTCATCTTCTTCACAATGGCATGCATTACCTTTGCAAGTGGTGCAGGAGCTATCAGTTCATTCTTTATTCTTAGATAAGTCAATAAGATCAATATCCGATTCTGCTTCTGAATATGACTCATAGTCATCTTCCGAACCGGAGGTGTATAATAAACTATAAACCTTATCATGAAATTTTGCATCAAGTTCTAAGGCTTTGATACCAGATTACAGGATCAAGGATTAAGCAATTCAGCATCCTTATACTGGCGCATAAACGCAGGCATAAGAACTGAAATATTCAAAAAAAATTCATACAATTTCTTCAGACTGTATGGAAGAGACTAACTCTTTTACCTGAGCAAAGGGCCTGTCAGGACCATAGTACATACTCTTATTATACTCTTGTCCAACGGTTCTAACCCAATAGCGGTTCTAACCGGACCAAGAGGCGCCCTTTTCAACACATATCTCAGGCTAAGGAGGTCATGGCTTGCTACAGGCTTGCCAGACATAGACAATAAGAGTATGTACTGTGGTCCTGTCAGGACCACAATACATACTCTTATTATACTCTTGTCCAATGGTTCTAAGCCAATAGCGGTTCTAACCGGACCAAGAGGCGCCCTTTTAAACACATATCTTGGGCTAACGAGGTCATGGCTTGCTACAGGCTTGCCATACATAGACAATAAGAGTAGTGCTAGATCCGACGGTACCACCATCTCATAACCAAGTCAAGAAACCTTATAAAAAATTCCTTTCCATTTTAATAAGGCTTAGATCCGTTCATGGTGCATATAGGAGAGGTGTTAGGTAAGAGACATAGATATGGAAGCCGTTTAGCCAGACATAGTCCTGGCTAGGAGAATAGAACTAAAGTAAATAAAACTAAAATAAAAGTATATACCTTAGGGATGTCCAAGAGCCAAGGTTGCTTGCAAAACTGATCCAAGAATTTTATTAAGGATCGGAACAGCGGAAAACGCTTTCTGATATTTTCTTTACAAAGCTAAATAGAGAGAAGAGAGAGAGTCTATTCTATTTTTTCTGTGTGTTCCTACTTAACAAAATGAACACTTATATAGAAAGAAAATAAAAACATAAGGAATCTATGTACAGTAGAGATGGGTCCCGGTTCAAGGTATATCTACCTCCTCGAGTCTAGATCGACAGGTTTTACAGGTCAGCTCAGAGGCTGGTGGGATAACTACCTAAACATAGAGGAGAAAGCCTTTATCATTAACGCCACTGCTAAAAATGAAGGAGTTGATAACCTAGGCATGGCTCTCACTGCCTGCAGAGAGGATGCAGTGTATACATTGGTAATGACCATCTTAGAACACTTTAATGGTAGATTTACCTTTCAGCATGAAATGGTTCGCACCCTCCTTAATGGACTTAAGTGTCCCACTTTGACTAAATGGAGGTGGTACAAAGATACGTTTCTCAGTCGGGTTATGGAATTACCTGAAAATAAATTTGAATATTGGAAAGCCAAGTTTATAGACGGCCTTCCATCCTTATTCGAAGAAAGGGTTAGAAAAACCTAAGAGGCAGCCATAGTGAAATTCCTTATAGGGATTACAGCTACGGCAAATTAATAGGAGTTTGCACTCAAGAAGGGTTAAATTTGTGCAACGAGCTCCTTATGTCATAACAGCTTAAGATGAATAAGCATAAAGAAAGATCTCAGCTTGGAGACTTTTGTACACAGTTTGGTTTACCTGAACCAGCAACCTATGGTAGCAAAAAGGAGTATTATCGGTCCCCTAGAACTGAAGGTTCTAATAGGAGACGAGGATCTAGACGAAGGTCTAAAGAAGAAAGAGACGCTAGAAAAATCTCTCGTATATCTAATAGATTTACCAAAGATCGGTCAGGAAGAGACCTTTCTAAGATCAAATGTTACAAATGTGGTAAGCGAGGGCATATTGCCCCAAATTGCAAATTGAATAAACTCAAAGCCTTAGAACTTGATGCAGAATTGCATGATAAGGTTTATAGTTTATTATACACCTCCGGTTCGGAAGATGACTATAAGTCATATTCAGAAGCAGAATCGGATATTGATCTTATTGACTTATCTGACAATGAAGAACGAGCTGATAGCTCCTGCACCACTTGCAAAGGTAATACATGCCATTGTGAAGAAGATGAGATCTACAAACTACAATCGCAATTTCAAGATTTTAATCTTAATATGTTCACTTCTGATAATGTGATAGAATTATTAAAAGAAGTTACTGATAACAAACTTCGAGAAAAGATTATTAATCTTGCCACCGCTAATGATTCTAGCTCTTCAAAACCCCTTGCTGATAACAAGAAAAATGATTTTGAATATTATGCCCCTTATTCATTAAAAGAGGTCAAAAACCGTTTAATGATAAAAAATGGTTTTAATGAAAATGATGCTTCTTTTGAGGACCTTAAAGAAGAAGTTGAAAATCTCAAGAGAGAAATAAAGGCTCTCAGACATAATCAGGTTATTTGCGACCAAAGGATTTCTCAGATTGAGAACAATGTTCGCCCAGATGAAGCCAGTTCTTTAAAAGGTAAAGAGGTTCTCCATGATGAACCTACTACCAGTAACCTTGAAACTAATATGTTTTTAGGGATGATGCAGGTTGTCACTGCCCACAAATGGTATGTTAAATGCACCATTTTAATTGATAATAGTTTCTCTATTACTAATGTTGCTATTATTGAAAGCGGTGCAGATATTAGCTGCATTCAAGAGGGTCTTGTCCCCTCAAAATATTTAATTTCCGAACAGATTGCCATTGATATTTGCACAGATCATTCCAGTGCCTTTTGGAATCGCAAAAAGCACATTGTAACTTTCCATTTGAGGAGGATTTTTTAGAGGATAATATCCCAACCAAGTCTCGTCCCTGCCAAATGAATTCTGAATTAGTAGAATTCTGCAAAAGGGAAATTGATAACTTGTTGCTAAAAGGTTTGATAAAACCCTCTAAATCTCCTTGGTCATGCACAACATTTTATGTGAATAATGCTGCAAAAAAAGAACGGGGAGCTCCCAGGTTAGTAATAAATTATAAGCCTTTAAACAAATGTTTAAAATAGGTAAGGTATCTTATTCCCAATAAAAGAGATTTATTATCCAGGATATACGACGCCAATATATTTTCAAAATTTAATTTATAATCAGGATATTGGCTAATTCAGATTTTTAAAGAGCATTCTTATAGGACTTCTTTTAAGTTCCTTTTGGGCAATACGAGTGGAATGTCATGCCATTCGATTTAAAAAATGCCCCATCAGAATTTCAAAAGATTATGAATGACATCTTTAATCCATATATGGATTTTATTATTTTTTATATTGACGATATTCTGGTGTTTTCTAAAACCCTTGAAATGCATGTGAAACACCTTGATATCTTCAAGAAAATTGTTATACAAAATGGTTTGGTTATCTCTAAACCAAAAATGAGTTTGTTCCAAACTGAAGTCCGTTTTCTAGGACACATAATTTGTCAAGGAAAAGTCACTCCTATTCAGAGGGCCATCGGCTTTGCATCAAAGTTTTCTGACATTATTACTGATAGAACTCAGTTGCAGAGATTCTTGGGTAGTTTAAACTACATCTCCCCTTTCTATAAGAATCTTTCTCGTGATTTAGCCCCGTTATATGATAGGCTCAAAAAGGATTATAAATCCCCGTGGACTAATAGTCACACCACTCTGGTAAAGAACATCAAGCTATGAGTTCAGTCTTTACCTTGTTTAACTCTTGCTAACCCTGCTTGACAAAAAATTATTGAAACAGATTCTTCAAATATTGGTTACGGTGGGATTCTTAAACAAATTAATCCCAATGACAAAAATGAATATCTTATAAGATTTCATTCAAGTAAATGGACAGAAGCCCAGAAAAAATATGCAACTGTGGCTCATGAAATGCTTACAATTGTTAAGTGTGTCCTTAAATTTCAAGATGATTTATACAATCAAAAGTTTTTAATAAAAACTGATGCTCAATCGGTCAAATATATGTTTGACAAAGATTTTAAACATGATGCCTCTAAGCTTATATTTGCTAGATGGCAGGCTCAACTAGCCCCCTTTGATTTTGATATTCATTATAAGAAGGGAATTGATAATTCTTTACCAGACTTCTTATCTAGAGAATATATTCAATAAAATGTTTTACAATTTTTTCTCTGAAAAGGCCTTGATTTCCATATTAAAGGTAATTGTATTACCAAAAGATCTTAAAAAATTCATTATTAATATCGTCATAAATGAGTTGGTAAGAGAAGATTTCTCTATTCATGACTACTCGAAAATAATCCGGGAAGACTTAACAGATTATTTTTCGGAATGACTAATCTGTTTCCCTACAGGATGGACCCGCCTTGGAGGCAAGTTCGAGGAAGAGGACGGGGAAGATCAGCCCCAGGATGGTCCTCTGGAAATTCCACCTCTGGAAATTCCAGTTCTCAAAGATCGTCATATCGATCAAGTTACCCGGTCATACAAATGTAAACAAGAGCCTATTTAATCAAAGGATTTCTAGGGAAGGTGAATCTTCATCTTCTGCCACTGCCCCTGAGCAGGTCATTAATTTGGAAAATATTCCAAAAGATAGTCCATTATACGAACATGCGCAAGCATATTTACAGGCACAAAAGCAAAAAGGTGATACCTTTGCTTCAGTCATAAAAGAGGATAATGATGATATCAAATCCTACGAAAAACTTCAAAAAAGAGAAATTATATTTCTTTTAGAAAACTCTGATATTCAGAGAAGAAACGAACCATGGAAAATATTCCAACGGTATCTGATTAAAGGGTTATACTACCCGGGTGAGTCATACAAAACTCGGGCATATTATGAAACAATCCTAACAAGCACTGAAAGCGCGGAAATTCAACACTTCATGAGTGCTGGTTATAGTATTGAAGAGAATGTTTATAATTTCTCAAAAATTATTATCAAGCAAATTATATCCATCAAAGATTGGGGAATGTCGACAATGAGAGAAAGGCAGATAAGCCTCAACGACATTTCAATAAGCTTTACTTACTGGGATTATATCCAAGCCTTTGATAGGGTATTTTATTATAATAATGAGAAATACAAGCACACATGGTTGGTAAAAATCTGTGCAAAAATATTTACAGGGTCAATCCCTAATTGGTTTATTAACTGGTGGTCATACCACGGACCTACGGTGAACATTTTACCCCCAAAATTCCTTCAGTTATACCATGGATTCATAAATGGACTCCTGAGGTCGGTTTCACAGAAGAAAATATTCCTGCGTTATACCGGGTCTTCTACAACAATTTCTGGGAAAAATTTCTCAGAAAAGATGCCAAGTCCAAGCAAATGATTGGACAAGAATTAATTGACACTATTGAAAGAACTGTTGAAGAGTATAAAAACCTTCCCCAGAAAAAGATTAGTGTCCATGATCCTTCGGTATGACATTTTGCCAGAAGAATCTCCACTCAAGAAGGAGATAAAGAAGCCATGATAAGCGCTTACTTAGAAGAAGTAAAAAGAAATTTGCTGGAAAACATAACCCAGATTGATAAATCTGATACTTCAATGCAAAGTGAAACCAACAATGAAGAAGCCCAGCGCAACGACGAAGAAGTTATACTATCTACTGAAGAGTTACAGGACACTGAATACCTGTTACTATCCCTAAAAGCCATGGAAAAAAGACGTGGCAAGAACAAAGTATGAGGAAGATAGAAGATAAGATGTCACTATTACTATATAGTATATAAACTGTTTAAACAGTAGATTCACTGTTCAGGGACCCATATGGGACCCATATCTACTGTACATAGATTCCTTATGTTTTTATTTTCTTTCTATATAAGTGTTCATTTTGTTAAGTAGGAACACACAGAAAAAATAGAATAGACTCTCTCTCTTCTCTCTAGTTAGCTTTGTAAAGAAAATATCAGAAAGAGTTTGCCGCTGTTCCGATCCTTAATAAAATTCTTGGATCAGTTTTGCAAGCAACCTTGGCTCTTGGACGTCCCTAAAGTATATACTTTTATTTTAGTTTTATTTACTTTAGTTCTATTCTCCTAGCCAGGACTATGTCCGGTTAAACGGCTTCCATATCTATGTCTCTTACCTAACGTCTCTCCTATATGCACCATGAATGGATCTAAGATTTATTAAAATGGAAAGGAATTTTTTATAAGGTTTCTTGACTTGGTTCTGAGATGGTGGTACCATCGGATCTAGCACTACTCTTATTGTCTATGTCTGGCAAGCCTGTAGCAAGCCATGACCTCCTTAGCCCGAGATATGTGTTGAAAAGGGCGCCTCTTGGTCCGGTTAGAACCGCTATTGGGTTAGAACCGTTGGACAAGAGTATAATAAGAGTATGTACTGTGGTCCTGACAGGCCCTTTGCTCAGGTAAAAGAGTTAGTCTCTTCCATACAGTCTGAAGAAATTGTATGAAAAATTTTCGAATATTTCAGTTCTTATGCCTGCGTTTATGCGCCAGTATAAGGATGCTGAATTGCTTGATCCTTGACCATGGCGGACTACCGCCCGGTCGTTGATCCTGTAATCTTGGACTACCGCCCGGTCGTTGATCTCACTATATTATTATTATTATTATTATCATTATATAATAATAATAATAATAATAATAATAATAATAATAATAATAATAATAATAATAATAATAATAATTTGAGAAATTTATGTATAAAGGTTTGATTTAATCGTATTGTCTTGATATCTCGATCATTATATTATCTTATTGTAGATTATATTCTGTTAATTTTGTCAATATATATGGTAGATAAATGTTCGTTCAGGCTTTGAGGAATTTCTATGTAAAAGTTTGGTTTAATTGTATTGTTCTAATATCTCGATTAGTGTATTATTTTGTTGTAGCTTCTATATTTGTTACTAGTTTTTTTTTTTTTTTGCTTAATACAGGTGGTAGACGAATGTTTGGTCAAGCTTTGAGAATTTTTTATGAAGGCTATTTAATCGTATTGTTCTGACATCTCGATTATCGTATTATTTTGTTATAGTTTCTGTTATTTTACTATTTATTATTTTTCTTATTATCTGTATGTGTATAACTAAATATTTATTCTTTAATATTGACTTAAAGTCTTAAATATTAGAATTTTTATTTTAAAATTCTGTATTAAAACAATAATATATTTGAGTACAATATTTATTTATATCATTAGAAAGATATAACATTTATTTTAACGTCAATTGCTACTTTTAATAATTTTATTTTTTAGTATATAATTTTATTTATTGAAGTGAGATACACGTGCAAAGCACGTACACTATACTAGTAATAATAATAATAATAATAATAATAATAATAATAATAATAATAATAATAATAACAACAATAATAATAATAATAATAATAATTAAAGTCAAACAATACAAGGAAAAGGGCATTAACCCTAAACGATCACCAATTCTAATAAATTAAAACTAACACCAAACACAATGTCATGCTCCCTAGCTAGGATGGGATATGATTGACATTCAACTTGTATTATCCGTCAAGTGAACCATATTTTAAAGGGGAAAGGACATGGAGTGACCCTTTTAAAAAATATTGGCTCATGTTTGGGTCATTAGACATTAAATGACCAGTCGGCCAAATAATTTCCCTATTATGGCCATGTTATGATTTGGGTCATTTTGGTTCTTTATCTAGTTTTTTTCTTTTTTCGTTCCTTTTTTTGGGGGTAAAAATCTGTCTTTTTTTTTTAAAAATAAAATAATTAAATATAATTTTACAAAAACTGTATAATTATTGTATAAAATATATAACTATATAAGATATATGTATAGGAACTACATAAGATGTGTATAAAAACTGTGTAGTTGTATAAAATATATATATGCATAAAATATAAATATATAAATTACATAGGATGTGTATAGAAACTGTATTGTTGTTTTATAAAATACGTATTTGTATAAGATTTATATAAAAACTGTATAGAATGCATATAAAAGTTGTACAATTATTGTATGTAATATGTATTTGAATAATTATTACAACTAAAGGTTGTATAGGATGTGTATCGAAACTGTAGAATTATTGTATAGAATATGTATTTGTATAAAATTTATATAGAAGTTGTATCATTATTGTATAGAATATGTATATGTATAATATGTGTATAGAAATTATATTATTATTGTATAAAATTGTATCTATCATGATTGCATATGTATAAAAAAATGTAACATTATTGTATAAAATATATATGTTTCTTATATATTTTAACTAGAACTAGCACATTATCATTTGTATATTTAAAAAAAATACAAAGTATATAATAATTGTATATATTCTATAATATATACATGGTATATATATTGATTTTACATTTATTATACACGAATTATACAAGAAAATAGACATAAAGAATTACAATTTATAGACTTTTTTTCTATTCTAACTCTCTCCTTCATATTGAGAAAAAATAAAATAAAAAATTATAAAATTATATTTGATTACTAAAAATACAATAATTAGAAAAAGGGTGTGCTAGTGAATGACGAAAAATCAGAAAGAAAATCGTAGTTTTCTACAGTGAAGAAGAGTGAAGAAGGAGCATTTGACATACAAAGAAAATTAATTAAAAAAATGTAGCAATTATAATGCTACAAAACTGATCTAATTGTTAAAAAAGAATAACAATTAAAAGAGTAGATTTTTTTAAGAAAAAAAGGAGCCCCAAAATAAATAAAGTCAGCAAAAAAAAAGGAAACACGTGACTCAAAAAAAGTAGCAAAACAGCCAATGGCTACACATATTTTCTACCGAGAAAGGCTACAAAACGGGATATCCAATCCCTTGGCCATTTACATGGAATTTGTTTGACCGAGTGGTCATTTTTGTCCATTTCCCTATTTTAAATGGCTGATATTTATTAATAAACTTAGCATAACAATAAACGCTACAAAGTTTCTTAATTAATTTAGACTGAAAAGTGGAATCACAAATTTAACGAAAAATATTTGAAATCTAAAATCACTGACAAGTCACAAGCCTTCAAGGACTGCAACTAAATACATAATCTATATGGCATTTTCTTAGAATAAATATAATATCTATAAAAACATAGCAGTTTGAAAGAAGTCTCACTATTGTTGGAAAGAGTCAATAGAGCTCACCCACTGAATGTATGAAGTCTAGCACTAGCCACATGCCTCATCACCTAAATCTTAGAGACCTACCACACGACGTACGTACCAGACTTAAATGGGCTAAGTACTACCGATATGATACCTACTAAATTTGTCAATCCCCTAAGCAAATGAATAAGACTTTTCTAGGTTTTTTTTTTTTTTTTTTTTTTTTGAAATCATTCACCCAAGGTATGCTCCCCTTAGGTGACTGGGGGTTTGACACTATCCCCTACCTTGTATATTAGCAACAAAAATTACAAAGAGGGGGAAATGAAGCCAAAACCTCTAAGGGAACAAAGACAATATTACAACTACTTGGTGAATTTACAGCATATACCAAGTTTTTCAAAAGATGGCTCCAGATATCCAAAGATATTCTGGCCATGAAGAACTACGCTGCCTATGGAGGATCAAAGTGCCACCCTGAATTTTTTTGGCTCTATCACGATTTAACTACCGGGTCGTGTGGGCATCTACTCTAAGCACATATATAGGAGAACCCTTACCACCCGATCCAACAGGTAATGCAGAAATCAAAAGTATACTTGAGGAAATAGCCCTTGTAATATTGGAAAAACACTTACAATATTTAGAACAGTAAAACCTTTACAACTTAAATACAACTCTCCCTAAGAACTAGTCTAAACAGGTACAAGATCTCTAAGGAGAAATACAAAGTATTAAAAGAAGACACAACTTCCATCAGGGAAACGAAGAGTAGAAGCTGTTGGAGTCACCGTCGTCCTGCACCTAAGAAATATAACTGATCCTGCAACCAGACTATACCCAAAAAGGTATAGGAAGAGTAGTATCAGTATAAATAATATATACTAGTAGGCATCATTGATTGACCCGAATTCATCACACACCATCATATAAGAAATCAAGAGACAATATGTAATAAGTTACTAGAATTCAGTCTTTCATCATCCACCTTTACCCCCTAGGATTTGCCAAGTCACACTCAACACTAGGACTTTCCCAAGTCATACTTGCACCCCGACTTCCTAAGTCACACTTACACTAAGACTTCCCAAGTCACACTTGCACCCCGACTTCCCAAGTCAAACTTACACTAAGACTTTCCAAGTCACACTTGCACCCCAACTTCCCAAGTCAAAGTCACACTTACACTAAGACTTCCCAAGTCACACTTGCACCTCGACTTTCCAAGTCACACTTACACTAATCTGACAACTAAGCCCAGACCCGAACTATTTTTCCTTGTTTAGGTCAATCACTCTGACTCTATAATCGAAAGTATACCCAACAACACAATAATTAGACCACATATCTTTATGTTACCATTTACAAGTACCCGGGTCGCCCAAGGATCCCTAGGACAATACCTATAGTGTTTCACATGTAACTCCGGTCCCCACAAGGACCGATCCCATATTTAAGTATAACTACTCGGCCACTCATGGGACATTATGCAATACTCATAATTCAAGAAATCAACCCGATTCACTCATGGAACCAAACACAGAACACAACCAACCAAGTATAAACAACCCGTACCAGACGTGGTACCCGAGCCAACCAATATAAAACCTGTACCAGGCGTAGTACCCGAGCCAACTGATATATGAATACCATACTAAGCATGGTACTCGAGCCAACCAATATGTATTCCATACCAGGCATGGTACCTGAGCCAGCCGAATGCCAAACACAATCAATCAATAATAATAAACAAAGAAACACTTGTAAATCAACAAGTAACAAAGACAATTCATTTTACATGATTGATAGCTGGATATGTAGACATTCCTAATTCCATTCCTTAAAATGCACAATGAACATGAAATATTAAGCAATAATTACCATGTACACATATTGTAAATGAAAAAATAACAACCATCACCTACCCAACAACCTGGTTCAGAACCCCAACATTGATATCCTGTTTGAAAACTAATTCCCAAATTTACCAGCTATATATATATATATATATATATATATAGTCGCTACATCAATCCTGGGAACCTTCTTTAAAGATAAACATAGTTTAGGGAAAACATCCCCTATAATTGAGGCTCCAACCCTTCCTGTTCATCCCATTTTCTTTAATTGAAATATTCTGGAAAGCCCGCTATAACTCAACCACTTATTTTTTCACAACATTTTCGGTTCTCCAAACCTAACCAACAATCTAGTTCCCTAGAATTAAAATCACGCATAATGATACATAAGAATTGGATCAAAATTCCACAACATTACCATTCCTTCATCAATTATACAACCCAAACATTACATTATTCCTCCAGACTCTGTTCCCGAAAGCCTAGGCATGAACTCTCCCATCATTATACAATAATAATATGCAAGAAAATATGAGTTTATAGCTACTCAGTTAATCCTAGCCTACCTGGATGCCAATCATCAGCTCTAGAGGCCTGAACATCATATTTTGGCTCCATGAAGGCGATTGCCAACGGAGATCCGAACTGGAATCCATGGTTTCATCCCTCCTCAGCCAAAATCTCCCCTCCTCATGGCTACCAAGCTTTGGAGCAGCCTAGGAGGATTTTTGGAGTAACTCTCATCTATTTTCCAACTGAGGAGGAGAAGTCTAAAAATAATATTCGCATTTTCAGCTACTGCCTCCGTCTTATCGCTTGAGCGGCCGGCTGACATCTACATCAGCAGCGCTATAGCAATAAAATTCTTGCTATAGCAGGGTGACATTAGTCCAGACAAATTTCAAAATCTGAAATTTCTATCATGTCCACCCCACTTAGATTAAATCTTATTTTAATCGTTCTTAAAATCCACGATAAAGTGATTTTTGAATATCGATGGGATAGGTTATTACAACAAATACCAATTTACCCATCATTCATTCCTGAATGATCCCGTACTAAAGAGGAAAGAAGAACTAATATGGAAATCCCATAGTCCCACCTGGATCGCATAATTACGACCCTATGCAAAATATCAAAACTTCCCCCTTTTTAGTCGTACTCAACTCAATTGGAAATAATTTAATTGTGCTATGTCAAGGAAAATCCTTCCTTCGAGCTACACAGAAAAATTTAAAGTAACCTTCCCCAAGTGCCCGAGGAAAATCTGAGGCCTCGTAGAATATCAGAGCAAAAGAAATTCCAATGACTCAAAAAGGAACCTTTCTGCTCTAAAAACTGACCTGCCATTCTACTATAACGAAAATGCCCATTCTCCCTCATTTTCATGCGAACACTCCCCTCCTCCCGATCACTCGACTCCCGATATGAAAAATCCAGGTAACTAAGTTACCCACTTACTTCCTTACTTTATTGCATGATTATTGATAGTTTTAATGTAGAAAATGGTGGATTAGAGTAGATATTATAGTTCGTTTTGAACTTGAAAACTTGGTTTGAATTTTGTTAGATTCCTGAAGCATGGGTGCTCCCCTTACATTTACAACACCTCCATAATTCTCTAGGCGTAAGGATTATGTGAATTTTAACCTAAAATGGGCTCAAAATGGTGGGGAAGATAAAGGGTTGTTCTTGAAGAAAAGTGGTAATTTGGGCAAAATTTAGGGGTTATAATGCCCAAATTTTTGCATAAAATGGTGATAGGGCACTTTAGGAACACTGATCTAGACTTGAAATGTTAAAACAAAGATTAGGGTCAAGAGGCGCCATTGATGCACCTCTTAAAGTTCTGGGATGATGAAGACTGCTATAGCGGAACCCAATAACTATAACAGTCCCGCTATAGTGAGGAAGTTCCTGCTATAGTAGTCCCGCTATACCGAAAGACCATCTTCTATAGGGGGAGGCCACAAACAGTAGCCTTATAGGCATAGCCATAAATTTTGGTCCTTCTTTGCATATTAATTCCTTGAACTTATACAAGTTCTAACCCTACCCCTTTCCATATTGCAGGTTTGACTTAATCAATGGCTGCCAACTAAGAACACATTTCTCCCTACGAGAGGTTTGTCGATGAATCTACTCGAGAGAGGTTTTGGGATTACTGGTAGATAGGTATATGTTATGAAAGGGCATTTAATATGAGGGGTGTAGAAGAGAAGGAAAATGCCTTTTATCTCAGGATTCAGGATTTCAGCTGGGGTCCGTTGGTGTTGGCCCTCCCTTCCAGGCACTCAGGCTGTGTGAGGGAGTTCTATGCTATCCTCACCACTGTACATTGGGATGACCCCAACTCCATTATCTATCTCCAGGGAGTGGATGTCCCCATGGATGCTCTTACCGTCAATGAGGTGCTAGGATGCCTCATGTTTTGAATGAGGCATACGAAGCCAAGCTTTGGATGTGGGACATGACGTGGCTGAGATAGATATACCTTGGTGGTGGAGGAGCTCAGGGACCAAGTCTACTGGCCCACTGCCGAGGGCATCACAAGTACTTATTTCTCAACCGATGTTAGGAGGTGGCTGAACTTGGTGTCCTGGAGGATCCGTCTGTTGGGTAATACTACCGACGTGACCTTCTCTCGGGCCTTGGTGGTGGCTTGTGCTATGCAGGGTATCCAGCTAAATGTAGGGGCGTAGATTGTATCTGAGTGGAAGGACTTATATTAGGGTCCTAAGAAGGGCCCCTTTCTTTTGAGTCTGGTGTCTGAGTTATGC
Organism: Jaltomata sinuosa; assembly: GCA_003996215.1. Lineage (NCBI taxonomy): Eukaryota > Viridiplantae > Streptophyta > Magnoliopsida > Solanales > Solanaceae > Jaltomata > Jaltomata sinuosa. The sequence continues at coordinate 248,548 of QJPP01007283.1, forward strand.
AGGCGGTTCTAGGTGCTTGAGGATGAGACTGACTAGGAGGTGGATATGAATGCCCCCTTCAACCCTCTCCGGGTGAAGGTGATCACTTCTACGGGGAAGAAAAAGAGGAAGATGAATGAAGCAGAAAATAGCTAGGCTGCCAAGGGTGCTGATGATGATGGTGATGATCTTGCCCCTCCTTCTAGTACCAGCCCTCAATCACTAGCAGTCAGCTTAAAGAGGACTTAGCCACAGTCAAGCGGTTCATGAAGGGTACTACTGCCAGAGGTACATCCCCATCCCCCTCTGCTCGGGACATTGCAGTACTCTGCAAGGGGTTAGATGAGGAGGAGGAGAAGAAGAGGCACTCCCAGGACCGTATGCTTGCCCAGATATGGAAGACCATTAAGGTCATGTCCACTTGCTCTGTCCCTGATCAGGATCTTCCCAAGCTAGAGTCAGAGGACCTGCCGGAGTTCCCTTTCTTGAGTGATGCTGAGGACCCCGCCCCTGCAGCCTGATGTTGAAAAGAATCAATAATAATGAACAAAACAACACTTGTAAATCAACAAGCAACAAAGACAGTTCATTTTACACGATTGATAACCGGATATGTAGACATTCCTACTTCCATTCCTTAAAATGTAGAATGAACATGAAATATTATGCAACAGTTACCATATACACATATTGTAAATGGAAAAATAACAACCATCACCTACCCAACAACCTGATAATTACCGGCCAAAAATATCTTTTAATTCCAAAACTACTAGTTACTTTTGTAATGGCTGTTTCATAACCCCAATATTGATATCCTGTTTGAAGACTAATTCCCGGCTTACCATCTAGATATATATATAGTCGCTAAATCAATCCTGGGACCCTTCTTTAAAGACAAACACAATTCAGAGAAAACATCCCCTATAATTGAGGCTCCAACCCTTCCTGTTCATCCCATTCCCTTTAATTGAAATATTACTCAAAGACCGCTATAACTCAACCACTTATTTGTTCATATCATTTTCGGTTCCCCAAACCTACCCAATAATCTAGTTCCCTAGATTTAAAATCACGCACAGCGATACATAAGAATTGGATCGAAATTCCACAACATTACCATTCCCTTATCAATTATACAACCCAAACACTACACTATTCCTTCAGACTCCATGCACTGAAGCCTATACATGAACTATCCCATCATTTTATAATGATAATATGCAAGAAAATACGGGTCTATAGCTACTCAGTTATGCCTAGCCTACCTGGACGCTAAGCATTAGTTGTACAGGCCTAAACACCATATTCGGGCTCTATCTATGAAGGCAATTCGTGATGGGGATCGAACCTAGAATCCATGGTTTCTCCCTTCCTTAGCCAAAATCTGCCCTCCCTATGGCTCCCAAGCTTCGGAGCAGCCTAGGAGGATTTTTGGGATAATTATCCTCTGTTTTCTAACTGAGGAAGAGAACTCTAAAAATAATATTCGTGTTTTCAGTTACTGCCTCTATCATACCGCTATAGCGGCCGACTGACCGCTACAACGACAGTGCTATAGTGGTGAAATTCTCACTATAGCAGGGTGACGTCAGCCCGGACGAATTTAAAAATCTAAATTTTTTATCATGGCCACACCACTTAGATTAAATCTTATTTTAATCATTCCTGAAATCCACGATAAGGTAATTTTTGAATATCAATGGGATAGATTATTACAGTCTGTGATCCTGAAGGTAGGAATTTGCATTATATCCATTCTGATCGCTCCTCTAATATCTCTTGGAAGTTCTTTGTCATCCAGGTATATGGTCATCTCTGTGAGCTTGTTTGCGTGTTTGGATAGAAAGTCAACCACACCATTTCCTCTCCTAAAACAATGATGCACTTTGATATTATGAGCCCATACAATTTGTTGAATTATGGTGATGTCTCTTTGATGTTTCTAGGGGATATTTAATTTGCCAAGGATTATGTTTACGACAAGCATTGATTCCAATTCTAGGATTAGACTATAAGTATTTTTGTTGATACACCATTCGATCCCATATAAGCTTGCCTTAACTTCTGAGTGATTGTTAGTGGTGAAATGGACAGGGCTTGCAAATGCCATTACTATGTGTCCATTTTTCTTCATAACAATACCTCCTACTCCTGCTTTGCCTTGACTAGCAATATAGCTTCGATCAGTGTTGATCTTCCATTCATTCTCCTTTGGTCTTTCCCATATCACCATAGTACTCTTGAGTTGAGGTTTGTATTTCTCTGTTACTTGACAAGTAGTTGTCCAGTTCCATTCCCATCCTACTGCACTGTATTTTTTCCCTATGATCATCTTAACCTTGATAAGAAATTGTTGTTGAACTTTGTACCTAGATATGTTATTTTTTCATATATGTAACACCCCAGAATTCGAAACAACGTTTAGACTTAGAATCACAGAAAAATCTCAGAAATTTTTGCAATTTCTAGGCACCACGGGCATGTGCCATGGGCCGTGCTAGGTACGATAGCCCATCACGCGGACTGTGGGAGCAGCCACAACCAAGATCAGCCCCAATAGGAGGTCACCACAGGCATGGAAAGTTTGACGGGATATGGGACCCACCGTGGAAAACCTCTAGTGGCTTTAAGCCACTTTTCCAGTATGATGGCCAAGGGTAATTGGCATGGAAGCCACCACGGGCCTTCGACCCTCATAGTTGGAATCGACCAGCAACCCGACCCAGCCAGATCCCCTTCGACGACCAGCTCTGATGGGGTATCGCAGATCTGACACCCGTCAGGTAGCCCATCAGACGGGAAATATCTGCAACTTTTCACTTAAGTCAGGGGTATTATGGTCTTTTCCCTACTCTTTTTAAATCCTAAAATAAGTCATTATGGGTATAATTTGAGAGGTTTTAATCAGATTTAGTTTATTTTTCTCTCATTCTATCGATTCAAGTTCAGAAAAAGAGATAGAACGCTCTCTAGCTTAGGGCTTTCTCCTCCAAGACTTCAGAACTCTATCCCCAATTCAGGAATAATCTTCTACCAGGTATGTGGGTATTCAATAAGCATTTAGTTTACCCTTATACCCAAAACTCTCAGCTTTTTTACATTGTTTGCATGAATTTAAGAACTAGTGTTTCTACCCAATTATGTCAATTATTCTAGAATTTAGTTTTTGTGATTCCTACATGATGTATATCCTGTTTTATATGAATTGTAATACGTTTTAATGATTTGCATGAGTTTCCACCATGACTTGAGAAATCAGGAGTTTAGCCCTAAATTGTAGGATTTTTCTAAAGTATTATATTTCCTTCAAAATTCAACCTAGATTATCGGTATAAGTTTTAAAAGTAGAATTTGGTCAGCTTTCAGTCTACTACAACATTTCAGGAAAATTAGAGATTTTTAGACTAGTCTAGCTCTGACTCAGAAATTCAGAACTCCAATTTAAAATGAGCTATTGGTATTCAGTTTAGGAGTAGTCTTTATCACCGAGTTGGACCAGGGTTCAACATACCCTTAAAGTCCCAGAACTATGTGCCATCGTAGGTTATTTAGCCCCTCAGTTGGGCCTCAGAAATAGTGATCACATCAGCCATGCCTTTATACCCTGGCAAGGTATATTGGGTCCTCTCGATGGGGCGTATACATCGGACTCTATGTTTAGCTCATGTGGTTTATGTCGATTAATAGACTCTCCCATAATATTAGTTCAGTAAAGTACCTCAGGACCTCAGATTATATTTGTTATCCATTTTAGTATGTTTTCAGATTACTCTTGCATTTTCACCTCTTTTATGCATGACTATGTTTTGGGCCTATGTACTACAGTATAGTTCAGCTTTACAGCTTATCCGTATTTTAGCAGGTTTACATAGATAGTCAGTTTGCATATCAGTCAGTTTGCATATAACTTATGCTCAGTACATTCCAAGTACTGACGTATACTCTATATGTTGCATTCTATTATGATGCAGGTTCAGGTTCTCAGATTCAGCATCGTGATTAGTCTGTCCCAGTGCCACTTCAGCGACAGTCGATGGTGAGTCCTCATCATACGAGGACACTTTTCTTGCTTTTTTATTTAGCTGGTTTAGTTCTAAATTCAGTATTTTAGAGTTAGCGGGGGACCTATCCCAGTAGCTCATCGTATTAGAGGCTTTCAGATATAGAGTTAGACTCAGTTGATTTGGATTGTTCTACTCTTTAGACAACTATTTGCTCATATATTCTTAATTGAACTCCTTTAGTTTATATGTCTTTGTAACACCCCAAAAATTCTAAGCTAAGATCCAGACCATTTTCATATGTCGTTAGATTTGAACCTGATAATTTTAAATGGTAAATAGGTGTTGAGATCAATACTTATGTGTGGGAAGTGTATTCGATATGAATTGAGTGCATAAAGAACCTCTAGCTCAAAGTTGAGTTGAAAGCTTCCTTATGAGGTTTAGTGTAAGATTTTTCAAGGGTCAAATATAAATGATCATAACTCCTAGAATATAAAGATTTAGATAACCTATGACCACCCAAATTAAAGGTCCTTGAATCTTCTTTCCAACGCCACTGACCTTGTATTCATCTGAGTCCGTAGTAAAAAGTTATGATCAGTTTACCAAGAAGACATCTGTCTTACCAGAAGTCGGTCAAATTTTGCAAGTTAAAACGAAAGGGACAACGGTCTATTTTCTGGGAAAACGGTCAGTTTTTCCAACCATTTTCAGGACCTTAAACCCTAAAATTTCAAGGAGTTAAAACTCTCAAGACAACGGTCCATTTTTTGGGAAAATCGTCCATTTTGGCGACCGTTTTCTAACGCGTTTTCCTTTCCTAGACCAATACGGATTCAATTTTGTGTTGCCTATAAATAGGACTCGTGGGGTATTTTCACTCCATTTTTTTTAGCGAATTTCTCCAACTAAATTATTTTCCTCTCAAGTAAGTTTCAAGAAGAAAAGAGCGTTCTTCTCCAAAGTTCAGACCTAGGGTTCATCCTCAAGATCGAATCCTCCATGTTCTATTCAAGATCCTCCACCAAATAGGTATGTGGGATTCCAATGAGGGTTTCCTTTTACCCTCATGCCCAAAGTTAAGTTTTCAGTTATGATTTTTATAAATTATGATTCTAGGGTTCATACCCAACTATACACGTTTTTACAGAATCGAATTCCCTATGATAAAGAGTCAATGGTATCTAATAAGTCTTACGACCCACCTTTAGTCATATTTATTATTTGATTTTTTACTGTATGTTTTCTGTACATGTTTAAATGATATTCCATGAAGTTTTACAGACATCTTAAAATCCTTGGAATTTAGATGAAACAGACTTAGCCTAGATTTACAGTATCTTCTGCATGAATTAGCTTTCTTTTCAAGAACTTAGCATGAAATTGTAGTATTTTCACATGAAGTAGCTTTTCTTCAGAATTCAGCCTAGTTTACTAACATTCAGTTTTAAGCATGAAATTAGCCAGTTTTCAGTCTATAGGTTTTCCTTAAAAATTTTCATGATTTAGCAGGCTTCAACTTACCTTCAGTATGTTTTACAAGAATATATTTTTAAATATAGACTTTTAACATGTGCCATCAATGATTACAAATTTAGTAAGTTTCATGATTAGTATGACATCTAGATATGTCCACATGCTTTATGAATAGTTTTCAGTTATACAGTCTTTCAGAAATTATCTAGATAAATTAGGTTCTGATGCAGCATTCCAGAACATTTGTTTTAAATGATTTATCAGTATTCAGTTTGGGAGTAGTATTTAGCATCGAGTTGGACTAGGGTTTAGCATAATCTCAAGTCCCAAAACTGCGTGCCACCATAGGTTATTTAGCCCCTTCAGTTGGGCAGCAGAACTAGTGATCACGCCAGTCATGCCTCTATACCCTGGCAAGGTATATTGGGTCCTCTCGATGGGGCGTATACATCAGACTCCACGTTTAGCTCACGTGGTTTATGTCGGTTAACAGACTCTCCCACAGAATTAGACTCAGTAGATATGTACTAGGCCCTCAATTCAGTTTTACATCTTTTAAGTTATATTTCCTAGAATATCCTTGCATTTCAGATTTTATGCATACTATGTTTGGGCTTGAGTATTACAAATTAAATTTAAAGTTTTGAACAACATATCAGGTTTTCAGCATGCTCAGTAGAAGAACCTCCTCTAAGGATTTACTTTAAACATGACTTTTAGCATGACTCATGAATCTCAGCTCAGTTGCACTAATCTATGATTTATAGACATACTTTATATTTTAGTTCGTGAAATCCTAAGTAACAAGTTTACTTATCTTTAAACAACATGGTTGCTCAGTTACAATCTAGTAACCTAATTTACATTCACTTCAGTAAAAGAGTCTATGTTATATAACTTGATTTATGCACTTCAAATATTATACATGTTCCAGCTTTCAGCCAATATTTCAGTATACATGTATTTTATCATGATTTACAGATTGTGCATTACTCTCACATGCTCAGTACTGACCACATACTTTCTTGTACTGCATCATTTTATAATGTAGGTTACAATGCTAGCTTCCAGAATCATGGTTAGACAGATCGCAGCTTCCAGTCAGCAGGGGATGAGTTCTCCTTATTCGGGAACTCCAGTTAGTTAGTAGCTATACAGTTATTTCAGTTGTTTATACATTGATCAAAGTCAATTGGGGGTCATGTCCCGGCTAAGCATAGTCAATATTAGTAGAGGCTTCATAGACAGTCAGTCAGTCAGTTATATCATTTTTTTCAAAAGAGTTGTATTTCAGTTTATAAACTTCAGTTTATTACAGTATTCCTTAAGAGCTCATCATATGTTTCAGCTTCCGTATAATATTCTTCAGTTTATCTATTTCTATTTAGTTGCTCATGAATCATACCAGCAAGAAGGGTTATCTTAGGATCACTTGTGGTCTTAGGTCCCGTGTTACGTCTAGGGCGTAGGCTCGCGGTGTGACAAATTTGGTATCAGAGCACAGAGTTCAAGTGTCCTAGGGTGTCTTTTAAGCCATGTCTAGTAGAGTCTTGCGGAATGGTACAAAGATGTTTGTACTTTTCTTTGAGAGGCTACATGGAATTTAGGAAATGTTTCCCTTTGTTCATACTCCAGATTGTGCTATAAAGTTGTTCCTTCAGAAACTTATGCAGATTCATGCGTTGATCCAATTCCTCTAGTCAGGCCTCACCTTCAAGGTAGTGGAGACAGTGTAGTTCAGATCCCTGACAGTGAGATGCTCTCAGATAGATCCATCAAAAAGTTAATAGACTGCACAAGGTCTTGAGAGGAGACTACTAGTGCATTAAAGTCCACAAATCCAATGGCACGTACCATTTTCCACTTGTGCAGCTAAGCCTACAGTTGAATGTGCTCTCAGACCCTATTCCAGAAACTTTACTATGAATTGTGCCTTAGCCAAAAGGTATGGGAGTTTTTGGGTAGTACAATCACTCGAGAGTGAGTGCGAATTGAGATGTTATGGGCGATAAGTAGCATAATGACCCCAGAGCTAGGTGTATGGATTCATAAGTATAATATCCATAAGATTGGGATAGTGATGAACGAACGTCTATAGCCATAGTCATCTTAGAGCATCTGTGAACTAGGTGAAGAATATCCCTTAATGGTAGGAGGGTAGATGTGTACCCAGAATAGTATGTTTTGGCATGGTGTTCAAACATTCTATGGTGCTATGTGTGACTAGTTTGGTCACTCAGCCAATACATAATTTCTAGAAAGGGCTATGATGGGATATCAATCCATTCTTATTCCAAGAGATTTCCTAGCACTTCAGTCAAGGTGAAACTATACTTAGACGTATTTGTGTCATACTCACAGATAAGTTCATGCACTCCATACAAATTCATGTTCATGCTCAGCTCCTACACAAATAGAAATTGCTCCAGACAGCGATTCTAGTCTTACTCTAAGATTCTATGAATCCCAACTTTATGCCATGAGAATTGTTATATAAGTAAACTCATGCCTCACAGTATGCTCAGTTCTATGTACTCAGTCCAGTCTTCAAGATATGCCTTAATGGCTAGTGAAATCATGTTACGTCATGTATATGCTTAGAATAAATTTCTTGAATAGTTTGTGTAGATGATTTTCTTACTCTAACCATGCTAACCATGCTTCATATGTCCAGAATATGAGACACTCAAGCCTTTGCACTTAACTTCTCAGACCTTATTTTGAGTGGCTAGATCATGTTAAGTATAAGTCAAGACTGTCAGTATTCCTACATGCATGATGCTCGTTCTCCCACTCTATTCCTTTAGTGATCTTGGCCTATGTTGTCATAGGTGTTAGTTGAGGGAGCTAAGTAGTAGCTTAGATGGGAAGTATTGGATTTTTCTCTTTGATGTATTGGTTACACCATAGATAGTAAGTGTGGGAAAAATGCAAGGTAAGGATTATTTCTATGTAATAGATAGATGAGGAATTTTTTTATGTCTCATTGTAGAAGTTCTTGAAGCTGCAGCTTCTAGATATGATAGGAAAGAGGATAAAAGTCTCACATAGTGTCAGCTGCAAAGAAATCATAAGAATGATCATATTAATAGGCTTAAATATCGTGATGAAATATATGTGGACCATTGTTTTGCGTGACTAGTGATCCATTGATTAGAACTCAAGGTTAGTTAATTTTTGTGATAAGAAGGAATACCATTCTTTGGAGATAACTCCTGATGCAAGAGATTTAGTCAAGATAGGCTTGAATCTGGTGAAAGTAATAGTTAGAGTCAGACCATAGCATCTATATATGCATTGATGAGAAATTAAGTTGCAAAAGGTAAGCATGGTATTCAGAGAAGTTGGTGTAGGTAAAAAGGGTGTTCCTAAGCTTAAAAGTTGTCGACTGTATTATGTAAGATGGGAATAGTCTTGTTCTTACTCCCTTCTTGGAGTGCTCATACTTTATGTCCAATAACTTCAGCTAGCAAGATATTAGACTCCTCATATCAGACCAGTTCAGACCTGCCAGTAATCACTCCTAAGGTTAGAAAGCCCTATGCTCAGTTCAGTCCATGCTAGTAAGTTCAGTTTAGAAAAGAATAGTTTTCTCGTATAGCTATTCCTCTCAGTTTGATGCTCCTTCCAGTAAATTGTGATTTCTAAAGTTTGAGTTTGTTCTCTATGAGTTTCAGCTGAGACCCTACTCTCTTTCCAGACCAGTTATCATGTTGGACATTCAGTTTCCTGTCCTATCAGTGTTCTTATGCTCTCAATATGCATACATGCCGTACAAACCTAGATCAGTTCATATTTCAGTCGGAAATTAGTTACCATATCTGTACTCTAGATTTTAGAACTCAGTTGGTGGGATTGCATCTCTTTCCCCACCACCTCATCCTAGTTAGTCTTCATTTGAGGACGAATGATCCCAAGGTGGAGATATTGTAACACTCCAAAAATTCTAAGCTAAGATCCAGACCATTTTCATATGTTGTTAGATATAAAATTGATGATTTTAAATGGTAAATAGGTGTTGATATCAATACTTATGTGTGGGAAGTGTATTCAATATGAATTGAGTTCATAAAGAACCTCTAGCTCAAAGTTGAGTTGAAAGCTTCCTTACCGATTGAGTTTTAGTGTAAGATTTTTCAAGGGTCAACTTCAAATGACCATAACTCCTAGAATATAAAGATTTAGGGGCCTATGATCCACCAAATTAAAGGTCTTCGAGTCTTCTTTCCAACGCTACCAACCTTGCATTCATCCGATTCCGGAGAAAAAAGTTATGCTCAGTTTACCAAGAAGACGTCTGTCTGATCAGAAGTCCATCAAATTTTGCAAGTTAAAACGGAAGGGACAACGGTCCGTTTTCTGGGAAAACGACCGTTTTCCCAACCGTTTTCAGCATCAGAAACCCCGAAATTTCAAGGAGTTAACATGCTCAAGACAATGGTCCATTTTGGCGACCGTTTTCTGACGCATTTTCCTTTTCTAGACCAATACGGGTTTAATTTTGTGTTGCCTATAAATAAGACTTCTGGGGTATTTTCACTCTATTTTTTTTAGCGAATTCCTCCAAACGAATTATTTTCCTCTCAAGTCAGTTTCAAGAAGAAAAGAGCGTTCTTCTCCAAAGTTCAGACCTAGGGTTCATCCTCAAGATCGAATCCTCCATGTTCCATTCAAGATCCTCCACTAAATAGGTATGTGAGATTCCAATGGGGGTTTCCTTTCACCCTCATGCCCAAAGTTAAGTTTTCAGTTATGATTTTTATAAATTATGATTCTAGAGTTCATACCCAACTATACACGTTTTTATAGAATCGAATTCCCTATGATATTGTATGTTTCCTGTATATGTTTAAATGATATTCCATGAAGTTTTACAGACATCTTCTTAAAATCCTTGGAATTTAGATGAAACAGACTTAGCCTAGATTTACAGTATCTTCTGAATTAGCTTTCTTTTCATGAACTTAGCATGAAATTGTAGTGTTTTCACATGAAGTAGCTTTTCTTCAGAATTCAGCCTAGTTTACTAGCATTCAGTTTTAAGCATGAAATTAGCCAGTTTTCAGTCTATAGGTTTTCCTTAAAACTTTTCATGATTTAGCAGGCTTCAACTTACCTTCAGTATGTTTTACAAGAATATATTTTTAAATATAGACTTTTAACATGTGCCATCAATGATTACAAATTTAGTAAGTTTCATGATTAGTATGACATCTAGATATGTCCACATGCTTTATGAATAGTTTTCAGTTATACAGTCTTTCAGAAATTATCTAGATAAATTAGGTTCTGATGCAGCATTCCAAAACATTTGTTTTAAATGAGCTATCAGCATTCAGTTTAGGAGTAGTATTTAGCACCGAGTTGGACTAGGGTTTAACGTACCTCAAGTCCCAGAACTACATGCCACCGTAGGTTATTTAGCCCCTCAGTTGGGTATCATAATGAGTGATCATGCCAGTCATGCCTCTATACCATGGCAAGGTATATTAGGTCCTCTCGATGGGGCGTATACATCGAACTCCAGATTTAGCTTACGTGGTTTATGTAGGTTAACAGACTCTCCCACAGAATTAGACTCAGTAGTTATGTACTAGACCCTCAGTTCAGTTTTACATCTTTTAAGTTATATTTTCTAGAATATTCTTGCATTTCAGATTTTATGCATACTATGTTTGGGCTTGAGTATTACAGATTAAATTTACAGTTTTAAACAACATATCAGGTTTTCAGCATGCTCAGTAGAAGAACCTCCTCTAAGGATTTACTTTAAACATGACTTTTAGCATGACTGATGAATCTCAGCTCAGTTGTACTAATACATGATTTATAGACATTCTTTATATTTTAGTTCGTGAAATCCTAAGTAACAGGTTTACTTATCTTTAAACAGCATGGTCGCTCAGTTACAGTCTAGTAACCTAATTTACATTCACTTCAATAAAAGAGACTATGTTATATAGCTTGATTTATGCACTTCAGATATTATACATGTTCCAGCTTTCAACCAATATTTCAGTATACATGTATTTTCTCATGATTTACAGTTTGTGCATTACTCTCACATGCTCAGTATATTCAAAGTACTGACCGCATACCTTTTTTGTGTTGCATTGTTTTATGATGTAGGTTATAATGCTAGCTTCTAAAATCATGGTCAGACAGATCGCAGCTTCCAGTTAGCAGGGGATGAGTTCTCCTTATTCGAGAACTCCAGTTAGTTAGTAGCTATACAGTTATTTCAGTTGTTTATACATTGATCAAAGTTAGTTGGGGGTCATGTCCCGGCTAACCATGTTCAATGTTAGTAGAAGCTTCATAGATAGTCAGTCAGTCAGTTGTATCATTTTTTCTAAAAGAGTTGTATTTCAGTTTATAAAACTTCAGTTTATTATAGTATTCCTTAAGAGCTCATCATATGTTTCAGCTTCCGCATAATATTCTTCAGTTTATCTATTTCTATTTAGTTGCTCATGAATCATGCCAGCTAGAAAGGTTATCTTGGTATCACTTGTGGTCCCAGATCCGTGTTACATCTAGAGCGTAGGCTCGGGGAGTGACAGTTTTACTCAGTTATGCTTCTGTTTCTTTAGAATTATTTAAGTATATTTGCGATATGCTAGACCCAAGGTTAGCTTGGGGTCACATGTGATCCTAGGTCCCATGTTACGTCTAGGGGCTAGTCTCAGGGATTGAAAAACTTGGTATCAGAGCATCAGGTTCAAGAGTCCTAAGGTGTCTGCAAGTCGCTCTAAGTAGAGTCTCTTTCATGGGTGTGAAGCGCGCCATATTTAAGAAGGAGAGGCTACAAGCTATTTTAAGAAAAACTTCACTTCTTTTATTATCTTTATCGTGCGATGAAGTTTAGTTCAGTTTCTCCTCTCTAATCCATTCATTGTGCATTTCAAATCATGCCTCCTCATAGAGCTAATGACCATAATGCTAACGCTAATCCTCTAGCCCCAAACCATAAGTTTACGAACATAGAATTCCATAATGTGATCCAGTTGTTGGCTCAAACTATAGCCAATCATGCTAATCAGCAGGCCCCAGTTCATGCAAATGAAAATGGTGGATCAGCTGCAGCCTGGGTTCAAGATTTTGTTCGAATGAATCCGCCAGAGTTTCTAGGGTCAAAGGTTGGTGAAGACCCACATAATTTCATTGATGAGATCAAGATTCTTGAGGTAATGCAAGTGACTGGTACTGATAGCATTGAGTTAGCATCCTATCAACTCAAGGATGTGGCTCATATTTGGTCCACTCAGTGGAAAGACAACAGGGGTGTCAATGCAGCTCCTGTGACATGGATTGTTTTACTGGAGCTTTTCTAGACAGGTTCTTCCCGGGAGAGTTGAGGGAGGCTATGGCCCAAGAGTTTATGAATCTGAGACTGGGATCTATGTCGGCCCAAGAGTATGGATTGAAGTTCACTCAACTTTACTGGTATGCCCCATCTATGGTGGCCGATCCAAGGGAATAAATGGGCAAGTTCTTATATGGGGTATCCAATTTAGTGAAAACGGAGTGCAGGAATGCTATGTTATTATTGGATATGGATTTCTCTAGACTGATGACCCATGCTAAGCAGGTTGAGAAAGATAAACTTAAGGAGATGGCTAAGGATACTAAGAAGGCTAGGACATGCAACTATGAATATTCTCAGCAGAGGTTCGGAAGTGGAAATCACTCACGATTTTAGCAGAAGTCTGTAGCTCCAGCACCTTCATTAGCTAGTGCTCCATCTCACAGGGCTCAACAAGATCAGAAAAAGAGAGCAGCAAGATCTAAGTCACAAGGCAGTGTTCCAGGTAACCACACTTTTCCATCCTGCCCCAAGTATGGTAAAAATAATCCAGGTGAGTGTCTTGCTAGCAGAGAGGGGTGTTTTGGGTATGGTCAGATTAGCCATAGATGAAAGAGTGTCCCTCCGCTAGGAAATGACAGGGAGGTAACAGAGCTTAGTCTACCACTTCAGAAACAATAACAGGTCCCACCGCTCAGTAGGGTACTGCTTCTGGCACAGGTGGCGGTCAGCGTCAGAACCATCTCTATGCCATGTCTTCAAGTCAGGATTAGGAGGGTTCACTAGATGTGGTCACTGGTATGTTATCAGTCTTCTCTTTTAATGTTTATGCCTTGTTAGACACAGGGGCTTCCCTATCTTTTGTAACCCCCTATGTTGTATGTAAGTTCAGAGTCAGTCCTGAAAAACTCCTAGAGCCCATCCCAGTCTCTACTCCAGTTGGTGAGTCAGTTAATACACCCAAATTACACCTCCTTTTAGAAGCGTAACTGGTCACTGTTTAAATATAGAACCTAACCAAGGTTAGGGTCGATCCCACAGGGAATATGGAAAGACTAAGGTCAATTATGTTTTACTCGCACTCTTAGTCATTTATTTCCCTTGTAAAAGGGTTTTTTAAATAACAAGTAATAATTGTGAATAGAATTTAAACAAGTAACACGTAATTGTTTTAGGAGTTGTAATCAATGAGAGAGATTACTAAGGTAGTGTTCCCCATGAGATCATAACTTAGTAAGGCGTTATACTTAATAACCTTGTTTGGTTATTAGCATGCAAGATCGGTAAGTTAGGTTCACCTAAATGGTTAGTCCCCTAGATAGATGAATTTCACCACACACCTTGGTCTGGCCGCGGGTGTATGCTTTACTAACCCTTACCCTTGATCCCAGATTAGCTATTTCTGGACGAGGTCAAGCTATTAGATGAGGGTTGGTAGCCTCAAATCTCTGTTGTAAACATCCCTTTTCCCATTCGTTACCTCCTTGGTCTGGCAAGTAAGAATAAGGCGAGTTCTAACATTGGAAACTATTAAAAAGCAATCAACGTGAAGAGAAGAACAATACATGCATAAACACCACCCTAGATTTATCAAATACTTTGCCTACTTCGTTAATCCTTCATGGTTCACACAACTCTAGTTGTGGATTTAGCAACTCATGGTTTAACCGAATTTAGATGAAGAGATCATGATTATAATTTACAAGAACAAGTAAAGAAAATTGGAAATACTGAAACCTCAAAAATACTTCAATAAATCAAGAACAATCTTTTAATTCTCAAAACTGTGTTATGATGTCTCACAAAATGTAAAAAATACTTAGCAATATCGAACAAAGTCAGAACCTCTCAAATAAAACCTAAGGGAATTTATTTATAGACAAAAAAGGCCAAATCCTAACTGATCTAGGAAAGCTGGATGTGGCACTACCAATGGGATGCCCCATAGGCCATCGTGGATGCAACGGGCGTCGTGGGTGCCCATCAGGCTTCATTCATGTTTTAGCTCCAGGCTTCTGCCTTGTTTCCATGGCTATTGCGATGGGACATCGTGGGTGTGATGCCCATCATGGACATCTCATCGGTCATCAGGCTTGCTTCTCCACTCTCCACTATCCAATTTTGATAGGCTCTTCAACATCCCATCGTGTCTCTCATGGGCGTTATGGCAGCTCATCAAGTCTAGTCTCCAAGCTTCAACTCCACTGGTCCAGTCCGACGGTCTTAGTGACATCCTGTGGCTGGACTGACGCCCATTGTGGCAGTGCATGAGAAGTGAATTCTTGCCTTCAGTCTCTCTGGTTCCTTCCGATGGCTTCTCCTACGGGCCATGGCAGATCCCATGCCCGTGGGGCATGAGTTTTACCCAAAAATCTGCAACTTTTGGGCAATCTTTATCTTTTCAATACCTTTCCCTATATATGTAACAAACAACATCAAATCCAACAAAACATACTTAAGAACTCCCAAAATCCTTAGTTTTAAGCGTCGAAAATGATGAGAAATCTCGGCGCATCAACACCCTCAACTTAGAATGTTTTCTTGTCCTAAAGCAACAAACGAAAACAAAAACTAACATGATGCTTAAGTAAAAGAAAACTAGAAACTATTGCAGCAACATGATTCACTTTTCTTTTCAATCCACAGGATCAGTACACACTCCTTAACATACACAGCAAACATTCAAACTATGTAATTAACCATCGCAGTCTACTCTAGTGCCCTCACAACAAAGAAGTCCCAATCACACATAATTGCAATTTAACAAACAGGGACTGGGAACACGCTCACTGTCACAAAGAAGTTCAAGTTGTACATGCACAATACCATAGGCTTGCCCATATTTTATTTGCCTTGGCTTTCAAACAGGTCGGTTAGGATCACTATAGGACTTTGTTATACTTGTAATGTAGGCTTGGGGATGGGAATGGTATATTTGGGTAAACAATGACTACGCCCTCCTTGACACTACAATTACTTCTTATTTTCCAGTTTTCAGACCAAAATATTTTCCTCCCTTATTCTACTTTCTTGTTACCCTTTTTTACTTTAATCAAGCTTCGAGTATGACTTTTATTTCATCTTTGTATTATTTTCTTTTTCTCTTCATTTTCTTTTTCTTTTTCTTTCTTTTATTTTTCGTACCACACAAACCACACCCTTTATCTTCCTTTTTAACACTAACCCAATCTTTTCATACCCAAAACTTCCTACTCACTCTTATAGTAGCCACCCTCAACTTAGGCTTTTAGCCTAAGTTGAGGTGCACAAAGTACAAGGAGGGACCAGAGCCAAAATAATGGTTCATAGAAAACAGGGAAGGTGACAGGCTAACAACAAAAAGGCTAACTTAGGCTCAAATTTCGGGATCAAAGGGATTCATTTTCATTTGGTTGGTCATTTGGCTTAAGTGGACTCATTGAAAAACAACCTATGATCATATCCCAACCAAACCATTCTACAACCACAGCAAAACTAACCAGACATGTTTTAGATTGAACAATACAACAAGAACAGATACTAGGTAGCTCACTTCACACATGGCACAGAGTATAGACTATAGATTATCTAACTACCAGTTCATGCTTTATCTTAAGCCACTTATCTCAGTAATATGCATGCTATCATTTACAGATCCATCAAGGTCAGTCCTAATACCTTATTGCACAAAAATTTGGAGGGGTCTCCATTTTTCTATTTTTCACTAAAATATTTCTTCAAAAACTAGACCATGGCTGTTTTCAGTTCCTAATTTACTTTTACAAAAACACATCCTATACTAAACATGCAGGTTCAACAGAAATTAAAAGTCCTTAGGGAAAGAACACAGGCAAGAAAACCCCAAGGACATAGATACCTTATAGATACCCTCATGGGTTGTCTCCCATGCAGCGCCTAATTTAACGTTGTGGCACAACGCGCGTATTTTGACTACTCAGACTTCACCAAAATACTCTACAAAAACTAGATGACCACAACTATACCTACCCCATCTAAAAGCTGTGCATTATCCCCAATACACTAGAAAAATAACAAAATCAGGGATACAAGGCATACCTATGGCGCCTAAGCGCGGTCATCGGGTGTAGAAGTAGGCGAGCGCCCACTGGATCAATGTCCACAGTCTTATTCCATGCTCGTCAGGGATAATATATCCCATCATACAGGGCATGAGAATAAACCAGTGGCTCTTTTTGAATTGTACTTGGCTTCACGCCCATTTACCACGCCTATCGGAGTCGTGATGGCCCGTCATATAGGTTGTGGAAATGGTACATACCACTTTTTTCTCAACCGATCAATTGGCACACCCTTGCCCCTTAGGCGTGCCATCTGCGATGGCCCACCACATTACTCGTGGGACCATTTTTTCCTGCAATTATGCAATTTCACTATCAAAAACTCGTGCACATTTAACACACATTAGTTCATGGGTTTCCTCCCATGCAGCACCTAATTTAATATTGTGGCACGATGCAGGTTACTTGACTACTCAGGCTTTATCAAGTTTCCTCATAGGTTGCCTCCCATGCAGTGCCTGATTTAACATCATGGCATGACGTAGATCACTTGATTACTCAGACTTCATCAAGCTCCTTGGTTAGAAAGAGTTCATTAAGGGTCCAAACTTCAATCGCTTTAAGCTCCTCTGTGGTTCCCAAATATTCTTTGATCCGCTGCCCATTTGCCTTGAACCTCTTTCCATCATGATTTTCAAGTTCAACAGCCCCATATGGAAATACTTATACCACTTTGAATGGTCCAATCCACTTGGACTTCAACTTGACAGGAAACAAGCGAAGTCTGGAATTGAAAAGCAGGACCAAGTCACCCGACTGGAAATTTCTCTTTTAGATCTTCCGGTCATGATACAGTTTCATCTTCTCTTTGTACAAGGCCGAACTCTCATATGCATTCAGGCAAAACTCATCTAACTCATTCAGTTGCCCAAGTTGCTGCAGTGATGCCTCAGACCAGTCTAAATTCAACTTATTTAGCGCCCACATGGCCTTATGCTCTAGTTTAATAGGAAGATGGCACCCCTTCCCAAACACAAGTTGATATAGTGACATACCTATTGGTGTTTTGTATGCAGTCCGGTACGCTCATATGGCATCATCTAGTTTTCTATACCAATACATTCTACTTACATTGACAGTCTTAGACATGATTACCTTTATCTCTCTGTTGGAAACCTCAACTTGCCCACTAGTCTGGGGATGATATGGGGTTACAACCCTGTGTTTCACTCCATATTTCTCAAGTAAAGCACGAAACAACCTGTTGCAGAAGTGAGAGCCTCAATCACTAATAATTTCCCTTGGTGTACCAAATATGGAAAAGATGTTCTTTTTCAAGAACGCTGTGACACACTTACCCTCATTAATGGGAATCGCAACTGCTTCCACCCACTTTGATACATAGTCAACAACCACCAATATGTACTGATTTCCATTAGACATCACAAATGGATCTATGAAGTCAATACCCCAAACATCAAATAGCTCAATCATAAGGACGGGAGTAAGAGGAAGCTCATGCCTCCTTGATATGCCTCCTTCTTTCTGACACCTACTGCAAGCTTTAGAAAAATCATGGGCATCTTTGTGGATAGTCGGCCAATAGTAGCCACATTGTAAGATCTTGTGTGCAGTTCGGATACCACTATGATGCTCCCTACAGGGGATATATGGCAAGCCTTTAGTATCTCCATCATCTCAGCTTCAGGAACACATCTATGGATCATAGTATCAGCACACACACGGAATAAGAATGGCTCCTCCCAGAAGAATTTCTTGACATCAGACATAAACTTTCTTTACTGGTGGACATAAATATCTAGAGGGACCATATAACTTGCCAAATAGTTGGCAATATCAGCAAACCATGGAATCAAATCTTGAGAAGCGGATAACACTTGCTCGTTTGGGAAATAATCATCAATCTTATGTGCATTATCAAGCTTTAGCATAGCTTCTTCCTCTAATCTAGACAAGTGATCTGCTACCTGATTCTCTATGCCCTTTCTAGTCTTGACCTCAAAATCAAACTCTTGCAGCAGCAACACCCATCTAATCAATCTCGGCTTCACATCCTTTTTTGCCATGAGGTACCTAAGAGCTTCATGGTAAATATGTATTACCTTAGTGCCAAGCAAATAAGATTTGAATTTCTCGAATGTAAAGACCACAATAAGAAACTCTTATTATGTCATTGTATAGTTATTTTGAGCAGGGTTAAGTGCTTTGCTAGCATAGTATATGGGATGGAGAATATTTTTGCACCTTTGGCCTAGGACTGCTCCTAGCGCCACTCTACTAGCATTGCATATAACCTGAAAAGGCTGAGACCAATCAGGAGAAATAATAATGGAAGAAGAGATTAACTTTTCCTTAAGGCACTCGAACGCCTTCAAACATGCATCATCAAAAATAAACTTCACCTCTTTCTCCAACAACTTGCATAATGGACTTGCAATATTGGAGAAGTCTTTGATAAACCTGCGATAGAAACCAGCATGCCCCAAAAAGCTTCAAATATCTTTCACAAAAACTGGCGGAGGCAATTTTTCAATCACCTCTATCTTCACTTTGTCAACCTATATACCCTTCTTGGAGATCTGATGACCAAGAACTGTACCCTCTTTCACTATGAACTGACACTTTTTCTAGTTTAGCACTAGGTTACACTCTTAACATCTTTTTAGCACACAACTCAGATGAGCTAAAAAATCTTTAAAAGAGTCACCAACTATCGAAATGTCATCCATAAATACCTCAATAGTGTCCTTCACCATGTCTGAGAAAAGAGAGATCATGCAACGCTGAAATGTCGCTGGTGCATTGCATAAACCGAAAGGAATCCTATTGAAAGCAAATGTCCCATATGGACAGGTGAGAGTGGTCTTCTCTTGGTCTTCAGGAGCAATCGAGATCTAATTGTATCCCGAATAACCATCAAGAAAACAATACCATCCTCTACCAGCAAGACAATCTAATAACTGATCCATGAACGACATTGAAAAATGGTCCTTCTCAGTCCAAGCATTCAGCTTCCTATAATCCATGCATATGCGCCAGCCTGTGACTGGCCTCATCGAAATCAACTCATTCTTTGCATTTGTGACTATAGGTAATCCCACCCTTCTTAGGCATACACTGAACATGGCTCACCCATTTTCTATCTGTAATAGGGTAAACCACACCTGCATCCAACCACTTGATGATCTCCTTCTTGATGACCTCTTGTATAGGCTGATCCAGCCTACGCTGGTGCTCAATACTCAAAATGCAATCTGGCACGAGCTAAATTTTATGTGTGCAGATTCTAAGCAGAATCCCAATGATGTCAGCAATGGTCCAACCAATAGCCCTCTTGAACCTTCTCAGAACAAAAACTAGAGCTTCAACTTGCCCTTCACCTAAATATGCAACAATAATACTGGCAAGGTGTCATTAGCTCCTAAGAACACATATCGGAGGTGAGACGGAAGCTCTTTGAGCTCCAAGATGGGAGGCTCCTCAATAGATGGTCTAGCAGGTGGTGTCTATTAATTCTTCAGATGCAAATTAAGCTTTTTCAGAGCATAGCTATAAGAACCCATACATGTAAGTTCTTCTACCATCTCATCATACTCTTCAATATCGTCTCCATCAAAATTCATGATCATAGCTGCAAGTACTTCTATGCCAAGTCTCTCTTCAACAGGCACAATTAGCTGATCCTCATCGACCATATCAATAACTAAAACCATGCGTATATCATCACGATGCTTCATAGACTTGCAGACATTGAAAGTAACTACCTTATCATTCAGTCTAATTTTCATCTTCCCAGTTTCTAAATTAACTAAAGCGCATCCGGTGGCAAGAAATGGTCATCCCAAGATGATGAGAACCTCGAAGTCAACTTCGCAGTCAAGGATCACAAAGTCTTCAGGGAAAATAAAAGTGTCAACTTTTACCAGTACAACATAGAGAATTCCCACAGGCCTTTTCAACGTGCAATTTGCCATAAGAAGATGTATTATAGTCGGTGCAGGGGCACCCAAGCCATACTAATTGTATACTTCTAATGGCATAAGATTAATACTAGCACCCAGATCACACAATGATTTGGCAAAGTAGAAGGCTCCAATCATGCAAGGAATAGTGAAAGCTCCAGGATGTTCCTTTTTCTGCCCAATAGAACGGGATGCTATTGCACTACAATAGTGCAAATTGTCAGCTGGCTCAAAACTAACCGTTCTCTTTCGAGTCATCAGATCCTTCATAAACTTTGCATACCCAGGCATCTGCTCTAATGCTTTAATTAAAGGAATATTAATTGAAAGTTGTTTTAGCATGGATATGAACTTGTGAAACTTACCTTTCTCAACCTTTTTCTTTAATCTCTGTGGGTAAGGTAGAGGAGGAAATAACATGGGCTTCAAGACCGGGGCAACCTCTTTATTTTTTGCTTTTGCATCAAAAGACTTCTTCTCACTTGGACCTACACCGCTATCTTTTTCTTCATACTCTACCACAATCTCATCATCATTATTTTGAAGCTTGGCCAGCTTATCAACAATTATAGGCATAGGGGGATCAACAATCTATTTTCCACTTTCGGTAGTCACAGCCATAACTTGTCGATCATTCTTCGGATTCTGAATTATGTCACTTGGGAGAGTACCCTTTTGGTGCGGATTTAGGATTGTAGACATTTGGCTCATCTGTGCCTCAATGTGCTTTATGGCACCAAAATAAGGCTCTATAATTTGACTTATACCTGAGAGTTCAGCGTGCATCTCCTTCATGCTTGCATCCATAGAATCAACCTTTTGAAATACTTTGTTGAGCAACTCCCTCATGGATGGTTGTTCAGGTCTATCTTTACGATTTCCAGGAGGGACATATAGACAACTTCTATCATTCTTATAGCCATCCCTCTTGTTCCAATCACCATCTATACGTTTGCTCCTATCTCTGTATCCAGACCGATTATAGTTCCCATCTCTGTCCCTGCTCTGACCTTGATTTTCTTGGCCATTGGCTTGGAAACCCACCACTTGATCATTTAGATAATTTGTTTCCTCATCAGAGTCATACTCATCCTATCTCGGTGTTCTACTTTATGACCTAACAACCTTCACTTTCTCTAAACCACCATTAAGAATTTGTTTTGCAATTAGATCAATAGTAGTTTGCAGGGATGCAAAGTTCTGTTTAATTTCCTGTAATTCTTCATGGTCAGTAGATTTCCCAACTGCATAAGTTCCTGCCGAGCTTTCCATATCTCTCGTATGCCAGGATCGTTCATCTTGGTAACCCTATCAAGCATCACCGATGCTTCACCATAAGTATTTTCTATGAACGCTCCCCCGATCACTGTAGCTTCTACTTCCTTAATGTTTGCATTCAATGCTTTGTAGAAAATCTCCATGAAGTGACCTGAAGGGATTCCGTGGTTTGGGACTTGCTTTAGCTTCTTATTGAACTGCAACCATATTTCATACAATGCCTCCGTGGGAAGCCATTTGAAATTATAGATCTTTTGCTTTAGCTGCAACATCCTTGATGGGGGGAAGAACCTCTCTAAAAATTGATCTCTCAGCTCATCCCATGTGAATATGGAAGCATCCGGTAGTTCTGCAAGCCAGAGTGTTGCTTCTCCAGTCAATGAAAATGGAAAGAGCCACAATCTGATAGCATCCTGAACCACCCCAGGAAGGTTTTAGGCCCTGTAGATACTAGTAAAGTTTGTCAAGTGCAAGTTTGTGTCATCTATGGACTTGCCAGTAAATAATCCCTCCAGGTTCAACAGCTGAATCATAGTGCTTGTAATGTCAAACTTTACACCATCGGGCATTGGTGTCAAAACTATGGGCCCTATTATTCCTGCATCATCATCATCAACATTAACCTGAGGGATATGTTGAGGTTGCTACATCTGTCTTCCTCTATTAACTCTTAATGCAACTGGAATATAAGGTGCATTGCATCGAGCGGCCTCATCTTCTGCAGCTTATGCATCTAGTGCAGTTTGAAGAGCAGCTTGTTGTCATGCTTGCCTTGCTTACTCAGCTTCCGTATTTCGAGCTGCAAGGTCTGCTGCAATTTAAGCATCTTCAGCAATAAGGGTGTCTTACCCTGCCTTTTTCCTCTGCTCTTCTTCGGCCAACAACTGAGCTGTGACCTGTTCTGGTGTCTCATAAATTCCCTCTTTAGCTATGTTTCTCAGAGTTTATTGGAGTTCTGGATCGTAAGGAATAAAATAATTGCTTTGACTCCTTGTACTGGGCATGCATAAGTGTGCAACTTATGTAACAAAACAAAAACAACAGAAAAAGTAAAATCAGTAAATAAGGACTAACAGTGAAATAAATGCAATTTCTCTTAATCCTAAACCATATTCCCTAGTAATAGTGCCAAAATTTGATACCCCCAAATTACACCTTCTTTTAGAAGCGTAAGCGGTCGCTGTTCAAATATAGAACCCAACCAAGGTTAGGGTCGATCCTACAAGCAATATGGAAGGACTAAGGTCAATTATGTTTACTCGCGCTCTTAGTCATTTATTTCCCTCGAAAAAAGAGGTTTTAAATAAAAAGTAATAATTTTGAATAGAATTTAAACAAGCAACACGTAATAGCTTTAAGATTTGTAATCAATGAGAGAGATGACTAGGGTAGTGTTCCCCATGAGATCATAACTTAGTTAGGCATTGTACTTAGTAACCTAGTTTGGTGCTTAGCATGTAAGATGGGTAAGTTAGGTTCACCTAAATGGTTGGTCCCCTAGATTGATGAATTTCACAACACGCCTTGGTCCGGCCGCAGGTGTATGCTTTACTAACCCTTACCCTTGATTCCAGATTAGCTATTCCCGGACAATGTCAAGCTATTAGATGAGGGTTGGTAGCCTCAAATCTCTGTTGTAAACATCACTTTTCCCATTTGTTACCTCCTTGGTCCGGCAAGTAAGAATAAGGCGAGTTCTAATGTTGTCTACTGTTAAAAAGCAATCAAAGCGAAGGGAAGAATAATACATGCATAAACACCACCCTAGATTTACCAAATACTTTGCCTACTTCATTAATCCTTCATGGTTCCCACAACCCTAGTTGCGGATTTCGCTACTCATGGTGTAAGAAGATAACCAGATTTAAATGAAGAGATCATGATTATAACTTACAAGAACAAGCAAAGAAAACCAGAAATCTTAAAATATCAAGAACACTTCAATAAATCAAGAACAATCTTTTAATTCTCAAAACTGTGTTATGATGTCTCCAAAAATGTAAACAATACTTAGCAATATTGAACAAAGTTGGAACCTCTTAAATAAAACCTAAGGGAATGTATTTATAGACAGAAAGACCAAATCCTAACTGATCTAGGAAAGCTGGATGCGGCACTACCGATAGGACACCCCACGGGCTGTCGTGGATGCGACGACCGTCATGGGTGCCCGTCGACTTCATTCATATCTTAGCTCTAGGCTTTTGTGTTGTTTCCACGGGCTACTACAATGGTTAATCATGGGTGTGACACTAGTCATGGCCATCTCCTTAGTCATCAGGCTTGCTTCTCCATTCTTCACTATCCAATTCCGACGGGCTCTGCAATATCCCATCGTGTATCTCATGGGCATCGTGGTTTCTCATCAGGTCTAGTCTCCAAGCTTCAGCTCCACTGGTCTAGTCTGACAGTCTCAGTGACATCCCATGTCTGGACCGATGCCCATCGTGGTAGGTCATGGAAAGTGAATTCTTGCCTTCAATCTCTCTAGTTCATTCCGACAGCTTCTCTCATGGGCCGTGACGGATCCCATGCCCATAGGGCATGAGTTTTACCCATAAATTTGCAACTTTTTTGCAATCTTTATCTTTTTAATACCTTTCCTTGTACATGTAACAAACGACATCAAATCCAACAAAACATACTTAAGAACTCCCAAAATTCTTAGTTTTAAGCATCAAAAGTGCCGTAAAATCCCGGCACACCACCAGTCCTAGCTAAGAGGGTATATAAAGATTGCCCAGTTTCAGTCCTTCATAAATTCACCTTAGCAGATTTAGTAGAGTTATATATGACCGACTTTGATGTCATTCTCGGCATGGATCGGCTACATGCCTGTTATGCCTCAGTCAACTGCAGAACCAGAGTCATGAAATTCCAGTTTCTAGATGAGCCTATCTTAGAAAGGAAGGATAGTCCTCCAACATGAAAAGGTCATTTAATATCTTACCTCAAAGCTAGAAAGATAATTTCAAAGGGTTATATCTACCATATAGTTTAGGTGAAGGATTCCGAGTCCGAAACCCCACCTTTCTAGTCAGTTCCAGTAGTTATTGAGTTTTAGAGGTATTTCCTGAAGATCTACCTAGAGTCCATCCTGAGTGGGAGATCTACTTTGGGATAGACCTTTCTTCCAGATACACAACCCATATGTATTCCTCCGTACAGAATGGCTCCAGCTGAGCTTAAGGAGTTGAAAGAACAGCTCAAGAACCTCTTAGATAAAGATTTCATCAGACCTAGCATCTCTCCATGGGGTGCCCCAGTTTTCCTCGTTCGTAAAAAGGACGGTTCTCTCATGATGTGCATAGACTACCATCAGTTAAACAAAGTCACAATCAAGAATAAGTATCTCATCCCCAGAATTGATGACTTGTTCGACTAGCTTCAGGGTGCCAGCTACTTCTCCAAGATCGACCACTGATCCAGTTATCATCAGCTTAGAATTAGAGAATGTGACATTTTAAAGACAGCCTTCAGAACTCGGTATAGTCACTATGAATTTGTGGTTATGTCTTTTGGACTAACGAATGCTCCTACAACTTTTATGGACTTGATGAACAGGGTGTTCAACCAGTATTTGGAAATGTTTGTTATTGTCTTTATAGACGATATTCTAGTCTACTCGCAGAGTGAGAAGGAGCATGTTAATCATTTGAGAGTGGTGCTGCAAACTCTCAAGGATTGCCAGTTATTTGCCAAATTTAGTAAGTGTGAGTTTTGGTTGCAGTCAGTTGCCTTTCTGGGTCATGTAGTGTCTAAGGAGGGTATCCGAGTGGATTCTTATAAGATAGAGGCAGTAAAGAATTGGCCTAGGCCCAGTTCTCCAACACATATTAGGAGTTTTTGGGGTTTGGCTGGTTACTACAGGAGATTTGTTGAAGGATTTTCATCCGTAGCTTCTCCATTGACCAGGTTGACTCAGAAAAAGGTTAAGTTTCAGTGGTCATATGAGTGTTAGAAAAACTTCCAAGAGTTGAAACTAGATTGACCACAACCCCAGTTCTAACTCTACCAAAGGGTTCAGATGGCTTCGTAGTATATTATGATGCATCTAGAGTTGTCTTAGGTTGTGTTCTGATGCAGCATGGTAAGTTCATCGCTTATGCCTCCGCACAACTTAAGGTTCATGAGAATAATTACCTGACTTTTGATCTTGAGGTAGCAGCAGTGGTCTTTGCCTTGAATATTTGGAGACACTACTTGTATGGTGTCCATATAGACGTGTTTACTGACCACAAGAGCCTTCAATATGTGTTCACTCAAAAAGAAATGAATCTTCGTCAGAGAAGGTGGTTAGAGATTCTCAAGGACTATGACATGAGCATGCTTTACCATCCGTATAAGGCCAATATAGTAGCCGATGCACTTAGCATGTTGTCCATGGGTAGCGTGTCACAGGTTGAGGAAGGAAAGAAGGAATTAGCCAAGGATGTTTACAGGTTTGCTCGGTTAGGGATTCTCCTCATAGATTCGTCAGAGGAGGGGGTATCATTTTTCTAAATGGGTCAGAGTTATCATTGGTACCCAAGGTAAAGGAAAAGCAAGACAGTGATCCCATCTTACTTCATCTAAAAGGTGCTATCCAGCAACAGAGAGTAGAGGTATTCTCCCAAGGAGGAGATGGTGTACTTCATTAACAGGGTAAGTTATGTGTTCCTAATGTAGGTGATTTGAGGTAGCAGATTTTGACAGAGGCTCATAGCTCTTGGTAGTCCATCCATCCTGGTGCCACCAAGATGTACCGTGACCTACGGGAAGTCTATTGGTGAAATGGTATAAAGAGAGACATTGCTAATTTTGTGTCTAGGTGTCCTAACTATCAGTAAGTGAAAGTAGAACATCAGTGACCAGGTGATATAATGCAGGAGATAGACATTTCTACTTGGAAGTGGGAGGTCATCAATATGGACTTCATTATAGGCTTACCTCGTACTCGTAGGCAGCATGATTCTATTTGGGTGATTGTAGATAGGGTGACTAAGTCAGCCCACTTCTTGGCTATCAAGACTACCAATTCAGCAGAGGACTATGCCAGACTCTACATCCGTGAGATAGTTAGGTTACATGGAGTTCCCTTATCCATCATCTCAGATAGGGGTACTTAGTTCACATCTTAGTTTTGGAGATCATTCCAGAAGGGTCTTGGTACTCAGGTTAATTTTAGAACAACTTTTCACCCGCAGACAGATAGTCAGGCAGAGCATACTATTTAGAACTTAGAGGACATGCTGAGAGCTTGTGTAATCGACTTTAAAGGTAATTGAGATGATCACTTACCTCTTATAGAGTTTTCCTATAATAACATTTTTCACTCTAGCATTCAGATGGCTCTATATGAGACACTTTATGGATGGAGGTGTAGATCACCTATAGGTTGGTTTGAGGTAGGTGAGGCAGCTTTGATAGGTCCAAATTTAGTCCATGTCTCATGCCCCGAGCCTACACCCTGGATGTAACACGGGACCTGAGACCACAAGTGATCCCAAGATAACCGTTTTTGCTAGCATAATTCATGAGCAACTAAATAGAAATAGATAAACTGAAAAATATTATGCGTAAGCTGAAACATATGATGATCTCTTGAAGAGTACTGTAATAAACCAAAGTTTTATAAACTGAAATACAACTCATTTGAAAAATGATACAACTGACTGACTGTCTGACTATCTATGAAGCCTCTACTAACACTGACTATGGTTAGTCGGGACATGACCCCCAACTATCTTTCATCAATGTGTAACAAATGAAATAACCGCTATAACTACTAACTGGCTGGAGTTCCCAAAAAAAGGAGAACTCGTTCTTTGCTGACTGGAAGCTACAATTTGTCTAACCATGATCCTGGGAGCTAGCACTAAAACCTGCATCATCAAAAAGATGCAACACAAAAAGGTATGTGATCATTACTTTGAATGTACTGAGCATGTGAGCTAATGCACTAACTTTAAAAACACGAGAAAACATGTATATACTAGAAACATAACTGAAAGTTTGACTAAGTATGGATATCTGAGAATGCATAAGTCAATGTTGTAAAACATAGGATCTTTTACTGAAGAGTATAAAATGTTTCTGAGTTGTAAACTGTGAGATACATAGACTATGAAATAACTAAGCATGCTAGAAATATTAATGAGCTGTTTAAAAACTGTAAGTTGAATCTGTAGTACTAAGGCCCAAACATGATATGCACAAAATCTGTAATATAAGGATATTCTGAAAAAATGTTATTTAAAAGCTGTAAAACTGAACTGAGGGCCTAACACATAATGTACTGAGTCTAATTCTGTGAGAGAGTCTGTTAACCGACATAAATCACGTGAGCTAAATGTGGAGTCCGATGTATACACCCCATCGAGAGGACCCAATATACCTTGCCAGGGTATAAAGGCATGGCTAATGTGATCACTTGTTCTGAGGCCCAACTAAGGGGCTAAATAACCTATGGAGGCACGTAGTTCTAAGACTTTAGGTACGCTGAACCTTAGTCCAACTCGGTGTTAAGTACTGCTCCCAACTGAATATTGATAGCTCATTTAAAACTGAAGTTCTGGAATGCTACATCAGAACCTAATTAATCTAGATAATTTCTGGAAGACTGTATAACTGAGAACTATTCATAAAACATGTGGACATATCTAGATGTCATACTAATCATGAAGCATACTGAGTTTGTAATTATTGATGGCATATCTTGATACCATTCTAATCGCAAGACCTACTAAGTTCATCATCATTGATGGCATATGTTGAAAGTCCATATTTAAAATATATTCTTGTAAAACATACTGAAGGTAAACTAAATCCCGCTAAATCATGCATAGTTCTTTCTTACTAAAATAACTGGATTGAAAATCATGCATACTTATGTAGACTGAATGCTAACAATCTGAACTGAGCTCAGAAGGAGAAGTTAACTCCTGAGAAGTTTTGAAGAGAACCTGTAGACTGAAAACTGACTAATTTCATGCTTGAAAATTAATTAGGTCAAATTCTGAAGTAAACTCATTCTGATGAAAATACTATAATTCTAAGCTAAATTCTTGATTTCTTAAAGTTCTTGTAAAAGCTTATGTGGTCACTTAAAATATGGTGTAAATCTTCTAAAATAAGATATAGATCATGTAGAAATCATAAGGACTGAATTCTGTAAAATTTAGCATGATTAGGTAAGAATCCTAGTTTCACAACTTGAAAAATCATTTGAAAATCTGAAACTTTGGGCATAAGGGCGAAGTAAACCCTTACTAAATACCCACATACCTGAAAGTGAGACCCTTGTTGAAATCTTTGGGTTTTGAGCCTAAATTTGAAAAACCCTAAATTGGATGAAGAATGATCAAGAAATCTCTTCTTGAAGTTCTTGAATTCGTTTCTTGAAATCATATGGTCAAGGGTTAGGATTTCTATCAATAATTTATAATTTGATGGCAAAATTTGATTTGGAAAATTTGAAATCCTTAAAGAAGGACTTGCCTTGATGAAGGAGGAGTATATGAGGAGAGAAAATACGTTCTGTGTCTGAAAGAATGGTAAAAGAATGAAGAAAAATGGATTAAAACTGACTTAAAAAGGTCCTCATCGGGCCACGTGCGATTCGACAAGCAACCACACGTGGAGATCCATGCATTGCATGTTTCGCACTTGCTTCTAAAAAGTTGGAAGAAATTCTCCGATGTGCGTTTGGACGTGCGATTCGCACATGAGGTTGTGCGTCTCATATGTCATTTCGCACCTAATTTCCAAACAATCAGTTAAAACTAAATAGTAATAACTTTTTACTCCGGACTTGTATTAATGCACGATTGGTGGAGTTAGAAAGAAGACTCAAAGGCCTTTAATTTGGTGGGTACTAGGCCACCTAATTCTCTATATTCTATGAGTTATGATCATTTGAATTTGACCCTAGTTTAGTCTTACATGAAAACTTCTTTGGTTGAGGTTCTTTCAACTTAACTTGTTGATAGGAGTTTCTTATGAACATGATGCGCATTCAAAATCTTCCCACACTAAGGAATTGATCATGACTCCTATAGAAAGTGGTTTGGGTCTTATCTTGGAATTTTTTTGAGATGTTACACCATGAGACTATGGAAAAAGTTTAGCTAATTAGAGAAAGGTTGAAGGCGGCTCAAAGTCGTTAGAAGTCCTATGCAGATCTGAGGAGAAGAGAGCTAGAATTTGAGGTTGATGATTGGGTGTTTCTGAAAGTGTCACCCATGAACGGGGTGATGAGGTTCCATAAGACAGGGAAACTTAGTCCTCAATATGTGGGTCCTTACAGGATTCTGAGAAGAGTTGGCGAGGTGGATTATGAGTTGGAGTTTCCCGCAGATTTAGCATCGATGCACCTAGTCTTCTATGTATCCTTGTTCAAGAAATGCATTGGTGATCCAGTTTTAGTTGTGCCCTTAGATAGTGTGGGTGTGAAGGACAGTCTCTCTTACGAAGAGGTCCCAGTTCATATTCTTGATGGTCAGATTTGAAGGTTGAGAAACAAGGAAGTCGCTTCAGTAAAAGTCCTTTCCAGGAACCAGTCAGTTGAGGGAGCTACTTGGGAAGTAGAGGAAGCCATGATGACCAAGTACCCCCACCTTTTCATTCCAATCCAGCTTCGACTTGAGGTAATAATTCCTTCCCAATTCCTCAGTTTACTCTCATTATATTTGTTATGTTTCCTTAGCAATTTTGGCATTTTCAGCATGTTTGCATGTCCTTAGAACTCAAATATCAGCTTCTAGCACTCAGTTGGTAGGGATTGCAACTCTTTCTCTCCAAACTTAGATTGATTAGTCTTCATTCAAGGATGAATGATCCCAAGGGGCAGATATTGTAACTCCTCAGAATTCAAAACATCATTTAGACTTAGAATCACAGAAAAATTCTCAGAAACCTCTGCAATTTCCAGGCACCATGGGCCGTGCCAGGCATGAAGTCCTGTCACGCCGACCGTAGGAGTATCCACAACCAAGCTCAGCCCCAACGGGCGGTCATCATGAGCATTAAAAGTTTGACGGAATGTGGACCTACCATGGGAAACCTCCAGTGGCTTTAAGCCACTTTTCTAATAGAATAGCCAAGGGCGACAGTAATGGAAGCCACCATGGGATGTCAACCCTCGCCATTGGAATCGACCAGTAACCCGACCCATCCAGGTCCCCTTTGATGACTAGCCCCAATGGGCCATCGCAAGTCCGATGCCCATCGCGTAGCCTGCCTGATGGGAAATTTTTGCAACTTTTTACTTAAGTCAGGGGTATTTCAGTCTTTTCTTTTTAAACCCTAAACTAAGTCGTTATGGGTATAATTTGAGAGTTTTTATTTAGATTTACTTTATTTTCCTCTCATTCTATCAATTCAAGTTCAGAAAAAGGGATAGAACTCTCTCTGGCTTAAGGTTTTCTCCTCCAAGACTTCAGAACTCCGTCCCCGATTCAGGAATCATCTTTGACCAAGTATGTAGATATTCAGTAAGGGTTTAGTTCACCCTTATGCCCAAAACTCTTAATTTTTTTACAGTATTTTCCATGAATTTAAGAACTAGAGTTCCTACCCAATTATGCCAATCATTCCAGAATTTAGTTTCTATGATTCCTGCATGATTTATATCCCGTTTTATATGAATTTTAATATGTTTTAATTATTTTCAAGAGTTTCCACCATGACTTGAGAAATCAGGAGTTTAGCCCTAAATTGTAGGATTTTTCTAAAGTATTATATTTCCTTAAAAATTTAACCTAGATTATCAGTATAAGTTTTAAAAGCAGAATTTAGTCATCTTTCAGTCTACTACATCATTTCAGGAAAAATAGAGATTTTCAAACTAGTCTAGTTCTGACTTAGAAATTCAGGATTCTAGTTTAGAACGAGCTGTTGGTATTCAGTTTGGGAGTAGTGTTTAGTACTGAGTTGGACCAGGGTTCAGCATACCCTTAAAGTCCTAGAACTACATGCCACCGTAGGTTATTTAGCCCCTCAGTTAGACCTCAGAAATAGTGATCACATCAGCCATGCCTTTATACCCTAGCAAGGTATATTGGGTCTTCTCGATGAGGCCTATACATCGGACTCCACATTTAACTTACGTGGTTTATGTCAGTTAATAGAATCTCCCACAGTATTAGTTCAGTAAAGTACCTTAGGACCTCAGCTTATGTTTGTTATCCATTTTAGTATGTTTTTAGATTACTCCTGTATTTTCAGTTCTTTTATGCATGACTATGTTTTGGGCCTAAGTACTACAGTATAGTTCAGCTTTACAGCTTATCAGTATTTTACCAAGTTTACATATATAGTCAGTTTACATAGCCCTCATTCTCAGTACATTCCAAGTACTAACGCATACTCTATATGTTGCATCCTATTATGATGCAGGTTCAGGTTCTCAGATTCAGCCGCGTGATTAGTCCATCCTAGTGCCACTTCAGTGATAGTCGATGGTGAGCCCTCATTATACGAGGACACTTTTCTTGCTTTTTGATTTAGATGGTTTAGTTCTACTTTCAGTATTTTAGAGTTAGTTGGGGACCTGTCCAGACCGCTCATCAGTATTAGAGGCTTTCAGACATAGAGTTAGACTTAGTTGATTTGGATTGTTCTACTCTTCAGACAGTTATTTGCTCATATATTCTCAATTGAACTCCTTTAGATTATATGGTTTACTCAGTTATGCTTTCGTTTCTTTAGAATTATTTCAGTATGCTTGCGATATGCCAGACCCAGGGTTAGCTTGGGGTCACTTGTGATCCTAGGTCCCATGTTACATCTAGGGGATAGCCTCGGGGCGTTACAATATCTTTTATTGCACCTAACCTTCCAAAGTTCCCACAGTATAATAATAGGGGTGATATAAAGCATAAACTTATGAACCTAGTCTTAGGAATGTGTGTTCCACCATTGATTAAGTATAAACATGTCATTTCTACCTCTAGTTTTAAAGCTAAGTGGAATAGAAAAGTAGTTCCAAGTGTGACAAGCTAGATCACCAGTGGAAAATATGTGACTAAGAGTGTCATTCTTAATAGTCTACAACATATGCAGTCAGTGTTGGTGTCGATACCAAATTTGTGAATGGTATCATCAAAAGGAAGTTTCGTATTGACAATTCTCCAAGCATTAAAATATATTTTAAAAGGAATATTTCTATGCCAAATTTTATCAAGCAGCGTGGATAAAAGCTTTTTTTGTCTGGTTAGTTGATAGGCAGAAGAGCAAGTAAACTTACCTTGAGGGTTTGGAGTCCAGATTACTTGATCTTTGTTGTGATGTGGTCCAATTGGAATTGGAGTAATTTCCTGTAAAAGTTGATGATTGACATTGTTCTGAAGCAAGTTCATGTTCCATTCATTATGCTAAAAAATTCCTTGATCTTATTGCGGCTTGGTTTCCTAATTCTATTGCTACTATAGAAGATATGTACAGAGGGTATCTAGGAATCCCACCAAAACATGGAACTTCCATCATGAATTTTCCAAGTAATGAGATGCTCAATGTTATTTCTAGTAGCTAAGAGGTTTCTCCAAGCACTGGACTCTTTAGGGACTGCAATCTTAGAGACACAGTTGGACCTTGGACAATATTTTTCTTTGAGAAACCTAGTCCATAAGTTGTCTTTCACTCTTAGTCTCCACCATATTTTAGCCATAAAAAGCCTCACTAATATCTTTCATTCTCTTAAATACAATGCGTCCCTCTGAATTTGGGAAGCTGAGATTCTTCCATGAGCTCCAGTGATGTATTTTCTTTCCTTCCTTTTCCCCCAGAAAAAATTGCATAGGTACATCTTGACTTGTTTTATAATACCTTTGAGAGGAGCCATAGCAGCTAGCATATAGAAAGTTTGGGAT
Organism: Jaltomata sinuosa; assembly: GCA_003996215.1. Lineage (NCBI taxonomy): Eukaryota > Viridiplantae > Streptophyta > Magnoliopsida > Solanales > Solanaceae > Jaltomata > Jaltomata sinuosa. The sequence continues at coordinate 282,445 of QJPP01007283.1, forward strand.
TGTAGGATATGAGAGATTATCATGGCCTTTCCTCCAAATCAAAGCAACTTATTTTGCCATCCCTACTTCTTATTATGAACTTTAGAGGTCATGTTGGAGAAGTAGCTGACTCTTTTCCTTCCAGTGTATATGGGGCATACCAGATAGGTGAAAGGGAATCCCATTTCGTTGAATCCTTTCCACCTCTTTATTATTTTGTTCATCTTCTTGTCCATGGACTTGTGAGTGATAAAACAACTTTTACTCGTGTTGATATCATGTCCTGAGGTTTGTTGGCAGTCCTTGAGGACCTTCAAGATGAGCTTAATGGATTTCTTATCTCCAAATGAGTAGAGAACAATATCATCAGCATAGATCATATGATTTATTTAGGGGCCATTGTCACTCATAGAAAAACCAATGAAGTTGTTATTTTTGTGGAGCTTATTCAAGGCTCTAGATAAGGATTCTATAGCTAATATGAACAAGGAGAGGGAACGAGGGTCTCCTTATTTTAGGCTTCTTAAAGTTTGAAGAATCCATATCTATTTCCATTGATAAGATAGAGTACCAGTTTCCAGATATGAGCCTTCCTATTAGATCAATAACCATGTCATAGAAATTAATCTTTTTAAGAGCAGTTGTAACGAAGGGCCAAGCTAGTTTGTCATATGCCTTGGATATGTCCAACTTGATAATGATATTGCCATCCTGATTCACTTGCTTGATACCATGAACTACTTTTAGAGTGAGTAATATGTTGTTGGTGATGAGTCTGCCTTGGACAAATCCTAATTGATTATCATATATAAGCTTAGGGAAGGATAGTGGCAAGCCTTTCAGATAGGATCTTGGAGATGATCTTGTTGGATATATTGCAGAGGCTGATGGATCTTAACTGATCCAAGGTCTCTGGATACGTCACTTTAGGGATAAGAACCAGATTGGTGTGGGTAAATTACTTGGTAAGAAAGGTACCATTAAATAAAGCCTAGACATAGTGGCAAACTTCCTTATGAATGATACTCTAAGAGGCTTGATAAAAGTGACCATTGAACCCATCAGGTCCTGAAGTACTGTTTGGATCAATTGAAAAAATGCCTATTTTATTTCTTTATCATCAGGAATTAAGCTCATATAAGTGTTGTCTTCATCATCAGCATAACAATTAATCCATCTTAGAATGGAGAGGTCATTGTCACTAGGAGTGTGAGTAAACATGTTACTAAAATATTTAATAGCAACATTAGAAATGGCTTCACTGCCTTCAATCCAATTACCTTGAGCATTTCTAAGTCTATGGATGTGAGCCTTTCTTCTTTTTTCTTTAACCACGCTGTAAATATATTTGGTGTTGGAATCACCCTCTTCCGATAATTTGATCTTGGCTTTTTGCTTGAGAATAGAATCCTGAATCTTGAGCCATCTAATATATTTAGCTTGTGCTTTGCTGAGATCCTGTATATTAGCATCAGAGTTGTCATAGTCATAATCAAGTCCCATCTTGAAGATATCATCTTCCATATGTTTGACAATGGCAAAGGCGTCTCCTATGTTCTCTCTTGACCATTTTCTCAAGTTCTTAGCTAGATTCTTTAGCTTTCGTTGTAGAATCTATAAGTGATTTTCTTGAACCTCAGTATTCTAAGATTCTTGAACAATATTAGCATAATAATTTTGTTTAGTCCAATAGTTTAAAAATCTAAAGTACCTGATGATGTTATCATTAGTATTCCCAGTACTAAATAGGATTAGACTATGGTCAGATCCAAATTTGGCCCTGTGATCAACCCTGTTAAACATATATGTCCTTTCTTCATTGATGAGTACCCTGTCAAGTCTTTTATTGATTCTCTTTCCTCTTGCCCTTCTATTGCACCAAGTAAAAGGATATCCTGTGAATCCCAAATCTATCAAACTATTATCTTCCATGCATGTAATAAAGTCAACACTCTTGCTAAGATTCTAATGAACACCCTCTTTCTTCTCGGTGGCATACATAATGGAGTTAAAATCTCCCATAATCGCCCATGGATCATTGATATTGACCTGAATGGTATTGATTTTTTCCATAATTTCCTTTATTCACTATGGTAGATTTAGCATATACCCCAGTGATCCAAAAAGAGTGCCCCTCATGCTTAATATTAAAGGTGATCTGTTGAAGGCTATTGTTAATGATGGTGCAGTCCAAGTTGTTTCTCCACATACACCAAATTTTACTGTTCCTGTTGGAGATTGCATGATCAAATATCATGATTTTTTTGTAAGTTTCTACCTGGTCAGCTGGGAGGAACGGTTCTTGAAGTATGACCAAGTCCACTTTATGCATTCTGACTAATTTATCTAGTCTTTCACTAGCCCTTCCTGATTTCACCCCTCTAATATTCCAATTTATGATATTAATCATTGGAAATGGATGAGGTTTTAGATGTACCTTCAGTTTGCTTGGTGTAAAGGAGCTTTGCTTGTTCCTCTTTTCCTTTTGTGTTATTCATTCTGTTTCTTCTTGGTGAGAGACCTTGTTCATTTATGACGATCAATTTCTTTGCTAACAGGGCCATTAATCTCTTTAGAGTTTATTATGTTGTTATTAGTTAAATTGTTGGCTACTTCTTCATCATCATCATCTACCTCAGTATTGTTGATTTATTCTTCAGTGGCACTTGTATAATCTTATTTGTCTTCATGTTGGTGGCTCTGTGCTTCTGTTTCCTGTAGCCTCTGTGAATTATTATCCAAGACTTCCAGGGATCCCAACTCAACCATTAATTCACCACTCAGCCCTTCCAGGTTGACAAAGTTAACAGTTCTATCTGGCGGTTCCTTGTCAAGTTATTGACCTTTATTGTTTGAGAAATTGTCCTCTTCTTCTTGTCTTTGTTTTCCCGACTCCATGTTAGTTTTCTTTTTTTCATGTGATTGATTAACATCTTCCTACTTGTTTATCCCTTTTTAGCTTTTTGTGAGGTCTCCTCTCATTTTTGGTAGAGTTCGTATGTGTAACACCCTGAAAACTAAACCAGCTACCTTACATCACTAAATAGGGAAAGCTACAGAAAATTCAAGTTTCCAAAAATCACGGTCAGGATCACAAGACATCTTTCTAGATCACAACCCATGATCTAATCTGTGGTACGACCTTTTGTGTTTACTCTCTCAAAATCCATGGGTGACTCTATGGATCATGGTTTAGAAGTATGACGCATCCTATCATCCATGATTTTGATCATTAGAGGACCCTCCATATAGGGTCCCAAAACCCCAGTTCAATTGACGACCCGTCATCCAGTTCCATGGGCCGTCCTGACAGTCATGGTTCCTGAACATCAGAGGACCCTCACTTTCCCGAGTTGAAATCATGAGTCATTCCATCGGTCGTCATTTAATTCCATGGGCCGTGGACCTATTTGTAGAATTTTTGGATTTCAATTTTTTAAACCAGTTCAGTAGGGGTAAATTAGTCTTTTCCTCCATATTTAAATCCTTAACTATGTCGTTTTAGGGCCCTTAAGGGGGAGTTATATCAGAATTAGCCAAGTTATCCCTCATTACTTCAATCTAACCTCAAAAAGTAATAAAATGATTCTTTTCCATCTTCAAGTTCTTGCTAAGGAATCTTCTAAGTTCAGGTATGTGAGTATTTAATAAAGGTTTCCTTTCACCCTTATGCCCAAAATCTCAAGTTTTCTATTGATTTTATGAAATCATGAAACTAGGGTTCTTACCCAATTACGAATTTTCTTTTATGAAACAGATTTACTTGTATTGGGTTATACTTTCTAATCCCCTACGCATGATTTTAGATTTCACAAGTATTTCTAAAAGCCAATGAATTAAGAATGATTTTAGCATGATTTCTCCTTATTGCATGATTTAAAGTAAATTTACATGTTTAGACAATATGACCTCAAGTATTTATTAAATTAGCATGCCTAGTTGTTAAAGTTATAAATTTCAGTAAAAAGTACATTTTGAACTAGGACTATGATATTCTTTCAAGACTTATGAATTTTTAAGTAGCATGGCACCCAGATATGTACACGTGTTTTAATAACAATTTTGGCATGCATATACACCACAGTATATGTATGAGCTTATATATGTTTTGGGAGTAGTATTTAGCACCGAGTTGGACTAAGGTTCAGCGTACCCTAAAGTCTTAGAACTACGTTACCAGCATAGGTTTTTTAGCCCAATAGGCACACGATAGTGGTTCCACTCTAAACATGATTTATAGCCCGATAAGGTATAGACAACTCTACCAACTAGGGTACAGAAGTTGTATTCCATGTAGCTCATATAGTCTATATCGGTTATAAGAATCTCCCACATAAATGGTTTTAAGATTTTAAATATAATTGACTCTTTGATTTTAAGTTCAACTTACTACTTATGACTTATGATTATAAACATGTTTCTAACTTATGATATTTCATTGAGTCATTACATTACAAATTTTACTATTATTACATGATTTTAGCTTTAAGTATATTTTAAGCATGTTTTATCACGGATTATGCATATCTCACATACTCAGTACATTCCATTATACTGATCGCATACTTCTTTGTGTTGCATCTTATAATGATGTAGATTCAGGCATTCGCTCCCAGACTCGTGGCTAGACCCAATAGGATTTCTAGTCAGAGTTGGTTAGTCCTCATCATTCGAGGGCTAGTTATGATTCTTAGTTAGTTCTGGCAGCTTTCATTCAGTACTTAGAGTTAGCTGGGGATCATGTCCCAGTAACTCATCTTATCAGTAGAGGCTTTTTCAGACATAGTTAGATAGTCGGTATTTTTGGTTTTCAAATTGTGATACTCTTAGACCTTTATCTCTATGATGAGTTAGTTTGCTTACTACTTCTATTTATGCTGCTGCTATGATTGTATATGTTATGTTTAAGTCATGCTGATACCAAGGGTTAGATTGGAATCACTTGTGATCTCAGGTCCCCGTGTTACGTCTAGTGGGTAGCCTTGGGTCATGACAAACTTGGTATCAGAGCATCAGGTTCAAGCGCCACACTTATAAGAGGGAGGCTATGAGATATTTTAGGAAAAACTTCACTTCTTTCATGATTCAATATCGTGCAATATATTTTAACTCTATTTCCCCTTTCTAATCCATTTTTTATACGTTTCAAATCATGCCTTCTTATAGAGCTAACGCTCGTAATGCTAATCCTCTAGTTCCAGACCATGAGGTCATAAATGCTAAATACAGGAATGCCATCCAACTATTGGCACAAGCTGTGACCAACCAGGCTAATCAGCAGTTGCCTGCTCCTGCTTACCCAAATGGTGGGATAGATATTGCCAGAGTTAGAGACTTCATCCGTATGAACCCGCCAAACTTTTTGGGGTTTAAGGTTAGTGAGGACCCGTAGAATTTCATTGATGAGGTGAAAAATATTCTTGAGGTGATGCAAGTAACTAGTACTGAAAGTGTTAAGCTAGTCTTCTATCAGCTCAAGGATGTGACTCACATTTAGTATGATCAATGGAAAGAAAGTAGGGGAAGGAATGTAGCTCCTATGACTTGGAAGTGCTTCGTTGAGTCTTTTCTGGATGGTTTCTTCCCAAGGGAGTTGAGAGAGGCTAAGGCTGAAGAGTTCATAAATTTGAGGCATCGTCAGTCTAGGAATATGGGTTGAAGTTCACTAAACTCTCTAGGTACACTCCAGCTATGGTGGCTGAACTGGGGGTCCAGATGAGTAAGTTTGTTTCTGGTGTATCTGACTTGGTGAAGAAAGAATGTAGGATGGCTATGTTGTTATGGGATATGGACATCTCTAGGCTCATGAACCATGCTCAGCAGATTGATAAAGATAAGCTAAAAGAGAGGGAAAAGGAAAACAAGAGGGCCAGAACAGATGATTTGGGTTTCATCCATTAGAGGTACGGAGGTGGACATCGATCTTCATTTCAGAAGAGGTCATTAGGACTAGTATCAATATCAGCTAGTGCTCCTACCTAGGCATCCCAACCTAGGCACGATCAGGCAGGTAAGGTACCAGGCTCTCATTCTCAGGGCAGTGTTATAAAATGGACTTCTTACCTTGTTTTCAATAAGTGTGGTAAGAATTACCCCAAGGAGTATCTCTATGTTTCAAGTGGATGTTTCTGATGTGAATAGATGGGCTATAGGATTAAGGATTTCACCTTACCCTGAAAGAATAGTGGAGGTGGCAACACTCAGGGGTAGTACTTCAGCAGCTCCACTAGGCCATGCAGCTCAGCAGGGTGCCACTTCTGGCATAGGTGGCAGGCAGCACCAAAATTGTCTCTATGCTATGTTATCTCGCCAGCATCAAGAGGACTCACATGATGTAGTCAGTGGTATGTTATGAGTCTTCTCTAGTGATGTTTATGCTTTGTTAGACCCCGAGGCTTCATTGTCTTTTATGACCCTATATATTTCTTATAAGTTTAGGGTTAGTCTCGAACAACTTCTAGAACCCTTCTATGTTTCCACTCTAGTTGGTGAGTCAGTCCTAGCTCAGAGGGTATACAGAAATTTCCCTATCTCAGTCCTCCATAAAGCTACCTCAGCAGACTTAGTGGAACTAGACATGACAAATTTTGACATCATTCTTGGCATGGATTGGTTACATGCCTTTTATGCCTAAGTCTACTACAGAACCAGAGTTGTACGTTTGTAGTTTCCTAGTGAGCTTATCTTAGAATAAAGGGTAGTCCTCCATCATTAAAGGGTCATTTTATATCTTATCTTCAGGCTAGGAAAATTATCTATAAGGGGTATGTCTATCATATACTTTGGGTTATAGATTCTGAGTCTGAAACCCCATCTCTCTAGTCAGTTCCAGTAGTAAGTGAATTTTCTAAAGTCTTTCCTGAGGATCTGCCCGAAGTCCCTCCTAAGCGGGAGATTGACTTTGGAATAGACCTTCTCCAAGATACACAACTCATATCTATTTCTTCTAGAATGGCTCCAATAGAACTTAAAGAATTGAAGGAGCAGTTGAAAGACCTTTTATACTAGGGTTTTATCATTCCTAATATCTCTTCATTTGGTGCTCTAGTCCCCTTCGTGCATAAAAAATATGGTTCCCTCAGAATGTGCATCGACTATCGCCAGTTGATCAAGGTCACAATAAAGAATAGTTATCCCATCCCTATGATTTATGACTTATTCAACCAGCTTCATGGTTCTAGTTACTTCTCCAAATCAAACTCAGATCCGATTACCATTGGCCTAGAGTTAGAGAGTCTGACATTCTGAAGACAGCCTTCAGGACTCGGTATAGTCACTATGAATTTATGGTTATGTATTTTGGACTAACGAATGCTCCTGTAGGCTTTATGGACTCGATAAATAGGGTATTCAAGTATTACTTGGATATGTTTTTCATCATTTTTATAGTTGACATTCTGATCTAATCTCGGAGTGAGAAGGAGCATGCAATCCATTTGAGGGTTGTGCTGCATATTCTCAAGAATTGTCAATTATTTGCTAAGTTCACTAAGTGTGAGTTCTAGTTATAGTCTGTTACTTTTATGGGTCATGTATTATCTAAGGAAGGAATTTGAGTAGATTCATAGAAAATTAAGGCAGTAAAGAACTGCCCTAGACCCACTTCTCCCACATACATCAGAAGATTTTTAGGTTTGGCTGGATACTACAGGATATTTGTAGAAGGATTTTCATCCATAGCTTCCCCATTGACCATTTTGACTTAGAAAAAGGTTAAGTTTCAGTGGTCTAATGAGTATGAGAAGAACTTCCAGGAATTGAAGACTAGGTTGATCACAACTCCAGTTTTGACTCTACCAGAGGGTTTAGATGGCTTTGTTATGTATGGTGATGCATCTAGAGTTAGGCTGGGTTGTGTTCTGATGTAGCATGGTAAGTTTATTTCTTATGCTTCCAGGTAGCTTAAAATTCATGAGAAGAACTACCCGAATCATGATCTTGAGTTAGCAGCAGTGGTTTTTGCTCTGAAGATCTGGAGACACTATTTGTACGGTGTTTATGTGGATGTGTTTACTAACCATAAGAGTTTACAGTATATGTTCACTTGAAAGGAGTTGAATCTTTGTCAAAGAAGATAGCTTGAGCTTCTCAAGGACTATGACATGAGTGTGCTTTACCATCTAGGTAAGGCCAATATAGTGGTTGATGCACTTAGCAGGTTGTCTATAGGTAGCATGTCACAGGTTAAAGAAGGAACGAAGGAATTATCCAAGGATGTTCATAGGCTTTCTCAGTTAGGGGTTCGCCTTATAGATTCAGCGGATGGTGGTATGATAGTTCATAATGGGTCATAATCTTCTTTGGTAGTTGAGGTGAATGAGAAGCAAGGTAATGATCCTATTTTACATCAGCTAAAGAGTGTTGTCCATTAGCAGAGAGTAGAGGTTTCTCCCAAGGGGGAGATAATGTGCTTCATTATCAGGGTCGGTTATATGTTCAAATGTGGATGGGTTTGAGACAATGTATTTTGATAGAGTCTTAAAGATATAGGTATTCTATTCATCCCAGTTCCACCAAGATGTATTGTAACCTACGGGAAGTCTATTGGTGGGATGGCATAAAGAGGGACACTGTAGATTTTGTGGCTAAGTGTCCCAACTGTCAACAAGTGAAGGTAGAACATCGATGACCGGGTTCTATGACTAAGGATATTGACATTCCTACTTAGAAATGGGAAGTTATCAATATGGACTTCATTACAGGTTTATTGTGTACTCATAGACAATATGACTCTATTTAGGTGATTATTGATAGGATGACTAAGTTGGCCCACTTTTTGGCTGTCAAGACTACCAATTCAATAGAGAATTATGCCAGACTCTACATCTGAGAGTTAGTCAGTTTGCATGTGGTTCCCGTATCTATCATCTCAGATATGTACACTCAGTTTACATCTCAATTTTGGAAATATTTACAGAAAGGTCTTGGTACTCAAGTTAATCTTAGCACAATATTCCATCTATAGATAGGAGTCCAGGTAGAGCATACTATTCAAACCTTAGAATATATGTTGAGGGTGATCGATTTCAAAGGTAATTGGGATGAGCACTTGCCTCTTATAGAGTTTTCCTACAATAACAGTTTCTATAGCATCCAAATAGCCTCATATGAGGCAATTTATGGGTGGAGGTATAGATCACCTATTAGTTGGTTTGAGGTAGGTGAGGTTGCCTTGATAGGTCTAGATTTGGTTCATAAGACTATGGATAAAGTTTAGCTCATTAGGGAGAGGCTGCAAGTATCCTAGAGTTGTCAAAAATCTTATGCAGACTTGAGGAGAAGAGACTTAGAATTTGAAGTTGATAATTGAGTATTTCTTAAAGTTTTACCTATGAAGGTGTTTATGAGATTTGGTAAGAAGGGGAAGCTTAGTCCCTAATATGTTGGTCCCTACAGAATTCTGAGGAGAGTTGGTAAGGTGGCTTATGAGTTGGATTTGCCAACAGATTTGGTAGCGGTGCATCCAGTCTTTCACATTTCATTATTGAAGAAATACATTGGTGATTCGACTTTGATTGTACCGTTGAAGGATGTGGGTGTGAAGGATAGTCTCACTTATGAAGAAGTCCCTCTTGAGTTTCTTGATCGTTAAGTTCGTAGGTTGAGGAATAAGGAAGTTGCTTCCGTGAAAGTTCTTTAGAGGAACCAGTCAGTTGAAGGAGCTACTTGGGAAGAAGAAGAAGCCATGATGACCAAGTACCCTCACCTCTTTCCTTCCAATTATGTTCTGTCTTGAGGTACTAGTTCTTTTTTAGTATACTAAGTTTCCTCCATAGTTTTCCCTCAAGTGTCATATTCTATCAGTTGTTTGTATGTTTCCTGTATGTATGCATGCCTCATGAATCCATCTCAACTTGCTTTAGTTTTCATTCAAGGATGAATAATCCCAGTGGGAAGATATTGTAACACACTGGAACCTGAACCAGCTACCTGACGGTGCTAAATAAGGAAAACTGCAGAAAATTCATGTTTCCAGAAATCATGGTGAGGATCATGGGCCGTCATTTTGGATCATGATCGTGGTCTGATCCGTGGTTTGACCTTCTATTTTTACTCTCCTAAAATCTGTAGGTGACTCCACGGACCATCATTTAGAACCATGACCCCGTCCTATCATCCATGATTTTGATAATCAAAGGACCCTCCATATAGGGTCCCAAAACCATGGTTCAATTGACAACCCGTAATTCAGTTCTATTGGTCGTTCTGTCAGTTGTGGTTCCTGAACATCAGAGAATCCTCACTTTCCCAAGTTAAAACCATGGGTCATTCCACCGGCCATCATTTAATTCCATAGGTCATGGACCCGTCTGTAGAATTTCCCGATTTTAGTTTTCTAAAGCAGTTTAATAGGGGTAAATTTGTCTTAATATTCCACTTTTAAATCCTTAACTATGTCGTTTTACGGCCCTTAAGGGGAAGTTATATCATAATTAGCCAAGTTATCCCTCATTAATTCAATCTAACCTCAAAAGGTAAGAAAATGATTTTTCTCTCAAGCTTCAAGGCCTAAGTTCCTTCTCCAACTCTCCATCTTCAAGTTCTTGCTAAGGAATCTTCTAAGTTCTGGTATGTGGGTATTCAATAAGGGTTTTCTTTCACCCTTATGCCCAAAACATCAAGTTTTCCATTGATTTTTTAAAATTATGAAACTAGGGTTCTTACCTAATTATGAATTTGCTTCTATGAAGCTGATTTACTTGTATTGGGTTATACTTTTTAATCCCCTATGCATGATTTTATATAAGATTACACAAATATTTGTAAAAGCCCATGAATTAAGAATGATTTTAGCATGATTTTTCCTTATTGCACGATTTCAAGTAAATTGGCATGTTTAGACAACATGACCTCAAGTATTTATGAAATTAACATGCCTAGTTCTTAAAATTATGATTTTCAGTAAAAAGTATATTTTGAACTAGGGCTATGCTATGCTTTCAAGACTTATGAATTTACAAGTAGCATGACATCCAGATATGTCCACATGCTTTACGAACAGTTTTGGCATCTAGATATCTCACAGTATATGTATGAGCTTAAGTATGTTTTGGGAGTAGTATTTAGCATCGAGTTGGACTAGGATTTACCTTAAACTCCCAAAACTACGTTGCCATCATAGGTTATTTAACCCAATAGGCACATGATAGTAGTTCTACTCTAAATATGGTTTGTACCCCATCAAGGTACTAAAAGCTCTGCCAACTAGGGTATAGAAGTTGGATTCCATGTAGTTCACATGGTCTATATCGATTACGAAAATCTCTTACTAAAATGGTCTTAAGCTTTTAAATGTATTTGACTCTTTGATCTTAAGTTCCAGACTTACTACTTATGACTTACGATTATAAACATGTTTCCAGCTTATGATATTGCATTGAGTCATTACATCACAGATTTTACTATTATTACATGATTTCAGCTTTAAGTATGTTTTTAAGTATGTTTTATCATGGATTATGTATATCTCATACACTCAATACATTCCATAGTACTGACGCATACTTCTTTGTGTTGTATCTTATCATGAGGTAGATTTAGGCATTCGCTCCCAGACTCGTGGCTAGACCCAGTAAGATTTCTAGTCAGAGTTGGTGAGTCCTCATCATTTAAGGGATAGTTATGATTCTTAGTTAGTTCTAGCGTCTTTCATTCAGTACTTATAGTTAGTTGGGGATCATGTCCCAGAAACTCATCTTATCAGTAGAGGATTTTTTAGACATAGTTAGATAGTCGGTATTTCTAGTTTTCAGATTGTGATACTCGTAGACCTTTATCTCTATGATGGTTGGGTTTGCTTACTACTTCTATTTATGCTTCCACTATGATTGTGTAAGTTATGTTTAAGTCATATTAAGGTCAAGGGTTAGCTTGTGGTCTCAAGTCCTGTGTTACATCCAGAGGGTAATCCTCAGATTTTAATAGTATGTCCTTTGACATGTTTCGAGGGGTATCTTGTCCATAGCATTTTTTTGGCCTTCCTAAGAGACTAGCTTTCCTGTAATGCTTCCGTTTTTTTATTTTTGTCTCTCTTCTTGTTGATTTTCTCCTTGTCATGAGCAGCCCCAATTGAGCAATGGTAGCATTGTTGATTTTTCCACGGTGTCCAGGCTCCTTGTTGTCTACATTTTGTTTATCAGTTAATATATTGGCTTTAGGATTTTGTACAACTTTTTTGACTATTTGTTGATTATTTTTGGAATTCTGGACGATACCTTGATCCTTTTTGACACCACTGGTTTTGCCCTTCTCTATAGTTTGAATTTCTAGGAGCGTTGTTATTCCTTCTTGTAATATTATTGTTGTATTTTTTCCAGTTGTGTAACTTTGGTCAAGATTGTCCTCCTTAGTGTCCCTGTTATTATCTTTCAAGTTAGCAATTCCTTTCTTCCACTTTACACTTGTAGATATCATGGCCTTGAAGCTTGTAAGCCTTGCAATACGTTGGTACTCCCTCATACACGAGGAATTGCTTATACCTTTTTAGACTAACTCCTTCCTCTTCAAACCCCACCCAAACAGATTTAAGAAGCGTTTTAGAGAGATCCACTTCAATTCTCACTTTAGAAACATTTGGTCGGGATCTTCCCAGGGTGGTCAGTTCTTTTTTTATGGGTGTTCCAACAGCACTCAATATTTGCTTAAGTTAATTCCATTCAAATAGGTGAAATTTAAGCTCATGGAGTAATACCCAAAAAGGGGCTAGAGGGTTTTCCTCATGAGGATCAAAGTCAGGTGACCATTTGAACATTCTCATGATATTTCTCGAGATACCTATAAATCTTTGAAAATAAACTATATTGAAATCATATTCCATTGTAAATTCAATAAATACATTCCTATAGTCGTAAAACCCAATTATGACTTTCCCTTCTAGAGAGGTTTCCTTGAGAAATTTGGCTCTAATTTCCTCTTTACTTAGTCTTCCATAGGTGAATTTACCAACTAGGGTGAGCTTAAAATCATCTACCATTAACCTATAGTAATCTTCAGCTTTGAAAATTACAGTTGGGATACTATTGTGCACAGTCCGTCTCGCAATTACTGAAGAGCTAGAGCACACATTAACGGGGGAAGAAGTAGTTAAAGTAGCAATATAGTTAATTTCTTGTGGATTTGAGACATTGGTGGGTGCTAATATGTATGGCGATATTAATTAAGGGTCAGCGCACGCTAGAGCATTTGTTGCCGATGTGGCCATCGGAGAATCACAAATTCCTATGCGCTAATATCCATAACATTTGTTTGTAATGGTCTTCTATACAGAGAGAGAACTTGTGTGTTGCTTTTTTATTTTTCTAGGTTAATTAATTATAATGATATATATTCAATAAATAAATTAAGCAATTCATATAATCAATAGTGGAATTTGTAAGCTAAAGCTAAATGTGAAAGTTTGAATCTCATCATCACCACCTTGTTTGATTCTTTGGTTTCTTTTCACATTTTGATAGACTGGCATCCAAGAAATCAGATTCTTTATTAGTCAATTAATATTTCTAGTCTTTATCAATATCTTTAGCATCAATATCTAAGAATGAGTTCATTTTCAGTACCGAACTTTATCATTTCATTTACAAACCTCACAATTATACTCTAATGAACATCCTCTCCTAATAATATCAATACATTTTCCTTGTCATTCCTATTTTGAGTTTTTTCTTTCTTGTATTCCACCTTTTACTCCTAATTTACTACCTCTTTGCATTCTAGTCTATTGGATACAACTTTTTATCATAAATTTGGGGCTTACAATTTTCGGTAACTTTAGAAATTTAAAAGAGGAGAATCACCAACATGTTGATGTGCTCAGACTTAACTGAAATAAATAAAAAAGATTTTTTGATAGATTAATTTTTATGAGGGTGAATGTATAATCAAGTCTTTCTAGGATCACGATAATTAGCTTCAAGGATAATGATATATGTGATTTTGACTCGATTTTGCTAGGATGTGTCACGATCCAGACTGCAGTGAGTGGCACTCACCCAACCCCCGGGTGAGCGAACCATCACTTTCCCAAACTTAACCGTTCTAACAGCTCAAAACCAGTGCATAAAAGTAAACTAGCAATTCAATAATAATAATGATAAAAATTCATTAAGTTAACCTGCGGAAATTACCCCCTAAAATCTAAAAGTCGCAGTACCAAACAATTCTACCAATATCTAGAGTACGGGGATGCAACCCCAAAATAACAGAAATAGTCTAGGCCTGAAGCAAATGGGCTACAACTCTAATGATAGGTCCAAGGAAGCTCGATCGAAGAAGCTCACCCTTGAAGTCTGGAAATGTTGGTACTATAGATGAGGTCGCATCACAGCCGCTGGAAAATTTCCTGTACTCACAAGAAAGAAAAGCAAGTGCAGTATCAATACACCACCACTGTGTACTGGTAGGATCATCAGCCAGCTCTAAATAAACAGTGTATAAACAGTACAACAAATCAAGTATAAGTATGAAAACATGCAACAAGTCAATAGGCTCCCCTAGACTACAAGTCTCTACCTAGCTTGTTCCCACCTGAACCCCAACACATACAACTCTAAGCCACAATCACAAAATTCAATAAATCATCCTTTTTGCCTATCCCGGACCCATCCTGGGATCCCTTCTAAACAACACCTAAGTGTTAAACAGACAACCCAGCCTAATCCAAGACCAACTACACAGATATGACACAATTCCTAGTCACTCAAGGACCACCAACGACTATCACAGTTCAATAAAATAGCCTGGTCCACTCACGGAACCAATAACTGTCAAAGCAATAAAATAATATCCATGTAATGCAGTAATATGAATGCAATGATGCAGTAAAATAAACCCATACCAGGCGTGGTACCCGAGCCAACCATTAGTAATTCGTACCAGGTGTGGTACCCGAGCCAACCATTTGTTATACCCATACCATGTGTGATACCCAAGCCAATCGTTAGTAATTCATACCAGGCGTGGTACTCGAGCCAACCAAATGTCAACAATCCACAGTAAAAATAATGAACAAACAACTTGTAAAACCAACAAGCAACACACCGTTCAATCCACAGACTGTAAACAGGACCCTTAGACATTCTAACTGATTTCTCTACGCAATGTAATTCATACAAACACTTAGATAAGAGTACAATAACATACAACAGTCACAGGAATCGTAAGCCATCACCTACCTCAAAATGATCCAAGGTCTACTCAACCCGAGTTTTCCCGTGTTCTGGATTCCTCTCTCGTTCTTTGCCTAAAACAATATACAAGTACTCAAATTAACAAACAAGGCCTGCACATTACCTGAATTACACCAAATCCCAGACCCCCAGGCCACCCATGATCATCCTAACCTTTTTCCCGGGCTTTTCGCCATTAATTTTCATAGTTCTATCATTTTCATGGATAAAAATAAAGAATTTAGCAATATGTGATCATAAAACCTTACTTTTAACAATACCCAAGAACTTTCATGCCTAGAATCCCCCTTCTTCCCCGGATTCTACCATCCCTAGGTTATCCCATCCTTTACCCAAGTTCCTTCCCAGCAATTCTACCATGTAAGAAAAGTAGTACAAAGATTAGGGAGTAGAAACCTTACCTTTAGGTCAAAAAATAGTGGAAAACTGGTAGAAATCGCCCAAAATTGCCCTCTTCTTCTCCCAAAACGTTTCAAGAAAAACTAAATTATTTTGGAGAAGTTTCTGCATTAAATCCCATCACGCTTCACTATAGCAGTACTGCCATAGCAGAGTCGTTCGCTGTGGCAGAAACTGACCGACATTGACTTTTCCTGTAGCGGTAATTTCTCTGCTATAGCGGAGGTTGCTATGGCGGAGCCATTGCGCCTGTGACGGACAGAAAGTTTGGAAATCTACAAAATTTGCCTATTTCAAAACACACTTTCTTCCTCCAATGATCAGAAACAAACCCTTCACGTCAATCACGATTCTGGGAGTTCTACTTACCCGAATTCGATTCCGAAAAGTCCCCCAGACTCCTCTATGTGTTAGATACGAGGAAAACTAGCTCAACATAAGACATCTAACCCGATCCTTACCTGGATTGACCTAGACTCTACCTCGCGCCAAAACCAACCGAGACTAGCTTAGCCCAGAATTTCAAACCCTCAAAACTGGAGTTTTCTAACTCTAAAACTTGGCATGGTTGGGCTACCCGTAATGACGTACCCGATTGTTACAACAGATACCAATTTACCCATCATTCATCCCCGAATGATCAAACTCAAAATTATGAAAAATAAAGGGAAGAAAGTGTAGTACCTGAATTGTCAAACAATTGAGGGTACTTGTCCTGCATGTCCTTCTCGGTTTCCCAAGTGGCTTCCTAAACCAGATGATGCTTCCACTGAAACTTTACCATATCATTCACCTTTTTCCTCAACCTCCGGATATCCCGAGCAAGAATCAAGACTGTTCCTCTTTATAACAAAGATTCTTATCGAAAAGCACCTCATCCCACTTGATGATGTAGTCTCCATCCCCATGGTATCTTTTAAGCATGGATACATGGAATACCGGATGGATACCCAACAAAATTGGGAAGCAGTGCTAACTTGTAATCCACTGGCCCCAGTATCTCAAGAACCTCAAATGGACCGATAAACTGAGGGCTAAGCTTGCCCTTCTTACCAAACCGCATAACTCCCTTCATTGGTGACACTTTCAACAATACTTATTCACCAACCTGAAACTCCATGTCTCTGACCTTGCGATCTGCATACTCCTTCTGCCTGCTTTGGGTAGCCAGCAACTTGGCCTAAATGCCCCTTACCTTTTCCTGTGCTTCCTTTACCAATTCCACTCCCAAAGGTTGTACATCGCCTTCCTCAAATCACCCAACTGGTGATTTGCAGTTCCTCCCATACAACGCTTCAAATGGTGCCATGTCAATGCTGGAGTGATAACTATTATTGTATGAGAACTCACACAATGGTAGAAACTGGTCCCAATGACCCCCGAAGTCCATCACACATGCTCTCAGCATATCCTCCAACACCTGGATTATCCTCTCCGACTGACCATCAGTCTGAGGGTGGAAGGCGGTGCTTAAAGTGAGTTGTGTACCCAACTCTTCATGTAGCTTGCCCCAAAATTTAGAAGTGAACTACGTACCCCTATCTGAAATTATGGACAGTAGCACCCCATGCAATCTCACAATCTTCTTCACGTAGATATTAGCCAATTGCTGTGAATTGTAATCTACCCTGACCGGAATGAAATAAGCGGACTTGGTCAGCCTGTCAACAATGACCCAAATGGAGTCATACTTCCTCAATGTCTTAGGAAGACCCACCACAAAGTCCATGCCTATCCTTTCCCACCTCCACTCTAGAATGGGCATCCTTTGAAGTAGTCATGCAGGTCTCTGGTGCTCATACTTTACCTGCTGGCAACTCTGACACTTGAACGAAAAATCAACTATGTCCCTTTTCATTTCGGACCACCAGTAACGCGACCTCAAGTTCTTGTACAGTCACACCCAGATGAATTGAGTACCGCGAACCATGAGCTTCTGCCAATATTTTTTGAATCATATCATCAACCTGAGGAACACAAATCCTTCCCCTGAAATTTAGTACTCCACCAGAGTCTAACGTGATGTCCCTGGATTCCCCGGATATTACCTTACCTCGAAGCTTACTCAGTTTCGGATCCTGAAACTGTTTAGCCTTTATTTCCTCTATGAAGGTGGGTTTGACCTCAATGCTGGCCAACAACCCACCCTGTTCTGAAACACCCAAGTGCATGAATTCAGACTCCAAGGCCCGACTTTCCCTC
The DNA here is from genome assembly GCA_003996215.1 of Jaltomata sinuosa. Lineage (NCBI taxonomy): Eukaryota > Viridiplantae > Streptophyta > Magnoliopsida > Solanales > Solanaceae > Jaltomata > Jaltomata sinuosa. The sequence continues at coordinate 300,210 of QJPP01007283.1, forward strand.
GCTAGTGGTCATTTGGACACCCCCAAATAAGCCAAACTACCCATTCTAACTATTTATTGCTCAATGCGTCTGCCACCACATTAGCCTTACCCCGATGATATTGAATGGTCACATCGTAGTTCTTCAATAACTCCATCTACCTTTTCTGCCTCAAATTCAAATCCTTCTGAGTGAACACATGCTGCAGATTGTGATGATCGGTGAACGTCTCACACTTGACACCATAGAGATAGTGTCTCCAAATCTTGAATGCAAAGACCACTGCTGCCAACTCCAAGTCGTGAGTCAGGTAGTTCCTATCATGCACCTTCAACTGCCTATATGCATAGTCTATCACATTCTTATCCTTCATCAACACAACACCCAAACTAGAATGTGAAGTATCACAGTAAACAATAAAGTCTTTACCTTCAACCGGCAAGGAAAATATAGGAGCCGTAGTCAGAAGTGTCTTGAGATTTTGGAAGCTCTCCTCGCACTTGTCGGACCACACAAATGGTACATCTTTCTGTGTCAGCCTGGTCGGGTAAGTAGCAATAGATGCAAAATCCTTGACAAACCTCCAGTAGTACCCTGCGAGTCCAATAAAACTCCTTACCTCAGTCACAAAGCTAGGAAGGATCAAACTGTTGACTGCTTCAATTTTTTGGGCGTCTACCATCCTTCCCTTTTCTGACACTACATGCCCCAAGAACGCAACTGAAGTCAACCAAAATTCACACTTGGAGAACTTCGCATAAAGCTTCTGGTGTCTCAAGATGTCCAACACAATATGGAGATGACTAGCATGCTTCTCCCTACTCTTGGAGTAGATCAAAATATCATCAATAAACACAATCACGAAGGAATCCAAGTATGACTTAAATACCCCATTCATCAAACTCATGAATGCTGCCATCACATTGGTCAAACCAAACAATATTACCAAGAACTCGTAATGCCCATACTGCATCCGAAAAGTAGTCTTAGGAATGTCCTCAGGCCTAATCCTCAACTGATGGTACCCCAACCTCAAGTCGATTTTCAAAAACACTAATGCGCCCTGAAGCTGGTCAAAAAAATCATCAATGTGGGGTAGAGGGTACTTATTTCGCATGGTCACCTTGTTCAACTACCTATAGTCTATGCACATCCGCATACTACCATCCTTTTTCTTCACAAACAACACAGGAGCACCCCAAGGCGAAGCACTGGGATGAATAAATCCCTTATCTAGGAGTTTCTACAGCTGAGTCTTAAGTTCCCATAACTCTTTCGGAGCCATACAATACAGAGGAATAGAAATGGGACGAGTGCCCGATTCCAAATTAATGCAAAAGTCTACATCCCTGTTCGGAGGCATACCAGGCAAATCCACTGGAAACACCTCTAGAAACTCATAAACCACCTAAACTGACTCAATAGATGGGCACTTCATACTATCATCCCGGAGATGAGCCAAGAAGGCTAGACACACCCTTCCCACTAGCTCTCTAGCCCGAACAAATGATATGACCTTAACTGGCTTAGGCCTGTACACACCTTCCCACTCAAGTCTATTCTCACCCGGAATCTCTAGAGCCACAGTCTTGGTGTTACAATTTAACACAGCATGATAAGGGGACAGCCAGGTCATGCCCAAGCTAATATCAAAATCAGCCATATCCAGGATTACCAAGTCTACCCAAGTATGCAACCCCACAAACACAATAGAACAATTATGATAGACATGAGTCACAATCACAGACTCTTCAACTGGGGTAGAAACATGAATAGGGGAATCAAGGATATCACAAGTCAATTCCAGACCCAACGCAAAACTCATAGATACATAAGAATATGTAGAACCTGGGTCAAATAATACCGAAGACATTTTCACAGACAAGAATGGTACCTGTGATCACCGCATCCGATGCTTCCACCTTGGTCCTCCCTGGAAAAGCATAGCAATGAGCCCGATCATCAATCTGAGCAACTTCCTGGACTGGTTGTACTGCACCTCTGCCCGCGCCGTCATTCCCTTTATCACCCCTGCCTCCCTGAAAGTTACCTCTCCTACCCTGTGGATGACCTCTAGTATTACTGCCTCTACCTATTGGGACCACCGCTCTATGCTGCTGCTGACCTTGATTTCTTGTCTTCCTGAGCGGGCACTCCCTCTTAAAGTGGCCAAGATCACCACACAATGGAAGCAACCATGGTCATATGTAGGCCTGCTAGCTGATGTATAAGACGCTCCCTAGACTCTAGGAGCTGAAGACTGATTATGAGATCCCTGACGACCACCTGTAGCAGCTGGCAGAGCTGACTGGATAGGATGGGCCGAGTATACCCTGCTGATTATGACCCCTGGAATATGAGCCACCATAATTTCCCTCATTCTGGGGCTTCTTGTCCAATGCCTTATCCTGCCCCGTCTGCCTGACTCCCTCAAGTTGCTTCACATAATCCACCACATCATTAAAGCCCTTTCCTGAAGAGGTCATATGCACTGACAGTACCTGTAGCTCAGTGTTCAATCCTTTCACAAACAACCGGACCCGTTCCTCCTCGAAACCCAACAACTGTGTGGCAAAATGAGACAAGGCGTGGAATTTTTCCTCATAAGCAGAGACTGACATTCCACCCTGCTCCAAGTTCAAGAACTCATCTTTCTTCTGGTACCTCAAAGTACGGGGTACGTACTTCTCTAAAAACAAAGTATGGAATTGTTCCCAAGTGAATGGGGGTAGAAAAGAAGACCGACACTCCACATGAGATCTCCACCACTGCTTGGCATCACCCTACAGCTGAAATGTGAAAAACTCAACCCCATGATGATGTACAATACCCAACTTGTGCAACCTCTCATAGCAATCCAAGATAAACTCATAAGCATCATCCCCCTGAAATGTAGGAGGTTTCAGCTTGAGAAACTTGGTCAGCATCTCATGCTCATTCCCTATCATCATTGGGCCTAGCATTGGCATGAAGAAGGCATTTGTGCCTGAGGCTGCATCCATCCTAGGCGCTATAGTAGTCGCTGACTAAGTATCCAAGGCCTGGTTTTTAAAAGTCGCGGGTATGGCTCTAGTACCAATCAAACCACTCAAAATATTCCAATCCTATTGAAAGGCTTTTGGTGTCATAGTAGGAAGCCTTGCACCCCCAACCGGTGTCGCCTTCTCCTGTGCCTCACCATCTTCAGCCACAACTTCTACATCTTCAGCAACATGTTCCTGAGGTGGGGAGGGGTTGCCTCACATGCATCAATAGTAGCTCGAGCCCCACCCTTGGCGGGTGTGGATCTACCTCATCCTCTGCCCCTTCCCATGCCTCTACCACGGACAGCCAGGCCCGCTGCTCTAGCTTCATTGTTCCTTGTGTTAACCATTTGTGGACAGAAGATTGAATGAGATTAGATACCAATTTGTATCACCAGATACCAATTGGAATCGAGCTATATCATGAAGAAAAGAAGGAAGAGATAGTTTTTCCTAAAGCCCCATAGCCTTTCGAAGAAAAATACGGACGTCTCCACACCGTTCCGCAAGACTCTACTAGACCTGTTTGGTACGACGAGATCAATAAACCTAGGGATCTGATACCATCTTTTTCACGACCTAGACCACCGTGAGTGGTACTCATCCAACCCCGGGGTGAGTGAACCATCATTTCCCCGAACTTAACCGTTCTAACAGCTCAAAACCAGTGCATAAAAGTAAACTAGCAATTCAATAATAATAATGATAAAACTTCATTAAGTTAACCTGCGGAAATTACCCCATAGAATCTGAAAGTCACAGTACCAAACAATTCTACCAATATCTGGAGTACGGGGATGCAACCCCAAAATAACAGAAATAGTCTAAGCCCGAAGCAAATGGGCTACAACTCTAATGATAGGTTCAAAGCATCTCGATCGAAGAAGCTCACCCTTGAAGTCTGGTAATGCTGGCACTACAGATGAGGTCGCGTCTCAGCCGCTGGAAGATTTCTTGTACTCACAAGAAAGAAAAGCAAGTGCAGTATTAGTATACCACTGTGTACTGGTAGGATCATCAGCGAGTTCCAAATAAACAGTGTATAAATAGTACAACAAATCAAGTATAAGTACAAAAATATGCAACAAGTCAATAGGCTCCCTTAGACTACAAGTCTCTACCTAGCTTGTTCTCACTTGAACTCCACCACATACAACTCTAAACCACAATCACAGAATTCAATAAATCATCCTTTTCACCTAGCCCGAACCCACCCTGGGATCCCTTCTGAACAACACCTAAGTAATAAACAGACAATCCGGCCTAATCCAAGAACAACTACACATATATAACAGGATTCTCGATCACTCAAGGACCACCAACGAATATCACAGTTTAATAAAACAGCATGGTCCACTCACGGAACCAATAACAGTCAAAGCAAGGTAACAATATCCATGCAATGCAGCAATATCAATGCAATGATGCAGTAAAATAAACTCGCACCAGGCGTGGTACCCAATCCAACCATTAGTAATTCGTACCAGGCGTGGTACCCGAGCCAACTAAATGTCAACAATCCACAGTTAAAATAATGAACAAAGAACTTGTAAAACCAACAAGCAACACACCGTTCAATTCACAGACTGTAAACAGTACCCTTAGACATTCTAAACATTTCCTCTACGAAATGTAATTCATACAAACACTTAGGTAAGAGTATAAGAACATACAACATTCACAGGAATCGTAAGCCATCACCTACCTCGAAATGATCCAAGCTCTACTCAACCGTAGATTTCCCGTGTTCTGGATTCCTCTCTCGTTCTTGGTCTAAAACAATATACAAGTACTCAAATTAACAAACAAGACCTGTACATTACCCAGATTACACCAAATCCCAGACCCCCAGGCCACCCATGATCATCCTACTATTTTTCCCGGGCTTCCCGCCATTAATTTCCCTAGTTCTATCATTTTCATGGATAAAAATAGAGAATTTAGCAATATGTGATCATAAAACCTTACTTTTAACAATCTCCAAGAACTTTTATGCCTAGAATCCCCCTTCTTCCTCGGATTCTACCATTCCTAGGTTGTCCCAACGTTTCCCCAAGTTCCCTCCCAGCAATTCTACCGCGTAGGAAAAGTAGTACGAAGATTGGAGAGTAGAAACCTTACCTTTAGGTCGAAAAATAGTGGAAAACTGGTAGAAATCACCCAAAATTGCCCCCTTCTTCTCCCAAAACATTTCAAGAAAAACTGAACTATTTCAGGGAAGTTTCTTCATTAAATCTTTTCATGCTCCACTATAGAGGTTCACTCTTCTATAGCGGTACCACCATAGCAGAGTCGTCCGCTATGGGGAAGACTGACCAACGTTGACTTCCACTGTAGCGGTAATTTCTCCGCTACAACGAAGGTCGCTATGGCAGAGCCGTTGAACTCGTCATGGATAGAAAGTTTGGAAATCTCCAAAATATGCCCATTTGACAACACACTTGCTTCCCCCGATGATCAGAAACAACCCCTTCACGTCAATCACAATTCTGGGAGTTCTACTTACCCTAATTTGATTTCGAAAAGTCCTCTGGATTCCTCTATATGTTAGCTACGAGGAAAACAAGCTCAACAAAAGACATCCCCAGATTGCCCTAGACTCCATCTCACCCCAAAATCGGCTGAGACTAGCCTAGCCCAGAATTTCAAACCCCCAAAACTGGAGTTTTGTAAATCTAAAACTTGGCACGGTTGGGCTACCTGTAACGATTGATGTGCCTCCATTCTACGGTACTTTCGACGTCTCTAAACTAAGAACAATCGTACATTTTCAAGCAACCGTCGTCATTTTTGAAGTTTTATGGTATGTTTTCAGGAAAGGGAGACAAACATGGAGACGAAAGGAAATACGAGCAAAAAGACATTCTGGATAAGAGTGATGGCCTGAGTGACGGTCCGTTACACATGTGACGGTCCGTCACAGTGACCGTCAAGTGGAGGCAGCCCACTGCCTAGTGGTGACGGTCCAGGCGACGGTCCGTCAAGCCAGTGACGGTCCGTCGGCCTGGCCGTCACACCTAGGCAGTCCACTACGCGGAATCCTAACGTTTTTGGGACTTTGTTTCCTAGACTCCTATAAATACCCTATGTTAGGTTTATTTTATTGGTCAAGCTTTTACAATAGTTCACCCAATAGTTTTAGGAGAGATTTAGTCGAATTGGAGAGCAAGAAACACGTTTTCTACTTCTTGAATTCGTGTTCTTGATTCGTTCTTGGGATCTTGGTTTTCTTGTTCTTGGATAATTGAAGATTATTTTCATTATATTGTAAGAATATTTTCTCTTTATTATGAATATAACTTTCTTCTCTTCTTCTTCTAGCATGATTAACTAAACTCCCACAACTAGGGTTGTGGGAGCCATGGCAAAAGTAGCATTATAGATTCCGGGTAGCGACGGGTTCAATATATATGTTGTCACGTTGTTAATCATTCATTATTTAACGTTTTCTAGTGGTTGCAAATATTAGAACATGCCTAGGTTTAAATTTGCTTGAGTAAAGAGATTAGAACTGGGAAAACTTGATTAACGACGAGGATTCGAGACTACCAACTCTCATCTTATGATTAATGCTGTAACTAGATTAATCTACTTGATGTTTATGATTGAAATATAAAAGCATACCTTTTCAAGTTCGAGAGAATTGAAAAGCAAATTCGTCTATTTGGTTGAGAAACGTTTAGATGATACCATTAATTCAATCACATCGTGACACACATATAGAAAGAACCCGGTTAAGCTTAGAATTGACATTGTTACCATCGCCATGGTGAACACTTCCCTAGCTCTCTCTCATATTGATTTTCACTCATACATTATTGTTCATTTTGTTTACACATTGTTCACACAAAACCCCCCCTTTATTTACCGGAAACTATCGACTATTAGTCATCTAATTCACTAAAGACTTAACTTTCACCTGGACCACCTCTAGTACCCTGGGGACCACCCCTACTACCCTTTGAACTACCTCTAGCTGGTGGTGCTAGAGCCCCGGAGGCCTAAACCAACTGATCCTGATGCCTAGGGTGTTGTACTGATGGGCACTCTCTAGAAAAGTGTCCTATATCTCCACACTCATAACAACCTCGACCAAACATACTACATTGTAAAGACCGGATGAATCAGAATGACCACCACGACCTGTGGACCCTGAATGACCAACTCGTGGAGCAGGAACAATACTCTGGCTACTCTGACCTTTAGAAGTCTAAAAATCCACCTGAACAGGCCGGCTCGACCGAAAGCGCTGCTGGTGCTGACCTCTCCATAGTAGCCTCTACCACAGGCCTGTGAACCGCTGAAATTGCTCTGATGGCGAGGCCTCTTATTGCTGCCCCCTTGGGCCTTGTGAAGTATGCCCTTAATAGTCTGGGAATGATCAACTACCTCCACAAAAGAATGACCCGATGCTACCATGCTCTCTGTGGCCAAACAAATATGCAAGGTCAAACTTCAAACAAATTGGCGTACCCTCTCATGCTCGGTGCGCAACATCGTAGTGGCATGTCTGGACAACTAGTGGAAGCGAACCTCGTACTCAATCATAGTCATGGAGCCCTGATCCAAACCAGAGAACTGATCCATTAACCGTTCTCTCATGCTACGCGGTACATACTTCTTGAGAAAAGTTGCGGAGAACTGGGCCAAAGTAAGTGGAGGTGACTCAGCTAGCCTGCAAGCAACATATGACCTCCACCACTATTTTGCTGGACCATCCACCTAAAATGTGGCGTAATCTTCTCTATGTGATTTAACTAACCCCAAATTATGTAACCTCTCATGGTATCTAGTCAGAAACTGGTGTGCATCCTCCCTAGAAGCACCTGAAAACCTCAGAGGAACCAATCTCAAGAACCTACCCAGCATCTTCTACTCCTCAGAAGACATGACTGGCATGGCTGGAAGAAGTAGAGCAGCTAGAGAAACTAATAATACCTCCAATCTAGGAGCCGCCACAGCAGGCTACGCTTCTGAACCCTGTGTTGCTGCCTGAGCTTAAGTCTGACCCTCATCACTAACCTGAGAACCAATCGGAGTGATCGGAGAAGCTGCTGGTGGAGTCATAACCTCGACGAACACCAATAATCAAATAAAGGTGTCCTGCAACACTTGAGTAGCTAAAAAACCTGTCGGATGCTGGGCTGACCCCACATGCTCCGTCTTATACTATACCTCATCCATTCTAACCTCAGGCTCTAGTGACACTAGTCTAGACCGGGCCCAAGCTGGCACCGCAGCCCATGCCCTACCTCGACCTCTACCCTGTACCCTAGCTGGGGCTCTAACTACAGGCACAAGGGCCTCGTCCTCACCCGCTGTAGATCTTATCCAAACCACTCAGAAAGAGTGAAATAAAGATACTCAAAAGTTTATCATGTCAAGAATGCACGACACAAAATCAAACAATATGACATACTTCCTAGGAATGTCCTATAGCCTCTCGCAGATTGGATACAGACATCATCGTACCAATCCACGAGAAGACTCTACTAGACACTTTGCTTTTGTACTGGTGAGACCAGTGAACCTAGACCTCTGATACCACTCTGTCACAACCCAAAACTGGGCCATGATGGCATCTACATAACCCCCCATTAGACAAGCATAAACCAAACGATTTGGAAGATAATAATAATAATTAAACTAAGTAAAAGTCGAAGATATAAATGAAAAGACAGGGCCAATAGCATATATACATACCAACGTACAAAATATACAAAGGATGGCCCTAAAGTGACCGAATAGAAAAAACAACATGAGAGCCAACCTGGACGTGGTGTCACTAGTACAAGAGCGACTAAGTAAGGAGTAGCTATACAACAGACTCTGTCTATCCAAAATATAAAAATATAGACAGAATATACAAGATTAAAAGCATGTAAAGTCTCCAAAAGCGCAGGGAGCTCACCGCGATCAAAACTGCAACAAGCCTCGAACAATAGAAAGGTCAATGAGGGTGGCTCATACTAGGTGTTGCATTAAAAAAAGATGTATAGTGTAGTATGAATACCAAGACAACGAGTACTCAGTAGCATCATAGGTCGACCGAGCGCAGAAAGATAATATATAGATAATAAGATATAGGAAAGCAGTTAAAACATAGGGATCCACCTAAATCTAGTTATAAAGCCAAAATCGAAAGAAACAAACCAATAAAAAGTGAAGCATGACAGGAGTCAATCCCAAAACAACAAAAATCCAAAGAACCAACTAATGCAATGCCATGAGAATGATATAATGTATGCATGCTTAATTGTATAAACCTGAAATACCGCATCAGGCACCAGGAATGCCTCATTTAGACTATGCATATATATATGAATAGATGAATGGAAGGTAAAAACCCGAAGTAACGCATCGGGGGTCCATAATACCGCATCGGACTATAAATAATGCATAAAAATAGTTTTTTCTGATTTTCCTTCTAAAATCTGTAGAAAATTCCAACACAATTCATTTCAAATCCCAAAGTCATCGTAGCCGTAGTAAACCTCATTTTTGAACTAAAAACCTTTGAAGTGCTTTCCTTCTATATCCATGATGTGCGATGCAATATGAACATGAAATAACCAACTAGGGGAAAACCATTCACAACAAGGAAAAAAACATGGCAAAATACCCTCCAAACCAAGAGAACTGACCTGTAACTCCATCCAAATCAGAGTTGTGGCCTCGAGCCCATAGTTACACACAACAGTAGAACAAACCAAATAAAACAGGGAAATAAGGCAGAAATTCACCAAGATTTTCTACTCTACCTCTAAAACCTCCTAAAACCAAACTAGGGATTCTAAGCTAGCCACAACGATACTACAAGCTCCTAGACTAAGGATTAACATGATAATTATACACTATAATCCGAAATGGCCAATTATAATTGGTAAAGTGGATTTAAGCCTAAATATATCTAAAATCCAACCTAACATTCCAGTATCAAATAAATATATAAAATCCAACTACACTAAGTCTAGAAAGTAAATCGTAACCTACCTCAGGGCCGAACTGTAAGCATAAACTGTCACTTGTATGCCTTCCCCTTTCGAACAGCCTCTAAAAGATGCCATACTATCAAGAACATAATCTAGGTGTCAAGATGAGAAGAACGACACCCATATTGCTATACATAAAATTTGGTCAGAAAAATGACCCTCGGGGTCCGCACAATGAAACAATAAACAAAATTCACAATAATGATCGTGGTGTATTTAGGAACCTATGCTCAAAATTTGAGTGCGAACGGAGCTCATTTTGGGGCCCAAAACAGCCCAAAAGTGCTACTAATTCAAGAAACCAACAACGGAAAATTCATGGATTTGGAGGGCGGAAACTTACCCAAAACCGAGAGAACAAACGCCTACGAAGTGAGCTTCACAGACCCACCAACACGCAGCTCAAGAATGGACCTCTACAAGGATCATCTAAGATCCCATAATTAATCAATGATGGAGTTTTAGAAGGAAATTTACGAGAATTAACACGGAAAAGAGGAGAGGGCTAACGAGGGGACTTATCGGATGAAGAGAGCTGATACAAGGAGGCTGGAAATGAAGCTTAGAAGCTTAGCAATGGAGAAACTCGAAATTTTGGAGGAGAAAAAGAAGTACACAGTTTAAATAACTATCTGGGGTCCTTTATCACGATCCCGACAGGGACTCGACGTTCGTGAAGAAGAGTGAGCCAGACCATCGCGAACGTGACAAGCCAGCCACGCCATCGCATATAGCAAGCCCCTGTCTGCTTCATGGCGAACACGAAGAGCAAATTTTGTGATTGCGATGGTCAAGAAACTAAACCATCACGAACGCGATGGCCACCTCGCGATCACGATGACCAAAATGGTCTGCAACTTTTATAGCAGCAACCAACAATTAACAAGCAGAAAAACTCATCCGATGGACCTTCGAGATTCATTCAGAACCCTTAAACACAAAACAACCATACTATCCAACAAAAGACAACATTTCAGACTTAATGAAATCGATGAAACTCCTAACGGAGAATCATTTTAACAAAAAGTGGGCCCTATTTCCAAAACTGACTTGGAACTCAATACCTCAAAACAAGTCAAAAAGCCCCGAAACCCAAACCCAAGGTCCCACTAGCCATAAGTCGGCATTCCGGAGCTAAAAGCACTTACAAAAATTCCATTCGAGGACGTCTTCTCTGAATGTTGACCCAAGTCAACCCTACCAGTTAAACTGGCTTGAAAACACAAAAAGCAATACCAAAACAAATTAAAAGCACTCAGGCCCAGACCTATGGTCCCGTTAGACCAAAATCCCCATTTTGAAGCCAATAGAACTGTCAGAATTTAATTCTGAGCATCTTTACCAAGAAAGTTGACCGAAGTCAAAGATTTTCTAAGTTCAAGTTTTAAAATATGGAAATGGTCATGATGACCTAACCAACGACCCAAGCACCGAACCATCAGTCTCGGCATGTCATAAATTACATGTAGCCACTGAGGGAAAGCTTAAAAAACAGAAAAAGGAAAAAAAAATAGAAAATAACCTGGAGGGTTATTACACATGGAAGGCTTCCCCTGTATACCTCTACTACCCCATATACACCTCCTTCAACACTTTAGTCCCGTATTCCCTAGTCTAAATTAGCAAGGTCCATGGCCACGATCATATACAACTCACAATATCTCAATAACCATGCTCAAAGTCTATCCGGGTCTAAATTAGTAGAAAAAGTCATATCTAACACTCTGGCCTAGCCGAGCCTAGTATCGTATCAAAATCAGTAGAAAATCTTATCTAGTACTCCAGCCTAGCCTAGTCTAGAATCAGTGAGAAAATCATCTAAAAATCATTTTTACTCCAAGAAGATCCATAAAACTAGTTAAAACCCACTTTTAGTTATTTGTATGAAAAACGAGCCCTCGGGTCATGCACCATTAGAAAACTGGTGATAACTTAGCCTGCAGCCATAATAGTAGTAAAATCAAATGCAGAAAATCCTTTTTCATGATAATGATGATATGCTCATAAACAATCAATAACCTAATGTCTCACAATCAACCTATTAGCCCTGCACAAGCTCAATCCACTTTACAACATTGATAACCAGTTCCATAATCGCAAATTGATATCCGGGACTCACAGACATTCCCAATATCCCACCATCTATGGTACAGAGGCATAAATGAAGGCCACACGTCGCCAAAAGGGGTAATACATAATGAGATCAAATACTAAAGTGAACGCACAAAATGAAATGGACAGAAAAAAGGGAACAAGGTCTGGGGTGCTAACCTAGTAAACCCAACCCCAAAAATGCTAAATAGAATAATTATATCCTATATACGCAAAGTCTAATTTAGGGGAAATCATAACCTACCAGGCGTTCAATGATAACCTATTGGGAAGCCAAAGTCCAGCCCGAACAACACCGAGAATCTCCAAACAACACTCATACTATCAAGAACCAAATCTATGTATTAAAACAAAGCTAATGATACCCATACTTCTAAAAGTTTAGATGAGTTGAAATCTGGGTAAAAAGCGGGCATATGGGCCTTACAACCCAAAATATGAAATAAAAATTGCTACGAGGTTCCAACCTCACCAGGAACACATGCCCAACAATTAAACGGAATTTGAGTAAAAAAAAAAAGCCTAAATTAGCACGAAGAAGAAGAGGGAAATCATGCAAAAAATTTGCAAAATTAAGAACAAAAATGGGGAATTATGTACCATAGAGGGAGGGAACAAGGTCTACGAGGTGAAACACACACCTCAACGAACAATCAGACCAATCAAGCAACTACAATCCAAGAAACAACCCCAAGATACAATAAGAAGCTTTGATGGAGGTTTGCCATGGCTATGAAGAAATTTGGGGAAGAGAACCTTACCAAAAATGAGGTAGGAACGATGAAATCCTCCAATTGACGAATCCATTAAGCTAGGATATGATTTGGTACAATTTTCTAGTGAGAGAACTGGTTTTAGAGAGAGCGGGAAGGGAGAATATGAACTCAAAATTCAAGGGACTGCACTTTTATAGTGTAGGTCGCAGACCAGCGCGATCGCGGTCCCCCTACGCAATCGCGTTGAAGGAGCAACACGGGCACCTGCGCGATCATGGTGCTCGGGAATGATAGCGCTAAAGGAAAAAGGTGCCAGAGGTGTGATCGTGGTGGCCCTGCATGATCACGCTGAGCACTGCTCAGCTGCAGAAAATCTACAACTTTTAGAACACCCCCCGAGGGTTGTAGGCACAATCGAAACTCGATATTCACAAACCGAACATGTAACTAGAGTGGAAATGATGTTATGGACTCAACAAAATTGATGAAACTTCCATACGAGATCATCTCAAAGAAATGTTGACCCAAGTCAACACTTATAATTTCAAACCAAACACTCAAGATGAGCCTAATTCACCCGGGACCCGAACCTACCACCCATCTAACCCAAACTCGACATTCCAGAGTTGATGGAATCTTATGATATCGAATCCAATGCTCCAATTATCGATAGTTGACCAGAGTAAACTTCCAAGTTTAACTGGCCATAAAATACAAAAAGCAAGACGAAACCAAACGGAAAGCTCCCAGACCCCGACCAAGGGTCCAACTAGACCAAAATCCACGCTTTGGAGCTAACAGAACTGTCAGAATTTGATTCCAAGCATGTTTTCTAAGAATGTTGACTGAAGTCAACAATTTATTAAGTTTAATGTCTAAAATAGGGAAACAATCATTAAGACCAAACGAACCACCGATTCCAGTAAGTCATAAATGACTTGGGACCACTACAGGCAAGCTCTAACAGTACAAAGGAAGCAAGAATGCGGGAATGACCAGAAGGGTCATTACAATATATTTATTATTATTTAAAATATATATGCTTATTAACTTATGTACTTTCAAGATACAATATGTATCTTAAATACCTAATTTAATATCCTTTTCAAGGCATGTATTTTGTCAAATATTAACTTTGAATTTTTGTTGATTAACTTTTATTTAAAATTCAATCTAACTGTATAATTACACTTGGACAACCAAACAATACGCTTCTAATTACACTATAATAAACAAACAATTTATCATAGTTATAACAAACAAAGCGTTAATCATAATTACTATATTGTGTAATAACTATCCTAATTGGATAGTAATTACACCAATTCCAATTATGTGGTGTCTTACTAAAAAGTCTTTTAGGGCATGTTTGGAAAGCCACCTGGTAATTTGATTTAAGTGTAATTGGGTGTAGTTACATAGTTTGACATGTCTGGAAAACCACTTGGTCATTGGATTTGAGTGTAATTGGGAGGGGTAATTATACTGTCCAATTCTTAAGCGAGGGGTGAGAATTATGTGTAATTATAAGATTAATTTTTAATTTCTTTCATTTTTATATTTATATTTGTTTCTTTTTTTAATTTGTATTACTTTAATTTTATTTTACTTTTGAAATTATTTTTACTGTTAAATATTTTTTTTTTTATATTATTTATGTTTCATTTTCTTTCTTCTCATTTTTCAACTTTTACTTTTTGTGATTTCATGTAATTGCTCGTGTTTTTTAATTTTTTTCTTTTAGTAACTGCGTTATTATTTTAGTTTTTAAACTACATCTCCTAATATTAGAAAGAATGAGTCATTAACAAATGCTAGCAAGAGAGCTACCACCAGTGCCGAGATTCCTATTGAGGCAAACGTCAGTAAGATGCCTCAACCTCAAGTAATAGAGACTAGGAATAGAGGCCTCTCTTTTGGAAAAAATGTTAGCACTGAGTCTCCACCTATGACATCAGGTCCAGTGAGAGAACCTGTGTCATCTACTCCTCAACTGACGAACACTTCAGATGCTAAGTTTAAGGGAGATATCAAGATGCTCACTCAGCTTGTTATAGATTAGTCACACTGTCAGGGTGCATTCCCTGCCTGTGCTAGTTCTCATGACTTCTCTGACACTTCTAGGATTCGTGAGTTCTTTCGAATGAATCCACTAGTCTTCATAGGGTCCAAGGTTTAAGAGGACCCAGAACTTCATTGATGATATACAAATGATTCTTAGAGTGATGCATGTTAATGAGATCAAAGGGATTGATCTTGCCTTCTATCAGTTGAAAGATGTCGCCAGTACTTGGTATAAACAATGGAAGTTAACCCGTGGAGAGGATGCATGTCCTGCAAAGTGGGATAATTTCATGTATGCCTACATCTATCACTTGTTACCTTTTTGGAGTTGAGGGAATCTAAGGCTTATGAGTTCATGAACCTTAAGATAGAAACTATAAGTGTGAGGGTGTATAGCCTCAATTCACACAATTTTCTCTGTATGCTGTGAAGATGGTGTCCACTATGAGGGCAAGGATGAGAAAGTTTATGTCTAGTGTTTGAAGACACTTAACTAAGAAATGTGCTATATCCATACTACATAAGGACATGGAAATTTCGAAGTTTATGGTCTATACCCAGAGACAAAGTAGAAAGAAAGGGAAGAGAACCATAATAAGAGGGCCAGATCACCTGGAAAGGAAGTAGGTTATCAAAAGAATAATAACATAACCTTCTTCCATAAGAGATCATTAGGACCTACTCCATCTTTATCTAGTGCACTGACTTAAAGGCCTAGAAAAGACTAGAGATTCCAGAACAACCAGAGTTTAAAAGCACCAGGCTCATAGTCACAGGGTAGTGTTTCATAGGGACCCCATAATACACTAACTACAACAAGTGCGGTAAGAAACGTCTAGGGGAATTCTTCTCGGATGTAAATGGGTGCTCTAGGT
This sequence comes from Jaltomata sinuosa, assembly GCA_003996215.1. Taxonomy (NCBI): domain Eukaryota; kingdom Viridiplantae; phylum Streptophyta; class Magnoliopsida; order Solanales; family Solanaceae; genus Jaltomata; species Jaltomata sinuosa. The sequence continues at coordinate 315,971 of QJPP01007283.1, forward strand.
GTAGCCAACATGGCCACTTTCTAAAAGATTATACCTCTACGAGACAGAGTAATAAGGAATAGAGCCCAGACTACTAATTCATAAAGAGGATGAGGTGCACAGAGAGGTTCTACTTCAAGGACATGCGGGGGTCAAAACCTCTTGTATGCTTTAGCCAGTCATCAAAAACTGGAAACAACCCCAAAGGTCATTACGGTTATGTTAAAAGTCTTCTCTTATGATGTATATGTTTTACTTGAAATTGGAGCCACTTTGTCCTTTGTGACTTCTTATGTTATTATGACATTCACAATAGGTCCTTAACAACTTCTTGTACCTTTTGCTATTTCTACTCTTGTTGGTGAGTCTGTCATAGCTAGACGAGTTCATAGAAACTATACAGTAACCATTCATCATTGAGACACCATAGTAAACCTAATTGAGTTAGATATGGTCGACTTTGATGATATTTTAAGCATGGATTATTCATACTCCTATTATGCCTCAGTTGATTGTAGAACCAAAGTTATGAAGCTCTACTGATCCAGTCTTAATATGGGAAGGGAGTCTAGTAGTTCCCAAGGACAAGTATATTTTGTACCTTAAAGTCAAAAGGATGGTTTCCAAGGGGTACCTCTACCACTTAGTTAGGGTTAGGGATTCTAATGTTAAAGTCTGTCACTTCAATCAGTTTTAGTAGTCAATCAGTTTCCTGAAGTCTTCCCTAATGATCTTCTTGGAGTTATTCTCGAAAGGTAGATAGACTTTTGAATTGATGTCCTTTCTGACACCCAACCAATATCTATTCCTCTATCTAGAATGTCCCTAGCCTAATTGAAATAGTTAAAAGAGCAGTTGAAGGATCTCCTTTATAAGGGATTCTTTAGATCGAGTGTATCTCTTAGGGGCGCTCTAATTTTGTTCATGCTTAAAAAAGATGGTTCCCTCAGAATATGCATTCTGTCACACCCCAAACTCGAGGGCGCTACTGGCACCTTGTGCCTCACTTGATCGAGCAAACTAACAACATCAGTGAGTAGTTAAGGCCAAGCCAAACAAAATGAAATGCAATTAAAACAAACTCCAATATCACAAAAGTATAGTACAAGGCCAACCAGGCCACAACTAACTACTAGACCCACAAGAGATGTCTACAAGCCTCTAACATAAAAAACTACTAACCATGAGTTGGGAAAGGGCTTCGACATACCCATTACTAATACAAAATCAAGGAACACTATAGACTCAACAACTCCAGAAAGAACGGAGCGTACCAATCATCAGCTGAACTCGATCACACGCAACGAGGACCACTGTCTACTTGATAACCTGCAGGCATGAATGTAGCGCCCTCCAAGTAATGGGGATGTCCGCATGAAAGAATGTACTGAATATGTAAGGCAAAAAAATAACATAAACAACATAACCTAAAACTGAAACCATAATATGAAGAAAGTTAAAATAGGAACAATACCAATATTCCAGCCACAACCCGTATAGACACAATATCAGCCCAACACTACCTTACCTTCCCCTACTCCAGTCCCCACAATAAACATAACCTCGACCACTCATCGCCTTTGAATCTTAAGATACAACTAACCACAACACATGAATGTAATCTGAGATGAACAACACAATACAAAGGCTTAACCTACAAAACAAACTCACACCTTATAGGAGAGAAATACACAAGGGAGGCCATGCAAAAAAATACTCACTCCTTACAGGTCCTCATAATTCCATAGGCTCGACCATGCAGAAAGGTCTCATGCCTTATAAGTCTTCGCAGAGCCACGGGCTCAATTATGCGAACAAGTCTCACGCCTTATAGGTTTTTGTGAGCCCTCTAGGAAACCACAATCAAAATACAATAAAATATGATGAAATATGCAACACATAATATAATAGCATATAAGCTTTTAAGGAAGCCACAAGTACCCAAGAACCATTGTACCACATACGTACCACAATTGTAATATCACAATTAGCCTGACAATCACCATCATCTGATAACCACAAATATACACCACATCCTTTCAACCTAACACTAAATAAATATCACCATATATGAGTTCTAATAAGAATAAAACCAACAATAATTTAGAGATACCTAATGATCGACTCTTCGATGACACGTTAGACATGAAGTGTTCAAATTATGAGGAATCATGCAAAAAAGAAAGGAATAACCTTAACATACCTCGAATTTAAGCTTGAATAACTTGACGAAAAACAAATCCATGAAACAAAAACAGTGAGCAAACCTTCCTTGTTGCTTTCCTTTTATTTGCTTTAATTTAAGTATGACAATCTCAATTAAATGAATATCCTATCTCATTAGGATTCTCCTTTGAAAATAATTACAGTTGTTGCACAGAACCTTTTTAATGAAAGTTAAAATGGAAAACTGGGTTGCTCAAGTCATAATCTTCATATAGATATAACATATAATAGCAGACAAAGAAAATAGATGCCCCCAATTAGTTTAATATGAAATAAAGTGTTAAACTTGTATAAGGTAGCATTAATATAATAAATGTAATAGGTGTTAGGTCTTCTCCTCTTCTTCCACATGGAGGGTGAGGTATCAATACCACATCCTTCCTTATCTAATAAATCTTGAATAGAGTCTATGTTACGTACATAAATATTTTGTAAGTTCATGATAAAATATATATAACTTTTTAAATATATTATAATTAATAGAAAATTATCTCTAACAAAGCCTACCTCATATAATAATAATTTTTTTACATAACTAGACTTACCATCTCTATTAAAATATTAATAACTTATAAAACTCTTGCAAAATAAATATATACACAAATATATCGTAACAAAAGAATATTTCATAAATTTTTAGAATATTTTAAGAAGGCAATACAAATATAACTTTTTACCAAATTTAACTTTTAAATCAAATATTTTCAAATACACGCGATGATAATAAAATTCTCAAATTTAGGCTCGCAAGCCTTTGGTACGGGACGAAGGTTAACCTTAAAATACCTGGGGTGTTACACATTTACTATTCTTAGTTGAGCAAAGTCACCATAAAGAATAAGTATCCACTCTCTAAAATTGATGACTTGTTTGACCAACTTCAGGTCGCAGAATGTTTCTCTAAGATCGACCTCAAATTTGGTTATCAACAATTAAAAGTTAAGGAGATTGACATTCCAAAGACCGCCTTTTGAACTTGGTATGATCACTTCAAATTCCCAATCATGTCTTTTGGTTTGACTAATGCACGAACAACTTTTATAGATCTAATGAGCAGAGTTTTCAAGTAGTATCTTGACATATTAGTGATTGTCTTCATTGATAACTTCCTAATCTACTCCCATAGCGAGGAAGATCATGCTAATCACCACCGAATTGTGTTATAGACACTTATGGATCATGAGTTGTATGCAAAATTTTCTATGTGTGAATTTTAGTTGCAGTCTATAGTGTTTCTAGGTCATATTGTTTCTAGTGAGAGTATCAAGGTTGATTCCCAAAAGGTTGATGCAATTAAGAATTAGCCTAGACTCACAACTCTGATTGATATTAGGAGTTTCTTGGGTTTGGCTGGTTATTACCTAAGGTTTGTTAAGGGTTTCTCCTCTATTATTTCTCCTTTAACAAGGTTAGATCAGAAGAAATCTATGTTTCAGTGGTTCAAAGCAAGTGAGAAAAGTTTTTAAGAATTGAAAACAAGGTTGACTTCTACTTCAGTATTGACTCTGCTAGAGGGAACTTATGGCTTTGTTGTGTATTATGATGCGTCAAGAGTTTTTGTTAGCTGTTTTTTAATGCGTCATGGAAAAGTTGTAGAGTATGCATCCAAGCAACTTAAGTACAATGATAAGAACTATTCCACTCATAATCTTGAGTTGGTAGCAATAGTGTTTTCTTTAAAGATCTGGCATCACTACCTCTATGGTGTTCATGTTGATGTCTTCACTGATCATAAAAGTCTACAATAAGTCTTCAATCAGAAAGAGTTGAATCTCAAGCAAATAAAATGTCTTGAATTACTCAAAGATTATGCTATGAGCATCTTTTGTCACCCCGAAAAGGCAAATGTGGTTGTCGATGCCCTTAGAAAATTGTCCATGGGAAGTCTTGCTCATGTTGAGGAAGGAAAGAAAGATCAAACAAAAAATATTCATCGACTTTCAAATCTAGGAGTTTGCCTCTTGGACTCTGAGAATGGTACTGTAGTGGTTCAGAATGGCGCTAAATCCTCCCTAGCATCTGATGTTAAGGAAAAGCAAGAAAGTAACCCTATCTTTCTCCATCTAAAAGAAGGAATCCACAGGCATAAGGTTATGGATTTTGAAAAAAGGGGAGATGGCACCTTGAGGTAACAAGACAAATTATGTATTCAAGATCTTAATGGACTCCGCGAGAGGATTTTGGCTGAAGCGCAACTGGATCACTAGGTTCCACAAAAATATATCATGACTTGAAAGAAGTCTATTGGTGGAATAATATGAATAAGAACATTGTCAATTTTATGGCTATGTGGCAAAATTATCAGCAAGTTAAGGTTGAGTACCAAAACCCATTGGTTTGGATCAATGTATAGATCTTCTTGAGTGGAAGTAGAAAATGATAAATATGGACTTCACCATAAGTTTTCTATGATCATGTCATCAATATTACTCAATTTGGGTAATTATAGACCATTTGACAAAGTCAACTCAATTTTGGTATATTAAGACAACAAATTCCATAAAAGATTATGTCAAGCTGTACATACGAGAAATTGTCAGACTTCATGGGACCCCTTGTAATGACCCTTCCAGTCATTTACGTGTGTTCGCCTTTCTTGTACCGTTAGAGCTTGCCTATAGTAGTGCCAAGTCATTTATGGCTTGCTGGGATCGGTAGTCTGGTGCCCAGGTCGTTTGTTTGGTCTTTTTGGATGTTCCTTATTTTAGAGCTTTAGACCTTTGAAATCATTAACATCGGTCAACATTCTTGGTGAACATACTCGGAATTGAATTCTGACAGTTCTGTTAGCTCCAGAGTGTGGAGTTTGGTCTAGAGTGACCTTTGGTCGGGATCCAAGAGATTTTCAGCTTAGAATTCTCTCTTATTCTGTGTTTTCAAGCCAGTTGGGCTTGTTCAGTTGACTTTGGTCATCATTCAGAGAAGACAGCCTCGGATGGAAATTCTGTCAGCACCGTTAGGTCTGGAATGCCAAATTTGTGTTAGTTAGTTGGTTGGTTTCACTTTTGGATGAGCCGGGCTCCTTTCAGGTGTTTGGTTGGCAATAGCTAGTGTTTACTTGGGTCAACATTATTCTGAAACGACCTTGTATGGAAGTTTTGTCGATTCTGCTGAGTCCGGAACGTTGTTTCCACTCTAATAGCTTAATTGGTTTTTGAGTATCGGGATCCGATTATGCCCGGAATGCCCCGTGAAGTTTTAGAAAAATTGTAAATTTTTAGTGCAGGCCAGGCCTTCAGCGCAATTGCACCGAGGCCAGCGCGATGGCGTCTTGGCTCCTGGCTCCCTTGTGCGCGAAAGCTCTGGTTTAGCACCAATGGCGCTGACCTGCGACCAACAAATATTTAAGTCCTCTTCTTCATTTTTCCAGCCATTTTTTCTTAACTTTTCTCGCTCGTAAACATTTATACTCTCTACCAAATTTCTCCATACCAGTTCTAACCTTGGGAAAATTGTTGCTTATCATAAATCCGTGTCTCTTCGTCATTTGGTAAGTATTCTTCCCCAACTTAATCTTCTCTTATTTTCATAAGAAACCACCACTTTTGGGGGTTTCTAAATCTCGGAAATTCTTGTAGATTCTTACCCTTTTGTGAGTGCATGATCGTGGGTTTGTCTGACTCTCTGTTCGGGTGAAATTCCTCATTTTGTGGTAAGTTTCTTTGCTCAATTTCTGATGGTTTATCCTTAAAATTCTTCTTTAATTCTTGACTTGAGCGGGCTGTTTTGAGCCCCAAATTTTGTCCGTTCCCACTCAAATTTTGAGCATGCGCTCCCAGGATGGTAAAAAACACATGTGTATTTTTCATTTCCGGTTTCTGGTTGCGGTGCCCACGGGCCCATTTATGACCCAGATTTCGATCTGGTTATGCCTACGACATTATGGGTATCATTAGTCATGTTTTGACGTGTAGACTACTGTTTTGATATTTGTTTTGCAAATTGGATCTTCCAAGAGCAGTTTGAGCCTGGACAACGCCGTCCCCGCAGCTATTCGTCGGATGACAGGTAGGTTATGGCTTTCCCTACCTAGACTATGCATATATAGGCTATAACTGAATTTATTAGTATTCTTGGGTGGGTTATTATAGGTTGGTACCCCAGACCTTGTTCGCCTTTTTTCTCCGTTCATATGTTAATTGTGGTATTCATGTAGTATTATATATCACCCTTGCGATCCTGTGTTGCCTTGTATTGACTCTGGAACATAGACGGTGGGTGATTTAGGGATGTCCGTGAGTCTCGAACATAGAAATATCCTTTTAGGCTGGTTATGTCTGCTGAGTAGCTGTGGAGCCTGTGCAGGGCCAATAGGAATGTTTATGAGCCATTGGGCAAATTTATATTTGTGTGCAAGCATATCATCCATAAAAGAGGTTTTCCCTGCATATTTTACTCCGATTTTGGCTGCAAGCCACTATGGATGATTTTTCCTAAACTTGCATGGCCCCGAGGGCCTGTTTTTGGTATAATCTAATAATGACACAAGATTTTGGATAATTTCACACTGATTTCCTACTAATACTAGGCTTTGCTGGGAAGAGCACTATACTTGACTTCATACTGATATTAGGTTCTGCTGGGCAGAGTACTAGCCCTGATTTTCTACTGATACTCGGCCCTACTGGGCAGAGCACTAGACATGATGTCAGACTGATTTAGACCTGGTTACGCTCTGGGCATCCTTTTAGAAGGTTATTGAGACTTTTATCACTGATTTAGACCCGAGTATATTTCGGGCACCCTTTGAGAGGGTCTTTTGAGACTACTACTACTGTTTTAAACCCCGTTTAATTTTGAGCATGTACTTCGAGGCTCTGATCCTCTGAGATTTTGCATTCGTTACTGTATGTTGTTAGGGACCCCTACGGGCCCTCTGTTCCAGGACTTGGGGCTTTGGGTTATATGTGCTGGAGGAGGAGTATACGGCAATGGATAAGGTATAGTAGGCACGTCCCACCATGGGTCCTCCTACTGATGTGCCGAGGGGAGGTGCATACAGGGTTACTATTACCGATTCCATCATTATCATCATCATACATATTTCACTCGGATTCCACCCTTATTTTCTGTGTGTTTAGTGTTTGCTCCTATTGTATAGGTTGCCGAAGGGTTTGTTTTTACTTGATTGCGTTCCTCAGTTATATGGGCGGCCTTTGGGACTGTAGGTAGTTTAGATTACTCTTGTCACTTTATAGAGTTGGTTATGGTCCTTGTTTCTTGGTGATTTAGTGGTTATTAGCTTGTTGAGGCTCCAGTTGTAGGATTTTGATTATTGAGAGGGCTAGGGAGTCGTATCTTATTGAGGCACTTTTGTGCGGCCTTCTGAGCAGATTGTGAGTTTCTGCTTCCATTCTTATCCGAATTTGAGTAGTTTTTCTTGGTTATTGTGGGTTAGTTATCCCATCCCAGGGTTTTACTTGTAAGGAGGATTCCTATTTATACTATCTTGAAGTTGGATTGGTGTTATGATTTCCTTATGCTTGTTGATTCCATCTTGAGTATGTTAGACTGTTTTCCTTCTTTTTCTCTTACTTGAGGTTACCAGTATACCACCATGTTCCTGACTCTCTCTCCATTTATATACTAATGTTACAAGGATTCCAGGTGCGTTCTTCTTCCTTACACCTGTGTTTCTGTGTTATGTATATTTTTTGTTCTAGCCTGTATACTTGTAACTCTTGGTTGATTATTCCTTGTGCTAGTTCCTTGTGCTTCTTCCTTGCTTCGGTGACTGCTTTCTTGTATTCTGCTTTTTACTATTTTTATATCTTATATGTGCTCAGTCGGCCGATGATGCCTACTGAGTACCCGATGTCTTGGTGTTCATACTACACTTCTGCATCTTTTTGGTGCAGACATTAGTTGAGCTTTTACCGTTGATCGCGTTGGAGACTCGTTAAGCTTTTGGAAGGTTCGAGGCTAGGGTGAGTGCCTGACGGTCGGGGAATGACCATATCTTATCTTTTGTATTGATAATCTTTGTATATTCAGAGACAGTTGTACTTATCTTTTGTTACTTCTAGAACTTGTACTCTATTAGAAGCTTCTGTACTATCGATGCCAAGTCTTGGGGTTGGTGTAGTTTCATTATGTGTATATTCAGGTTTTTCTTTCGCTTTGTCTATCTTTATGTTCTGATTCTGCTTATTTTCTGTTTATTGTGTGGATTGGTTAGGTAGTAGCCCATTACTAACCGTCCTGGGTACGGGGATCAATTTGCCTATTGAGGGGTTGTATGTGCCATCATGACTTGAGAAATTCGGTTGTGACTGCTTGGTATCAGATTTCTAGGTTCACCGATGTCATGATACAGAAGCAAGTGTCTATGTAGAGTCTCGGGGATTGTTACAATGACATATGTATCCTCTCTACAGGATGCTACAGGGCATTGTTAGGAAAAGTTTCATCTTTTTGGCTCCTTGTCGTGCGTTCCTGGCTCTATTGACTTCTAAACTTCGGTTGTTTCATTCCTTTTTAAATGCCTAAGACGAGTTCGACAACAATTGGTGTCGAGGATTCTGTGCCTGCTGCTTCAGTGCTTCCGTCAATACCAAGACTTCAGAGTGAGAGTTTACCGCACCATATAGGGGGTGTGGGGTCACCCAAACCTCTGGTCAGATTTAGAGCTACTCTAGTTCTTCAGGACGCCGTGGCTGGGACTCTTAGTCCTCCGGTGGGTGTTTTAGTACCCGGTTCATCGAATGGTGCTTCAACTAAGGTTGAGCTACCACTTCTTCAACATAGTTGACTGTCAGTGTTAGACTATGAGGAAAGATTTAATGAGATGGTTAGGCGTACTGCTAGGTTTATGCCTTCAGAGTTTGATAGATTTCAGAGCTTTGTTTGGAGGTTTGATTTCACCGGTCTATTTGGCGACCGGGCATTTGGTTACAGTTGGGACGACCTTCCTTCAGGTAGTGGATCATACTTCGGCTATTGAAGGTTTATGCCGTGAGGCTTACGGAGGTAGTGCTAAGAAATGTCATCGCCAGGATAGTTTTTGAGGTACTCAGACTCGAGGTAGGGGATTCTCCACCAGAGATAAGTTTCATTGCTTCTTATCTAGCAGGACAGTTTCAGTTGCTCCATAGGTTTCATAGGGTTATGGTATAGGGCATGTCGAGCCGAGTGGATATGTTATGAGTCAGGTTCTTCGAGGTTAGCTTTTAGGTCGTGTAGGCCATGGTGGCCGGCCAGGTTCAAAGAGATCTTTTCGTCAGGCTTTATCTAGTAGAGGCTGTTTTCGATGTGGTGAGCATGGGAACTTTGCTAGGAATTGGCCAATGATTATGTATCTTGGTCAGCTTTGTTGTTATGATTGTGGAGAGATTGGTCACTGATAAAAACCCAAATCGTGGCTCTGTAATTAGGAGGTCACGGCGATCACGTTGTCAAACAAAAATTTATAAACCCAACAGATATCGGGGTCGTACCCAAGGGAAAGAGACTATGTGAATCGATTTCAAAGAGAGAGTAATTGTTCAACAAAACCAAACAATAAAATGGGGGAATATGGAAAGTTGTCACCACTAACTCAATTCAATGAAAGTATAAAATCGAGATAGGTGTACCAATAAGGACTAGATAACTAAGGGTTCATTTCTGATGGGGCATTCACTATAGGATAGGGTAGTCACTAATTCACTTAAATTCTCACCTATTAACACGGGTAGCATTGGTCATAAGTGTGGAATGCTATCTCTCGATCAACATCCACATATCCGATGATTTCAGTTAGAACATCATTTGGTTGCCAAGATAGAGGTTCCAAAAAGGTCAAGGTGTTACAAAGGTGTCAAATAATGGTCACAAGCTCAAAGGGGTTAACTAGGATTTGATGTCATTGAGAGGACATTTGAGTGAAGTGGCTATCAAAAAGGTCCTAAGGTCATTTCCCAAGCTAGGCTACACCTAGAAGTTTGCCTTGAATCACATTTGGGGAAATTTCTAGATGACACTTATGCACAAGAATCAAGGTAAAGCCTCACCGCACAAGGAATCATGCCACAAGACTTCATCCATTAGTCCCACAATCAATTGGGGCAAATAACTTTTGACAAGCTATTCCGAGTTCATTACACACTCGTTTGTGAGTCAATCAAGCCAAAGCGATAGTGTGAAAGTCATGACAAGAGAACACTTTTTTCTCAAAAATTCATTTCCCTTACTCTTTTCCTTTTCAAAAACAATTTACCAAGAAAATTTTTCGGTGGGCCCATTCGAGATGAGCATTTATGGACTCAATTCTAAACTAAACTTGGCATTTTCCCTTAAGAAAGTTGCCTCTCAATGTATCATAAGGAAACAACAACCCGATTCAACATACAAAGAAAAAGAAAATAATCAAAACTTTTGCTCCTTGGGAAAGAACCGTAATATTACGAAAACCCTCAGAGTATATTTCTACACTACTATCAACAAGGCAATCCAAAAAATTTCGTGCTCATGAATCAATAAAGAACAAGCCTCGGCATAGGCATTTAGCACATTTGCAAGGCACGGGTAGTGGAACAATGGGGCATGTAAGACCAACCCGGCACACCATCAATAAAATTCAAGCCCGGCGAGGGCATAATTAAGCTCATATTAAAACGAAAAGATAATCTAAAGAAAGAAAAAAAATAGTAGCATCACAATCAATTATCCAAAATGTGCCCGACAAGGGCCAAATAAAACTAAGCAGAATAGTCAACTAGGCCCGACAAGGGAAATAAATTGTCTCAAGCCTACTCACGGGCACCAAAAAGCAAGTAAAGAAAGCCACCCCTCCCATGAAAGAAGCATTATCCTCAATGCTTATAGTGCAATGGGAAAGGGTGAAACTCTCTGTAGGATCTAGTCCTCATCATCTTCTACTTCCTCCTCCTCATGATCGGGCAGCTCTTTGGATGCATATAAAGCAAACAAGTCATCCAACGAGCCAGAAATCCTCCTAGGTGGAGGCAATGTGGACAAGTCCTCTTGGAGTATCAGTACTATCCCTTTTACCTTGTCCATGTACGATGGAAAGGAATTGAAAGACCTCTCACACGCATCTACGCATTTCCGTAGGTCGAGAGTACTTTCCACCACTTTTTTCATGGCTACTTTGGCTGCCCTCCCAATCAACCCTGGGAGATCATCTAACAGATCCTTCAACTACCTCTCATGATTATATGCTTTGTTAACCATCTCTTGGAGGCTGAGTGGCTCCCTGGGTGAAGTAGCTGGGGGAGTTTGTCCTTTTGAGGCAGTAGGCAAAAGAGGAGAAGTATGCATGTCTACATCTGAGTCATCATCCTCGTCTTCCACCGATGCTTCAACCCTAGGCCTTTTGAATCAGAGAGCATCGCAATCAGCCTTTTTAACAATATCCAATACACCAATGGCGGGGGTAGGAGTATCACAATTAAAGAAGGGGACACCGGCTTGTGCACATGATTTGCTGATCAATACCGGGAAAAGAAAAGCATCATAACTCCTTTGGGACTTCCTTTTTATCACCAAGGCAATGACCTCTCCCATATATACATGATCTCCATAAGCGAGCCTCGAAGGACAACGTCGGGCGGGAGATTTCACCTCACATAGTGGCCCAGGAGGGTGTATCAGGAGCAATGATGAGGGCAGCCCACTCAAGAGGTTTGCGCCTAAGGAGTAACTTCTCCATTAGGGTGGGTGCTGACTCGATTGGACTGCTCCAGTAGATGGAATTAATGGTAGTTGGTGTAATATGGACTTCTTTCCCCCTAACTATAATGGAGTCCAATGCGGGAAATTTCTCACAATCCCCTTTGTGGCCCCTATCATCTTGGGCGGCTTGGTATGAAGCAAAAAACTCCCAAACCAGCTCCTTGTAATAGTTTCCGGGTACTTCCTGAAATGGTTGCCAGTGGCACTTAGCAAACTGAGTGGGGGTGTTGGGCAGATTATCCCCCACTACATTCAGGTTGAAGCTTTGCTCCTCATTGAAGGACCTTCCCCTATCACGATCATAGATTACTTTCATGCTCTCTATTCCAAATCGAATTCTCTCCTCCTCTAAGGCTTGATCACGGGCTGATGATACTATCTTCTTCCCTTTTGAAGTTTGCTTGGAGGAGGAGGAAGTGGTTGGCCTACATGAGCTCCTCTCAGTGTTACCCATGTTAGAAGACATAGTCTGCATCCAAAGATTCTGATCCAAAAACACAACAAAATCTACTAAGGGTGGAATGCAATAGATTAGAAAGCAAAGTAGGTGTTTGTTGTCTTGTGCGGACCACATGTGAAATGCACTAGGAAGAGTGCATGTCGCAAGTGCTGTCGCACAGGCCAACGGAACCTTCAAGAACTTCTTCTATTGATGTGAAAAGCTGGTGCAATCCGCACCATCAAAAGTGTGTGTCGCATCAAGCTTCGCCTTTCAAGTCAGTGTTCTGCACTTTCTTTTCAATCTTGGTGCGATGCCTTGTGCAACCCGAACGTCAAGATCCATGTATCGTATGTGAAATGCACAAAGGCACAATTGGAATTTTTGGTTCCTTGTGTTCTTGTGAGTTAAGCATAAGATCCATAGAGCAAGATGTGCTTCAGCACTTAGCACCACACACAACCAATTCATAATAACAGAGGGGGCAAAGGGGTTTCATGACCATAACTTCCGGGTACTCAGACTTCCCCAGACTTTCGATTAACACATAACCAATAAGAAAGGACTCATCAACTTCCCTTAAGATGGACGTTAACCTGTCTATCATCGGAACATCAATCCCTCTTTGCAACGTTGGGCACCAATAGCATATCAATAATTAACCTCCTGCCCGCACAAGATCATAGACCCCAACTAGATTTTCAATTAGGATCATGGGCATACGATCAGCAACATTCAACCTCAATTATCAATTATCAATCAAAACCTCATGACTATCGATGAATTGCCCTTATGAATGACATCACCCAATCTATCACCGAGATAAATCAAGCACTAGTCACAAGTGGGTTACTCAGACTTCACCCCATCACAGAAATTAAGGCTAAACATTACTACCAACCAATATGTATAGTCAAGATTAACAATCTACCAAGTTGATATTAAAAAAATTCATCATTACAACTTAGAATTGAGGACCCAAAATTTTTGGATCTCACCCATTATCAACATGGTTAATCTACTAAGCATGCTTCACACTATGAGTTCCCAACAATCATACAAACACTTATTTAACGTCGGGGAACTTACCACAAGTGAAGATTATGAAGGGAAGAATGGAAATTAAAGCATTTTAGAATTCCAATAATGGTTACCCACAAGACCTCCCAGAGAATGACGGCGGTTACGTACAGAAGTGGTGGAGAAGTTTGGGTGAGAAGAGGAGGTGGTTTTGTGGGAGTTTGAGGGGTTTGGAGATAATTTTGGTTGAGAATTTTGAGAGTTGTGGAGAAAGATGGTGGAAAAAGAAGAGAGAGAAGCAATTTTAAAAGAAAAAGAAGAAGAAGAGACGGTCGAGTCATCTCTGGGTCGGGTCGGTCAATGGGTTAGGTCAATTAAAAATTCAAATTTACCTCCTGTGCACCGTGACATGCGATTCTCACCAAGAAAAGTGCGGACCGCATGTTGTATCACATATGCCCCCTTTTTCTCTCTTGGGCTTACCCAGACATCTATTTTCTGGTGCGATGGAGGTGCGACACGCACTTGGGCTTGTGCGGCCCACACAGCCCAGCGCATGTCACCTCCATTTTTCACTTTTCCTCTAGGCCCTCTGTCTTGGTGGTTGGCTGTGTGACACACATAATTGCTTGTGCAATCTGCCCCATCCACTGCATGGCATATTTTTGCCTTGTTTTCCTTTGTCCACATTCCCATTCCATGCATTCCCTACAGAACATCAAAAATAACAAACAATAACCAAAAAAAAGAAAGAAACTTGGATTGCCTACCAAGCAGTGCTTGATTTAACATCGCGGCATGATAATGTTACCTTAATCCTCATTCATTTTTGGGGTTGTTGACAGTGTCGCTAGGCAGTGTTCCCCTCATCTGTAGGTTCATTTGGCTTGATAGCTGGGTCATTTGGGCCTCATGATCATTGATTGAAGCACTATGGGAGCTCACCGTTTGGTGAAGTGTAGAGACCTCCCTCTTTAGCTCAATTACTCTGGAGTTTGTGTTATCCACCTTCTTAAGAACCAAGGACAACATGTCCTCTATCTTGGATTGGCCGGGATTATTTGTGCCCGGTTGGTAGAGAGAATCAAATTTGTTTGGGGGTGTAAGGATTCGAGCTCTGGTGATTGAAACAATCACCATCCCTATCTCTTTCATGCCAATTTACATCCCTCTTTTTGTCTCTAATCCAACCTTGATTATCCTTCCTGGGGCGATAATACCAGAGGTGAGAACCCTCCGATACGTAGCATATCTCACCTTCAATCTCAGTCATAAGCTCTACATCATTCACATCAATCTCCGATGTAGTCAGTGCATTCACCTTCTTAACACCATCTCCCACCACATGTTTGGCCATCAAGTCAATTTGTGTCATCATTTTAGCCAAAGCTTCATCTTGCTCCTTATCTTTTCTCCTTATTTCATTCGTCAAGATTGTTGAGTGCGTTCTCAAAGTTGACACTTCTGCCTCTCTCGTATTCCAAGTTTGATTGGTCTTGGTCATTCGTTCTAATAGCTCCGAGGCAATGTGAAACTCAAGTTCCATGAAGGTGCCACATCTAAGATTATCAGCCACCGATTTGTTCATAGAGTTCAATAACCGGTAGAAGCTTTGGAGCAACACATTGTCTAACAACTCATGGTTTGGGCATAGTAGAAGCTTCTTTTTGAATTGTAGCCAAAATTCATGAAGAGGCTCATCCGGGAACTGCCTAAAGTTGGTAATCTCATCTCTTAACTTCATCATTTGGGATGGAGGAAAGAATCTCGAGGTAAATGCCTCAACCAACTCAGCCCAAGATATGATGGATCCATCCGACAATTCTTCCAACCACGTCGTTGCTTCACCCGTCAAAGAGAAAGGGAATAGGCACAATCAGATGGAATCTTGGGAGATATTTTGGATCATGTATGGTGGGAAAATCTCCATGAAGTTTCGAATATGCCGGTTGACATCCTCATGGGCAGCTCCACTAAATAGCCCCTTCATTTGAATCAAATGAAGCATGGTACTTGTCACATGGAAGACAACATTTCCCACTGTGAGGGGTAGACAGATTGCACCTACACCTCCTTGCATCATTGTCTCAGTAGCGTTGGCATTGTCGAAGCTAAGAATTCTCTCATTACCCTCGGCATCTTCCATAGCCGGCCTGCTCAATCAAAACTCAAAAAAAACTAAAAGTAAAAGAAAATAAGCACTCTCAAGTTAACTTCACAACAACAACCAAAAACTAGCTAATACTCAAGTCCCCGGCAACGGCGCCATTTTTGATAAATGCTCAAATCGTGGCTCTCAAATTAGGAGGTCACGATGATCACGTAGTCAAAACAAAATTTATAAACCCAATGGATGTCGGAGTCATACCCAAGTTACCTGATTTATCTCATTAGAGATTGTGCAAAGCGATTTCAAAGAGAGAGTAATTGTTCAATAAAACCAAATAATAAAATGGGGGAATTGGAAAAGTTGTCACGACTAACTCAATTCAATGAAAGTATAAAGTCGAGATGGGTGTACCAATAAGGACTAGATGACTAGGGGTGCATTTTGGATTTGGCATTTTCTATAGGATAGGGTAGTCACTAATTAACTTAAATTCTCACCTATTGACACAAGTAGCGTTGGTAATAAGTATGGAATGCTATCTCTAGATCAACATCCACATATCCGATGATATCAGTTAGAACATCATTCTGAGTGCTAAATAACAATCCAACATTTGCTTGTGAAGGTCGTCCTATCTCTAGCTCGGACCCTTAAATGGGAGATTTTGCGATTGGAGCTATGTCTAGACTCCAATCTAAGTAGATTCCCAAGTACCCACTAACAATTTCACATCCACAACTACAAAATTCTCTCTCGAGAAATTATATAGCCAAGTAAGGTAAATTCATGTTTGCAACCACAAATTATTAGATTAAAACATGGTGAAATTACTAGACCCATATAAGATAAGCAATTATAAAAGCGAATTAGCAATACCCATAACCATTTGCTAAGCACCCATCATCAATACACCCCTAGACAAGAGAAATTAGCCACTCATAGAAGGGAAAGAAGATATACCATCTGGGTAAATCAAATTCCCATCCATTGTAGTTGATTCTCAAGTTCTAGAGTAAAATTAGGTACACAATTTGTTAACCAAAAGATTGCATTAAAAACCCTCTCTCAATGGAGATGGAGAAAAATGTTTACAAGACAAAAATATCTCCAAGTTCTCTACTGAAATTCTCTGCTAAAAATTGTATATACGAAATTAGCATAAAATTGCCTTTTATATGTTCCTAAATCATCACAAAAATTTAGGACAAAATTGCCCTCCATGTGGTGTGTGACGCGGTGTGCGGTTTGTACGTTGTAGTGTGCGCGTCGCACACCTGCTTCAGGTTGACCAGTGACTTCAACTGCTTAAGTAGGCTTTGTGCGAAGGTGGTGCATTTTGCACCATGGGATGTGCGCGTCATGTCGCGACTGCACTCCTTAGCAGAATCTTCAGTCATCTTAGAAGCTTTATGCGGAGGAGATGCGAACCTCACCTCATCTTGTGCATGTCGCAAAACCACCACAGCTCTCGAAAGATTCTCCATTTTTTCTCAACTCTCACACTTAGCTCCTTTTTGGCTATTTTTTGGTCCATATCTTTGTTTCTCCTCTTCTATCCTAAGTACTTGCATAGACATCAATAAAGGCCATAAGAACCTCTAAATCTATTCAAAATGTAGCAATAATTCATGGATACGCTTAATAAGTTGGTAGATTACCGAATTATCAATCACCCTTTTAGAGCTTGTCCCCAGCAAGGGACGGTTGGGCCTTCAGCTTTGACTAGTCAGTCCAGAGTTAGACACCATCCATCTGATGCCCCTCTTGTTAATCCTAGAGGTTCCTGATATTGTTGCTCTAGGTTAGGCTTTTGCTACCTTCGGCTTGTGATAGTCCTGCTCGTGTTGCGATTCTATCCCTTCTTCCTATTATTTGATTATATGTTTACCTGCTACTTTTTTAGTTGTTTGGCTGCTTGAATTGTAGTATCTATGCATTGATTTCATGGTAGTTTATAATTTCATAGTGGATGGGGTGAAATGTCCTTGAGAGGTGTTTTCCTAGGGTTGTAGCTTATGTGTAGTCCCTGTAGATCTTGCTTCGTGGTTGTTATAATTCTAGGCTTGATATGGGTCTTCCTTCCTAGCGGTCCTAGATGGTGGTTGCCTAGGACGTTATCTAGAGTGGCTAAAGATTCATGTGTTGGTTTGGTATGGTACCAATGGTAGTTCCAGAGTTCGAGGCCATGTCTTAATTCGGGTAGTGTTAGTTATGCTAGTGTGCATAGATTGGTTGTGTTTTTTAGGTGATTAGAATTGGCCCTCTTTGTTGGTTGGTTTAGAAGGTTGGAAGGTATATGGGTTGTTCCCATAGTCTCCCTCAGTTTCTTTCCCATTGGGTTGTCTTATTGTTTCCTCGATCCCAGTTAGGATGATCTTGATCATAGTTCTCTGGTTAAGCTTTTGAGTGAGGCATGGTGGTTGACTTCCAACGATAGCATCTTGGCTAAGTATTGGATATAGTGATCGTGGTTGAGTCATGATCATAACATTTCAATTGAGTTAGGCCTTCAGTCTATCCTTTCATGCCCTATTGGGTATAACATGTTCAGGTGTGGGATCTCCGGGGATAGCTTCCAGTTATAGCTAAGGAAGATCTTGTTAGGTTCGGTGTGTCTTCAGAATGGGTTTTCATTGGGTTTGGAAAAGGAGGAAGCTGGCTCTTTTCCCGTGGTTATGTGTTCTAGTAGTTGAATGAGGCGGTGACTTAAAGGATACTATCTGCTGATTTGGTCAACTTGTGAATTCAAAACCCAGTTGATTTTGGTTCCTAAGAGTTTATTGGAAGCATATGGGTTTGATAGAGGCTCTGGTTGACAATTTTAAAGTTGGGTTTCAGAATCGTGGGCTAGCAAACTACTCCGAATGGCTCATGGTTATTTTTTATTGATTGCAGCCACTTGGGTTGGAAGGGATTGAGTTCGGACGACATAGTTTCCCTATTTCAGATGTGCAGTGACAGTTGGCCTTGGGCACATAGTCCTTGGCTAAACATTGAGATTGATGGGACATTCAAGATTTTGGCAGTGTTCTAGATAGTGTGAAGTTCCTTCTACCATAGTTAGGCAAACTCATCGGTGTGAGTTCAAGATTCAACTGCAATGTATGGTATATGTGATCAAGTTGTGCAGGTTGAGGCTATTTTTGATTTCTATTAATACTTAGAGACTGGGGGTCACCATTCGTTTGCCGAGAATTTGAATGCTTGTATAGTTGGGTCTTCTAGGGTTTTCTTTTATGTGGGGTTCTAGTGTTTGTTAGACTCAGACATTGGGGACCAGAAGTTTGGTGTGTTATATGCTTCAGAGATGGTGGTTTGAATGATGATATGGTAGAGGGGTTGATTCGAACCAAAGGGGTGAGTTGATGGTATTTGCATACATTCTATATATAGATGGCAACTTTGAACCCCAGGAACCACTTTATTTTACCTTTGGGGTGTTTTGACTTGATATTCATAGCATAGTGGACTTTCTTCAGAGATGAAGTTAGTAAGGCAATATAAAATCTGAATGGCGTCTGAGTATTGGGAGGAGCAATAGTAACTTCTTAGAGTTTGGAGCTTAGTAACGGTTAAGGGCTTAGTGGTAGGCTTACCACAACCCTTGCAGAGGCTTTGTTTGGTTAGTGTCTGTTGGGCAGGTTACCCTGGTTTATTCGCTTCGAGTTGACTCATACTTAACACGGTGCAACAGTTGGGTTTGTTCTACAGTTTGGATGTTTCTGGGTCAACACGGGGTGTTTATACATGGCTTTCCTTACCCTGGTGTGCAAACTTCAGTCGGGTTCAGATGGGTTGTTTGGTTGGGTTTTATTATCGAGTTTGATGTTAGCAAAAGTGTTCGTTCGCTGGTTGATGGCCAGTTGGTCCAGGTAACGCCAGTTTTCGATGATATGCTAAGGGTTGTTATCTTAAGTTGTAGATACTAGTAGACTATACCTTGGCTTGGAAAGAGTTTGAGCAAAAAGGGCGACTTCGTTTGTGGTAGAGTATAAGCGAGAACTATGGATATCTAGTGTGTCAGTTGATGGTTCGAAGGAAGTTTGAGTGTTTGACTTGTATGAAACTCCTTATTTGCGGTGTAGAGAGTTTTAGTTCAGAATAAAATGGTTTTGCGGATAAGCGGGTTCATGGGTTAAAGTGTTGGTTAGTGGCTTTTATGGTAAACTTAGTTGTAGTTTAGACGATTCGAGTTATATGTGTTTATCTACTTGCTTCTTGGGTTTTGGGGTTGTGTCGTTGCTTTCCAGTTGAGATTCTCGAGGTTTAGTTCGGGGTGGCAAATCTTTGGAGTTTTAGAGTTTGAGTTTGGAATCTAGCTTGGCTAGTAAGGAGTTTGGGGCTTGGTTGCTTTTTGTGGTTTTATTTTGTTGGGTGCCATCTGATCATGGAGGCCACCCAGGTTGTCTGGGAGAGGTGCGAGTTGTGCATCCGCTATTCTTAAATCTCTAGTCTTTCCTTCTTTCCTGACATTCGGGGACGAAAGTCTCTTTAGTAGTGGATGATGTAATGACCCTTCCGGTCATTTACGCGTGTTTGCCTTTTTTGTACCGTTAGAGCTTGCCTATAGCGGCCCCATGTCATTTATGGCTTACTGGGACCAGTAGTCCGGTGCTCGGGCTGTTTGTTTGGTCTTTTTGGTCGTTCCTTATTTTAGAGCTTTAGACCTTTGAAATCGTTGACTTTGGTCAACATTCTTGGTGAACGTGCTCGGAATCAAATTCTGACAGTTTCGTTAGATCCGGAGCATGGACTTTGGTCGGGATCCAGGTGCTTTTAAGCTTGGAATTTTCTCTAATTCTATGTTATCAAGCTAGTTGGGCTTGTTGGGTTGACTTAGGTCAACATTCGGAGAAGACGGCCTCATATGGAAATTTTGTCAGCACCGTTAGCTCTGGAATGCCTAGTTTTTGTTAGTTAGTTGGTTGGTTCAGGTTCCAGATGAGTCGGGCTCATTTCGGGTGTTTGGTTGGCATTAGCTAGTGTTGACTTGGGTCAATATTCTTCTGAAACTACCTTGTTTCAACTCTAATAGCATAATTGGTTTTTGAGTATCACGTTCCAATTATTCCCGGAATGCCCCGTGGAGTTTTAGAAAAAATGCAGATTTTTAATGTAAGCTAGGCCTTCAGCGCAATCACACCGAGGCTAGCGCGATCGCACCTCATCACCTGCAGCTGACCAGCGTGATGGCGCCCTTAAGGAGCGATGGTGCCTTGGCGCCTAGCTCCCTTGTGCGCGATGGCACCGGTTTAGCGCCAATGGCGCTGACCAGCGACCAGCAGCTATTTAATTCCTCTTCTTCATTTTTCCAGCCATTTTCTCTTAATTTTTCTCACTCTAAAACATTTATACTATCCACCAAATTGCTCCATACCAGTTCTAACCTTGGGGAAATTGTTGTTCATCATAAATCCGTGTCTCTTCGTCAATTGGTAAATCTTCTTCCCCAACTTGTTCTTCTCTTATTTTAAAAATCAACCACCATTGTTGGGGGTCTCTAAAGCTTGGAAATTTTTGTAAATTCTGCCCCTTTTGTGAGTGCATGATCGTGGGTTCGTGAGACTCGCTGTTCTGGTGAAATTCCTCGCTTTGTGGTAAGATTCCTTGCTCAATTTCCGATGGTTTATCTTTAAGATTCCTTTTTTAATTCTTTACTTGAGAAGGTTGTTTTGAGCCCCAATTATTGTCCGTTCCCACTCAAATTTTAAGCATATGCTCCCGGGATGGTAAGGATCACATGTGTGTTTTTTGTTTCCGATTTCGGGTTGCAGGGCCCATGGGCTGGTTTGTCACCCAGATTTCAACCTAATTATGCTTACGTTATTATGGGTATCATGGAGCTTCTTGGAGCAGTTCGAGCATGGACGACACAGTCCTCGCAGCTATTCATCGGAAGACATGTAGGTTATGGATTTCCCTACCTAGAATTTGCGTATATAGGCTATCACTGCATTAATTAGTATCCTTGGGTGGGTTGTTATAGGTTGGTACCCCAGACTTTGTCTGCCTTTTCTGTCCGTTTATTTTATACGTTGATTGTAGTATTCGTGTAGTATTGTATATCACCCTTGCGGTCCTGTGTGGCCTTATATTAACTCTGGAACATAAACGGTGGGTGATTTGGGAATGTTTGTGAGTCCCGGACATAGAGATATGCATTTAGGATGGTTATGTCTGCTGAGTACCTTTGGAGCCTGTGCAGGGCCAGTAGGAATGTTTGTGAGCAGTTAGGCTAATTTATATTTGTGTGCGAGCATATCATCCATGAAAGAGGTTTTCCTTGCATGTTTTACTCCAGTTTTGGCTGTGAGCCACTATGGATGATTTTTCCTAAACTTTCATGGCCCTGGGGAGCTGTTTTTAGTATAATCTAATGATGACACGAGATTTTGAATGATTTTGCACTGATTTCCTACTGATACTAGGCTTTGCTGGGCAGAACACTACACTTGACTTCCAACTGATATTAGGCTCTACTGGGCAGAGTACTAGCCCTGATTTTCTATTGATACTAGGCCCTGTTGGGCAGAGCACTAGACATGATTTCAAACTGATTTAGACCCGGATACGCTCTGGGCACCCTTTGAGAGGGTTATTCAGACTTTTATCACTGATTTAGACCCGAGTATACTTTGGGCATTCTTTTAGAGGGTCTTTTGAGACTACTACTACTGTTTTAGACCCAGTTCAATTCTGGGCATGTACTTCAAAGCTCTGATCCTCTGAGATTTTGCATTTGTTACTGTATGTGGTTAGGGACCTCCATGGGCCATCCATTCTAGGACCTGAAGCTTTGGGTTGTGCGTTCCATAGAAGGGGTATACGGCATATGATAAGGTATAGCGGGCACGTCCCACCATGGTTCGTCCTACAAAAGTGCCGGGGGGAGGTGCATACATAGTTACTATTACCGATTCCATCATTGTCAACATCATGAATATTTCACTCAGATTCCACCCTTGTTTATTGTGTGTTTAGTGTATGCTCTGGTTGTATGGGCAGCCGAATGGTTTGTTTTCACTTGAATACGTTCATCGATTGTATGGGAAGCTATTGGGACTGTAGGTAGTTTAGATTGCTCTTGCCACTTTATAAAGCTGGTTATCGTTCTTGTTTCTTGGTGATTTAGCAGTTATTATCCTGTTGAGACTCCGGTTGTGGGATTTTGATTATTGAGAGGGCTAGGGAGTCCTATCTTATTGAGGCACTTTTGTGTGGCCTTCTGAGCAGATTGTGAGTTTCTGGTTCCATTCTTATCAAGATTTAAGTAGTTTTTCTCAGTTATTGTGGGTTAGTTATCCCATCCTAGGGTTGCACTCGTCCTGTTTATGCTATCTTGAAGTTGGATTTGTGTTATGATTTCCTTATTCTTATTGATTCCATCTTAAATATGTTAGACTGCTTTCCTTCTTTTTCTTTTACTTGAGGTTACCGGTATACCGCTATGTTCCTGACTCTCTCTCTTTTTATATACTATTGTTGCAAGGATTCCAGGTGCGTTCTTCTTCCTTATACTTGTGTTTCTATGTTATGTATATGTTTTGTTCTAGCATGTATACTTGTAACTCTTGGTTGATTACTCCTTGTGGTAGTTCCTTGTGCTTCTTCCTTGCTTCGATGACTGCTTTCTGTTATTCTGCTTTTTACTATTTTTATATCTTATATGCGCTCAGTTGGCCGATGATTCCTACTGAGTACCCATTGTCTTGGTGCTCATACTACACTTTTGTATCTTTCTGGTGCAGACATTAGTTAAGCTTTTGTCGTTGATCGCGTTGGAGACACGTGTAGCTTTTGGGAGGTTAAAGACTAGGGTGAGCACCTGATAGTCGGGGCTTGACCATATCTCATCTTTTGTACTGATATTCTTTGTATATTTAGAGATAGTTGTAGTTATCTTTTGTTACTTCTAGCACTTGTACTCTATTAGAAGCTTATGTACTATTGATACCAAGTCTTGGGGTTAGAGTAGTTTCATGATGTCTATACTCAGGTTTTGCTTCCTCTTTGTCTATCTTTATGTTCTTCTTCTGCTTATTTTTGCTTATCATGCGGATTGGTTAGGTAGTAGCCCATTACTAACCATCCTGAACTACGGGGATCGATTTGCTTACTGGGGGGTTATAGGTGCCATTATGACTTGAGAAATCAGTTCGTGACAGCTTGGTATCAGAGCTCTAGGTTCACTAATGTTACGGTACAGAAGCAAGTGTCTATGTAGAGTCTCGCGGATCTGTACGATGACGTTTGTATCCTATCTGCGGGAGGCTACAGGGCATTATTAGGAAAAGTTTCATCTTTTTGGCTCCTTGTCGTGCGTTCCTTGCTCTATTAACTTCTAAACATCAGTTGTTTCATCCATTCTTAGATGCCTAAGACGAGTTTGACGGTGATTGGGGTCGAGGCTTCTGTGCCTACTGCTTTAATGCTTCCGTCAATGCCAAGACTTCAGAGTGAGAGTTTACCTCACGAGATAGGGGGTGTGGGGTCAGCCCAGCCTCTGGTCGGATTTACAGCTACTCCAGTTCTTCAGGACACCATGGCTAGGACTCTAAGTCCTCTGGTGGGTATTTAAGTACCCGATTCATCGAGTGGTGCTTCAGCTAGGGTTGAGCTATAAGTTCTTCAGCAGGGTTGTCTGTCGATGTTGGACTTTGAGGCAGGATTTCATGAGATTGTTAGGTGTACTGCTAGGTCTATTCCTTCAGAGTCTGATAGAGTTCAGAGCTTTGTTGAAGGTTTGATTTCACCTCTTCGTTTGGCGACCGAGCATTTGGTTACAGTTGGGATGACCTTCCTTCAGGTAGTGGATCATTCTTGGGCTATTGTGGGTTTATGCCATGAGGCTTACGGAGGTAGTGCTAAGAAACATCTTCACTATGACAGTTTTTGAGGTTCTCAGACTCGAGGTAGGGGATTATCCACCAGAGATAGGTTTATTGCTTCTTATCTAGAAGGCCAATTTAAGTTGCTCCACATGTTTCAGAGGGTAATGGTATAGGGCATGTCGAGAAGAGTGTATTTGTTATGGGTCAGGTTCTTCGAGGGTTGGTTTTAGGTTGTGTAGATCATGGTGGCCTGCTAGGTTTAGTGAGATCTTTTTTTCGGGCTCTATCTGGTAGAGGCTATTTTCAATGTGGTGAGTGTGGGCACTTTGCTAAGAATTGCCCCACGATTCTGTATCCTGGTCATCTTGGTTGTTATGATTGTAGAGAGGTTGGTCACCTTTATAGAGCTTGTCCCCAACAAGGGATGGTTGGGCCTTCAGCTTCGACTACTCAATCCAGAGTTAGACACCATCCGTCTGATATCCCTCTTGTTGGGCCCGTGGTCGAGGTTACTGATATCATTGCTCCAGGTTAGGATTTTTCTACCTTTGGCATGTGATAGTCCAGCTCGCATTGTGATTCTATCCCTTCTATCATTTATTTGCTTACATTCTTACCTGCTACTTGTTTAGTTATTTGGGTACTTGAATTGTAGTATCTATGCGTTGATTTCTTGGTAGTTTATTCTTTAGTAGTAGATGGGGTGAGATGTCCTTGAGAGGTGTTTTATCGGGGTTATAGCTTATGGGTAGGCTCTGTAGAGCTTGCTTCCTTGTTGTTATAGTTCTAGGCTTGCTTTTGGTCTTCCTTCCTAGTGGTACTAGATGGTGGTTGCCTAGAGATTCATGTGTTGGTTCGGTGTGGTACCGATGGTAGTGCAAGAGTTTGAGGCCCTGTCTTAATTCGAGTAGTGTTGGTTATGCTAGTATGCATAGATTGTTTGTATTTTTTAGGTGATTAGAATCGACCCTCTTTGTTGGTTGGTTTAGAAGGTTGGAAGGTATATGGGTTGTTCCCATAGTCTCCTTCCGTTTCTTGCCGATTGGGTTGTCTTATTGTTTCCCCGATCCCAGTTAGGATGATCTTAATCGTAGTTCTCAGGTTTAGCTTTTGAGTGAGGCATGGTGGTTGACTTCCGATGGTATCATCTTGGCTAAGTATTGACTATAGTGATCGTGGTTGAGCTGCGATCATAACATTTTAATTGAGTTAGGAATTTGGTTTATCCTTTCATGCCCTGTTGGGTATAACCTATTTAGGTGTTGGAGGTTTGGGGATAGCTTGGTTTCAGCTGAGAAAGATCTTGTTGGGTTTGGTGTGTCTTCAGAACGAGTTTTCATTGGGTTTGAAAAAGGAGGAAGCAGGCTCTTTTACCATTGTTATATGTTCTAGTAGTTGACTGAGGAGGTGACTTAAAGGTTACTATATGTGGATTTGGTCAACGTGTGCATTCAAAGCCCAGTTGGCTTCGGTTCCTAAGGGTTTATTTGAAGCATATGGGTTTGATAGAGGCTCTGGTTGATAATTTTAAAGTTGGGTTTCAGAATTTTAGGCTAGCAAACTACTCCGTATGGTTCGTGGTTGTTTCTTCTCGGTTGCAGCTGCTTCGGTTGGAAGGCATTGAGTTCGGTCGACTTAGTTTCCCCATTTCAGTTGTGCAGTGATAGTTGGCCTTGGGCATCTAGTCCTTGGCTAACCTTTGAGATTGATGGGACATTCCATATTTCAGCGGTGTTTTAGATAGTGCAAAGTTCCTTCTACCATGGTTAGACAGACTCAGCAGTGTGAGATCGAGATTCAGCAGTGGTGTATGTTATATGTGATCAAGTTGTGTGGGTTGAGGCTATTTTTGAGTTATATTGATACTTAGAGACTGGTGGTCACTATTTATTTGCCGAGAGTTTGAATGCTTCTTTAGTTGGGTCTTCTAGGGTTGTCTTTTATGTGGGTTCTAGTGTTTGTTAGACTCAGTCATTGGGGACCAAAAGTTTGGTGTGTTATATGCTTCAGAGATGGTGGTTTGTATGATGATATAGTAGAGCGGTTGATTCGAACCAAAGGGGTGAGTTGAGGGTATATGCATACATTCTATATATAGATGGTGACTTTGAACCCCAGGAACCACTTTCTTTTACCTTTGGGGTGTTTTTACTTGATATTCATAGCATAGTGGACTTTCTTCAGAGATGAAGTTAGTAAGGCAATATAAAATCTGAATGGCGTCTGAGTATTGGGAGGAGCAACAGTAACTTCTTAGAGTTTGGAGCTTAGTAACGGTTAAGGGCTTCGTGGTAGGCTTACCACAACCCTTGCAGAGGCTTGGTTTTGGTTAGGGTCTGTTGGGCAGGTTGCCCTGGTTTATTCACTTCGAGTTGACTCATACTTAACACGGTGCAATAGTTGGGTTTGTTCTACAGTTTGGATGTTTCTGGGTCAACACGGGGTGTTTATGCATGGCTTTCCTTACCCTGGTGTGCAAACTTCAGTCGGGTTCAGATGGGTTGTGCGGTTGGGTTCTATTATCGAGTTTGATGTTAGCAAAAGTGTTCGGAGGAGCATGGTAGACTTTTTCCGGAGGTGAAATTAGTAAGGCAATCTAAAATCTTAATGGCGTCTGAGTATTTGGAGGAGCAACAGTAACTTCTTAGAGTTTGGAGCTTAGTGATGGTTACGGTCTTTGTGGTAGGCTTACCACAGCCCTTGCAGAGGCTTGGTTTTGGTTAGGGTATGTTGGGCAGGTTGCCCTGGTTCATTCTCTTCCAGTTGACTCAGACTCATCATGGTGCAACAGTTGGGTTCGTTCTACAGTTTGGAAGTTTCTTCGTCAACATAGGGTGTTCATACATGGCTTTTCTTACCCTGGTGTGCAAACTTTAGTCGGGTTCAGATGGGTTGTTCGGTTGGGTTCTATTATCAAGTTTGATGTTAGCAAAAGTGTTCGTTCGCTGGTTGATGTCCAGTCGGTCCAGGTAACTCTAGTTTTCGATGATATGCTAAGGGTTGTTATCTTAAGTTGCAAAGACTAGTCAACTTACCTTGGCTTGGAAAGATTTTGAGCAAAAAGGGCGACTTTGTTCGTGGTAGAGTATAAGCGAGAACTACGGATCTCTAGTGTGTCAGTTGATGCTTCGAAGGTGGTTTGAGTTTTTGACTTGTATGCAACTCCCTGTTTGTGGTGCAGAGAGTTTTAGTTCAGAATAAAAGGGTTCTGTTGATCAGCGGGTTCATGGATTAGAGTGTTGGTTATTGGATTTTCTGGTAAACTTGGTTGTGGTTTAGACGATTCGAGTTATATGTTTTGATCGCGTTTCTTTTTGGGTTTTAGGGTTGTGTCGGTACTTTCCAGTTGAGATTCTCGAGGTTTAGTTTGGGTTGGTAAATCTTTGGAGTTTTAGAGTTTGAGTTTGGAATCTAGCTTGGCTAGTAAGGAGTTTGGGGCTTGGTTGCTTTTTGTGGTTCTGTTCTGTTGGGTGCCATCTTATCGTGGAGGCTACCTGGGTTGTCCGAGAGAGGTACGGGCTGTGTATCCGCTGTTCTTTAATCGCTAGTCTTTCTTTCTTTCCTGACTCTCGGGGATGAAAGTATTTTTTGTAGTGGATGATGTAATGACACTTCTGGTCACTTACGCATGTTTGCTTTCTTGTACCGTTAGAGCTTGCCTGTAGCGGCCCCAAGACATTTATGGCTTCTTGGGAATGGTAGTCCGGTGCCCGGGCCGTTTGTTTGGTCTTTTTGGCCGTTCCTTATTTTAGAGCTTTAGACCTTTGAAATCGTTGATTCAGTCAACATTCTTGGAGAACGTGCTTGGAATCGAATTTTGACAGTTCCTTTAGCTCCGGAGCGTGGACTTTGGTCTATAGGGACCTTTGGTCACGATTCGAGAGCTTTTCAGCTTAGAATTCTCTCTCATTCTGTGTTTTCAAGCTAGTTGGGCTTGTTGGGTTTACTTTGGTCAACATTCGGAGAAGATGGCTCATATGGAAATTTTATCAGCACCGTTAGCTCTAGAATGACGAGTTTGTGTTAGTTAGTTGGTTGGTTCGGGTTCCGGATGAGCCGGGCACATTTTGGGTGTTTGGTTGGCATTAACTAGTGTTGACTTTGGTCAACATTCTTCCAAAACGACCTCGTATAGAAGTTTTGACGATTTGGTTGAGTCTGGAACGTCGTTTCCACTCTAATTGCATAATTGGTTTTTGAGTATCACGTTCAAATTATTCCCGGAATGCCCCGTGGAGTTTTAGAAAAAATACAGATTTTTAATGTAAGCTAGGCCTTCAGCGCAATCACACCGAGGCAGGCGCGATCGCACCTCATCACCTGCAGCTGACCAGCGTGATGGCGCCCTTAAGGAGCGATGGTGCCTTGGCGCCTAGCTCCCTTGTGCGCGATGGCGCCGGTTTAGCGCCAATGGCGCTGACCTGCGACCAGGAGCTATTTAATTCCTCTTCTTCATTTTTCCAGTCATTTTCTCTTAATTTTTCTCACTCTAAAACATTTATACTCTCAACCAAATTGCTCCATACCAGTTCTAACTTTGGGGAAATTGTTGTTCATCATAAATATGTGTGTCTTCTTCAATTGGTAAGTGTTCTTCCCAAACTTGTTCTTCACTTATTTTCTAAAGAAACCACCATTGTTGGGGTCTCTAAAGCTTGGAAATTCTTGTAGATTCTGCCCCTTTTGTGAGTGCATGATCGTGGGTTTGTGAGACTCACTGTTCGGGTGAAATTCCTCCTTTTGTGTTAAACTTCCTTGCACAATTTTCGATGCTTTATCCTTAAAATTCCTTCTTTAATTCTTGACTTGAGCGGGCTGTTTTGATCCCCAGTTGTTGTCCGTTCCAGCTCAAATTTTGAGCTTGTGCTCCCAGGATGGTAAGGAACACATGTGTGTTTTTTGTTTTTGGTTTCAGGTTGCGAGGCCAACGGGACCGTTTGTGACCCAGATTTTGACCCAGTTATGCTTACAGCATTATAGGTATTGTTAGTCTTGTTTTGTCGTGTAGACTACTATTTTGATATTAGTTTTGTGAATTGGAGCTTCCCGGAGTAGTTTAAGCCTGGACGATGTTGTCCCCGCAGCTATTCATCAGACGACAAGTAGGTTATGACTTTCCCTACCTAGACTCTACGTATATAGGCTATAACTGCATTAATTAGTATCCTTGGGTGGGTTGTTATAGGTTGGTACCCCATACCTTGTCTACCTTTTCTGTCCGTTTATTTCATACGTTGATTGTAGTATTCGAGTAGTATTGTATATCACCCTTGTTGTCCTGTGTGGCGTTGTATTAACTCTGGAACATAGACAGTGGGTGATTTGGGAATGTCCGCGAGTCCCAGACATAGAGATATCCTTTTAGGCTGGTTATGTCTATTGAGTAGTTGTGGAGCCTATGCAGGGCCTATAGGAATATTTGTGAGACGTTGGGCTAATTTATATTTGTGTGCGAGCATATCATCCATGAAAGATATTTTCCCTGCATGTTGTACTCTGGTTTTGGCTGCGAGCCACTATGGACGGTTTTTCCTAAACTTGCATGGCCCGGGGGGGCCTTTTTGGTATAATCTAATAATGACATGAGATTTTGGATGATTTCACGTTGATTTCCTACTAATACTAGGCTTTGCTAGGCATAGCACTAAACTTGACTTCCTATTGATATTAGGCTCTGCTGGGCAGAGTACTAGCCCTGATTTTCTACTGATACTAGGCCCTGCTGGGCAGAGCAATAAACATGATTTCAGACTGATTTAGATCTGGATATGCTCTGGGAACCCTTTGAGAGGGTTATCGAGACTTTTATCACTTATTTAGACCCGAGTATACTTTGGGTAGCCTTTGAGAGGGTTCATTTGAGAATACTACTATTGTCTTAGACACAGTTCAATTCTAGGCACGTACTTTGAGGCTCTGATCTTTTGAGATTTTGCATTCGTTAATGTATGTGGTTAGGCACCTCCATGGGCCCTCCATTCTAGATCCTGGGGCTTCAGGGTATGTGTACAATAGGAGGGGTATACAACATAGGATAAGGTATAGCGGGCACGTCCCATCGTGGGTCCTCCTACCAAAGTGCCGGAGGGAGGTGCATATAGGGTTACTATTACTGGTTCCATCATTATCATCATCATGCATACTTCATTCGGATTCCACCCTTGTTTGCTATGTGTTGAGTGTATACTCCAGTTGTATGGACGGCCGGAGGGTTTGTTTTCACTCGATCGCGTTCCTTGGTTGTATTGGCGGCCATTAGGACTGTAGGTAGTTTAGATTACTCTTGTCACTTTATAGAGCTAGTTGTGGTCCTTGTTTCTTGGTGATTTAGCAGTTATTAGCCTGTTGAGGCTCTGGTTGAGGGATTTTGATTATTGAAAGGGCTAGAGAGTCCTATCTTATTGAGGCACTTTTGTGTGGCCTTTTAAGCATATTATGAATTTCTGGCTCCATTCTTATCAGGATTTGAGTAGTTTTTCTCAGTTATTGTGGGTTAGTTATCCCATTCTAGGGTTGTACTTGTGAGGAGGATTCCTGTTTATGCTATCTTGAAGTTGGATTGGGGTTATGATTTCCTTATGCTTGTTGATTCCATCTTTAGTATGTTAGACTGCTTTCCTTCTATTCCTTTTACTTGAGGTTACCGGTATACCACCATGTTCCTGACTCTCTCTCTTTTTATATACTATTGTTGCAAGGATTCCAGGTGTGTTCTTCTTCCTTACACCTGTGTTTCTGTGTTATGTATATGTTTTGTGCTAGCATGTATACTTGTAACTCTTGCTTGATTACTCCTTGTGCAAGTTCCTTGTGCTTGTATTCTACTTCTTACTATTTTATATCTTATATACGCTCAGTCGGCCGATGATGCCTACTGAGTACCCGTTATCTTGGTGCTGATACTACACTTCTGAATCTTTCTAGTGCAGACATTAGTTGAGCTTTCGCCATTGATCGCATTGGAGACTCGTGCAGCCGTAGGGAAATTCGAGACTAGGGTGAGCGCCTGACGGTCAAGGCTTGACCATATCTCATCGTTTATACTGATACACTTTGTATATTCAGAGATAGTTGTACTTATATTTTGTTACTTCTAGCACTTGTAATCTATTAGAAGCTTCTGTACTATCGATACAAAGTCTTGGGGTTGGTGTAGTTTCATTATGTATATATTCAGGTTTTGCTTCCGCTTTGTCTATCTTTATGTTCTGCTTCCGCTTATTTTCTTATTATTATGCATATTGGTTAGGTAGTAGCCCATTACTAATCGTCCTGGGCTAGAGGGATCGGTTCGCCTACTGGGGGGTTGTAGGTGTCATCGTGACTTGAGAAATCGGGTCGTGACACCCCTATAATGACCCTTCTGGTCATTCATATGCTTATGCTTTCCTTGTACTGTTACATCTTACCTGTAGCGGTCCTAAGTCATTTATAACTTATTGGGACCAGTGGTTCGGTGCCCTGGCCATTCATTTCATCTTTATGGCCATTTCACTATTTTCGAGGTTTAACTTAGGAAATTATTGACTTTAGTCAACATTCTTAGGTAACATGCTAGGAATCAAATTTTGACAGTTATGTTAGCTCTGGAATGTAATGTTTGGTCTAGAAGGACCTTTAGTTGAGGCCTGAGAACTTTCAGTGTGGTTTTGTGTTTCTTTTTCTGGTTTTAGGCCATTTGGAGTTAAAAGTGTGACTTTGGTCAACTTTTGATGATCAAAGCGTCAGATTTGCAAATCTGATGATTCCATCAGCTTTGGAATGTTTATTTTTGGTTTGGTTGGTGGTTGGTTTGGGTCCTGGGTGAGCTAAGCTCATTTTAGAGGTTTGGTTGGTTTTAGTTAGTGTTGACTTGGGTAAACATTGCTCTGAAATGACCTCATATGGAAGTTTCATCGATTTCGTTGAGTCTGGAATGTCGTTTCCACTCTAATAGCAGGTTTGATTTCTCAGTATCGGGTTCGAATCGTGCCCGAAATACCCCATTGATGTTTTTAGGTTAGCTGGTTTTCTTTAACTGGTGTCTTGCAGTGCCAACGGCGCCTAGGCAGCACGATTGTGCTAGCCTATGCCTTCTTTCAGCACTGATGGCACCTTGCCAGTGCCGATTGCGCCCAAGCATCCACCTGCCTACCAGTGCCGATGGAACCCTTTCTACACAATCGCGTGCACGCGCACCTAGCCTCCCTTCTGCATGATGGCACCTTGATAGCGCCAATAGTGTCGCCTACCTTGCCAGCCTTTAGCTCTATAGCACTCCTCCAGCACCGATGGTTCTAGTCTGTGGACAACTGATAACACTTAAACGTACTCTCTCCTATCAGGAGGTATCGGAGATTGTCAGAGTAAAACACATTTATAGTTCCCAATAGATGTCGGGGTCGATCCCACAGAGAATTTAGAGTTTAGCCTAGGTGATTATAAAACAGAGTTCACTACAAGAGTGAGTAATATAAAAAAAGGGGGGAATTGGAAATCTATCACAATTTTGCAATTCAACAAAATAAGGTAGTGAAGTAAAATGGGGTGTACATAATAGAGAGGACGACTAGGGATATGTGTCAAATGGGACTCGAACATGGGATAGGGTGAATGCTTATTCATGCAAATTCGTACTAACCGACATGGGTAACCTTTGTTTTAAGTATGCTTATTTATCTCTCGATCAACAACCATATATTCAACAGCCTTAAGTCAAGCACTATTGATTCATCAATAAAAAACCAAGCTATTGTTTAGGGAGGTCATACTATTTCTAGCTTTAGACCCTTAAATGGGTGATTCCGTCGATTTGAGCTATTTCTAGCCTCAATCTAAATGGAAGCCCAAGTTCCTACTACCAATTTCACATCAGAAGCTATGATCTCCTCTTTCAAGGAAAACTATAACCAAGTAAGGAAAATCAATATTTACAACCACCAATTTTAGAGTTAAATATGGTGAAATCACTAGACCCATGTCCATAAAGCAATTATAAACAAGAATTAGCAACACCCACACCCATTTATCAAGTACCCATCATCAACACATCCCTATATAAGAGACTTAGCTACTCATGCTCAAGGAAAGAGATATACCAAATGGGTAATTCAATTTCCTTTCCATTCAAGCTAAATTTCTCGATATCCAAGCTCAGTTTGTACACAAATGATGGTTCTAAGAATTGGGAAGAAGGAATTGTGAGAAACCCTCTTCTTGTTCTTAGAAGGGAAAACTTATTCACAAAGCTAAGAATATTTATAAAACTCAGTGCTAGCTGAACTTTTTTACAAATGTGCCTAAATTGGGTATATAAACATTCCAAAGATGTCACATAATTTTGGAAAAAAATGCCCTTCGGGCAGTGTGCGGCATAATGTACGGTTCACACGTTGTAAGGTGTGCATCGCACACCCTGCTTCAGCAGTCCAGTGACTAAGAAAATTAGGAAACTTAATGCGAAAGGGGTGCGGTTTGCACAAGGCATTGTGCGCGTCGCACAACGACCGCACCCCTTAATAGATCCTTCAGAAAATTTTGGACTTCATGTGGTGGGAGGTGCATTCCGCAGCAAGGCAAGTGCGTGTTGCATGAGTACCATATCTCTTAGCAGAATCTTCGTCTTTTTTGCTCACTTCACACTTCACTCCTTTTTGGTTCTTTTTGGGTCCATTTTCTTGTTTTCTATCTTTGATCACAAGTACCTGCATAGAAATCAATAAAGGCTATAAGAACCTCTAAATCTCATCAAAATATAGAAATAATTCATGAATAAAGGCTCAATAAGATGGTATATTGCCGACTTATCAAACCCCCAAACTTGAATTATTGCTTGTCCTCAAGCAAAGATACTTACAAGGTAAGGAATGAATTATGCTCTAGACTCAATCAAGGCACAAAAGATTACTCTGTTCTAAAATTTAAGAAAAATAACCAATAAAAAGACTGAAGCAAAAGACTCAACTACAATGCTCATCTCAATTTGAACAACCACAATATCAAGGCAATTTGTCATTTCAGAACCATTTCAAAAGATTTTATTTCTCATTCAAAATCAAGGGAATGTGGTCACTCAAAACAAGATACAAAGCTTCTCAAGTCATTGGCATGGACCATCAAGGTTTGCTTTGAGATTTGCCACACAACTTGTCTCATTCATTTCTCTCAATTTAAATAGAGACTTCATGATTCAATTCGAGTGCATGATGCTACTCACCACAAGAGAGAATCCCACTCACAATCATGCAATTCACAAAACAAAATTATTGTAGGAGAACCAAAAAGACTCTCTCTCTCTCAAGGAAGTTCAAGTGCACACATGTCGACCCATAGGCTTGCCCTTCATGTAAGTCGCCACTAATGTTGGGTAGCCAAACTCAAAATCACCAAGGACTTGTGGGTTTCAATATTGGCTAGGGCTAAGGTGAGGATTTGCAAATGGTTCAAGTGACTACACCTCCCTAATTCTCTTTGTTGTCATTTCAAACACCGCTCATATTTTTGACTTTGAATTCACCTTATTTCTCCCTCACACAACCCAAACTTCTCCTTTTAAATCATGATCATTAGAAATTCCTTGTATCACCTTTTGTTTGGTAGAACCTATTCTTTCTATTCATTTTTGCTCATTTGATTGAACTTTTTGGAGAAATATTCAATTCAACTTAAGGTTCCACCTTGAACTTGAAGTGCATCATTTTTCTTCTCCTTATTAAACACATACACCCCAAAACTTAGGCATTTGCCTATGTTATCTTTTCATTTCCCCCCCAACTTAGGATTTTAGCCTACTTTTCACTTTCAAGTAATTAGGGAGGACGGGTGCCAAGATAGAGGTTTCAAGAAGGTCAAGGTATTAAATAAGGTGACAAAGAACGGTCACAAGCTCAAAGGATTCACTAGGATTGATGTAGAGGGAAGTCATTTGGGTGAAGCGGCTGTCAAAAAGGGCCTAAGATCATTTTCCAAGCTCGATCACACCTAGAATATTTCCTTGAATCATATTCGGGGCAATTTCTAGATGACACATATGCATAAGAATCAAAGAAAAGCCTCACCAGACAAAGCATCATGAAACAAGACTTCTTTGATTAGTCTCAAAATCAATTGGGACAAATAATTTTCAATAAGTTATTCCAAGTTCATTACACACTCGTTTGTTAATCGATCAAGCCAGAACAAGAGTGTGCATTTCATCACAGGAGAATGCTTTCCTCAAAATTTCATTTCCCTCTTTCCTTTAATTTCAAAAACATCATGCCAAGTATTTTTGTTGGTGGGTCCATTTCAAGACAAGCACACTACAGACTCAAATTAAAACTAAAACTTGGCATTTTCTCTTAAGAAAGTCGCCTCTTAATCTATCATAGGGAAACACCAACCCAGTTTGACAAAAAGACAAAAGAAAAGAAAAAAGAAAATAAAGAAAAGATTTTTGCTCCTTGGAAAAGAACATGGTATTAAGAAAACCCTCAGAGTTTATTGCTAAACTACTATTAACAAGGCTGTAATGACCCTTCCGGTCATTTCCACGTTTAAGTTTGAAGTCAAGCAAATCGGCAAAAGATATCGTAAGTTCGTTAACAAATTTGTTAAACTTTGGGTCAAATGTGTCAGGGCTTTTCTCCCAATATATAAAGAGTTAGAAGTCCCCCGAAATACCAAATCGAAGGTCTACGAGTCTAGTTTCCAACGCACAAAACCGCACGTCCAACGGATCTCGGAGTAAAGAGTTATGACTGTTTTACCGCGGACTGTCTGGCATAAAACGGGTTGCGAACCGGGTCGCGAATCGGGTCGGGTTTAACCCGATTTAAGCTTCAATTTTACATTTTAAAATGCCATTTCAGTTCCGAAACAGTGATAAAATATAAGGGAGGATCGCGAGATAATTCTTGAATATCAAAATCGTGCGTAGGCGAATTACGAGCCTAAACTTAAGAAGTCTATTAGCATCGTGCGTGTATTTGAAATATTTATTTAAAAGTGGAATTTGGTAAAAACTATATTAGTATTGCCTTTCCAAAATATTTTAAAGGTTTATGGAAAATATATTTAATACTATATAAGTGTTGAAGTATTTATTTTATAAAGTTTTATACTCCGTAATATTTTAACGGAGATAGTAAATTTAATTATGTTAAAATTTATTATTATAATATAGTAGGTTTTATTGGAAATGATTTTCTAATAATTATGGTATATTTAAAATACTATAATTATTTTACCACGAATTTATGCAATACCCGAATATATATCTAACGGAGGGAAAGTGGTTGCCACCTCCACCCCCACGTGTAAGTGGAAGGTGAAGGCAACAATAGTGGATGGAAAGGTGGCAGCATATCCACTTACATATATTTAAGTAACTTTGCTGAAAGTTATGCATATATATATATTACTTATTTCATACAACTTTGCACATTATCAAATACTCTTCCACGTGTGAGGTTTTGTGGTGAGAAAAATATAGTTGATAAAGTAAATCAATTATCTTGTCAAGTTATTCCTTCCCAAATCCGATTCCGATTTAGTTTTGGATTTTCTCGGAGGGGTTCGAGCTTGGACATCGTGTTCCAGCAGCTTGTCGTCGGACGACAGGTAGGTTACGGTTTAATTTCCCCAGACTCCGTATATATAGAATAAAATTGTATTAATGGGCATCCTTGGGTTGGTTTATTAGGTTGGTACCACAACCCTTGACCGCTTTATTCATGTCCGCTATTTTTATTCCTCCGTTGTTTGTAGTATTTGGCGATATATTTTATTTATTTACCCTTGCGGTCCTGTGAGGGCCTTATTGACTCGGGAACATAGACGGTGGGATTTTGGGAATGTCCGCGAGTCCCGGGCATAGAATTATCCTTCTAGGCTGGTTATGCTTGCTGAGTAGCTGTGGGCCTGTGCAGGGTCGGTAGGTTGATTGTAAGCTGTTGAGCAGCTATTGTTTTGTGTGAGCATATCATTTCCATGCATATAAAGAGGTTTTATCGATGTTTTACAGTGGTTTTGGCTTTGGGCCTACTGACACTGTTTTCTAAACCTTGCATGGCCGGGGGGGCCGTTTTTGATGGAAATGATTTGGAAATGGTTGATTTCACTTGTGGTTTAAAATCATCAGTTTTACTATTATCACTAGACTCGGCAGGGCCGGAGTGCTAGATGAGTTTTCTTACTACTTGAGATGATTTTTAGCTTCGGTTGGACCGAGCACATGAGATGACTTTTTACTGGTTAGACCCGGCGACGCCCGGGCACCCTTGGAGGGGTTTTTCAGATATTTTCCTACTATTTTTAGTCCTGGACAGGGTCTGGGCATGCACATTTGAGACTGGTTCTATATCTTGATATTGAGACTGGGACTCTATCTTGATACATGTTCTGATACTGAGATATGGTATGGGGTCGAGGACCTCCATGGACCTTGCTATCCGGACCAGGGGCTACGGGCTGCGTGTGCCGGAAGAGGGGTATACGGGGGAGGAGAGGTATACGGGCAGAGTCCTTCCATGGAACCTACCTGCTGGGCCGGATCG
This sequence comes from Jaltomata sinuosa, assembly GCA_003996215.1. Classification (NCBI taxonomy): domain Eukaryota; kingdom Viridiplantae; phylum Streptophyta; class Magnoliopsida; order Solanales; family Solanaceae; genus Jaltomata; species Jaltomata sinuosa. The sequence continues at coordinate 353,765 of QJPP01007283.1, forward strand.
GCGCCGGAGGAGGTACATACAGAGATACTATGGCACTTGAGATCTTCATGCATCATATCATTCATGGTTCGAGTTCCACCCTTGTTTGCTGTTTGCTGATTGTACGCTCCGGTAGTATGGGATGCCGGAGGGTTTGTTTTCACTTGTTTGTGTTCCTCGGTTGTATGGGCGGCCGAGGGTCTGTAGGTAGACTTTTGTTATTTACTTACAGAGTTGTTCTCTATTATGGATAAGTATGAGATTGGTATTGCTAGGGTGTTAGGTTCTGGATTTGAGGTTGATATGATTAGTTGAGTATTGATTCATGTCTTGAGCATGCCTATTATTACTCTTTCTCTCTTCTTCTTACACTTGAGGTTACCGGTATACCGTCCATTCGTAAACTTATTTTGTATACACTGTTGTTGCAAGGATCCCAGGTGCGTTGTTCTTACTTTCACCTGTGTCTATGATGTGTATATTCTGCTTACTAGCCTCATCTGTGGTTCTGTTGATTTCCCTCTGGGCTAGTTCCTGTGTACCTTTCGTTGATTTCTGTGACTACTTGCTTCTATTCTGTCTATTACTGCTCTTTTATCTTATATGTGCCCAGTCGGCCTATGATACCTACTGGGTACCTTATGCTTCGCATTTGGTGCTCACCCCTACCCCTGCATCTTTGGGTGCAGATCCTAGTGTGGGCCATCGCCGGTAGATCATTGAGATTCGTGCTTGGAGATTTGTTGAGGACTACTTCAGGCTGAGGGTGAGCTCTTGGCGATCGGAGCTTAGCTTTAGTTTATCTTTTGATTCATGTACTCTATTTCCATTCAGAGACATCTGTATATATAGTTTTGGTTTACTTGTACTCCATGTATGTAGTTGGGCTCTGTACTATGATACCAGTTCTTGGGGTTTTGTTTAGTTTTCCGCATTTGTATATATTTACATTCATATTATCTACTTTATTCGTCTTGTTCTCTTATTTGTTAGATAGTAGCCCATTACTAGCTGTTCTGGGCTACAGGGATTGGTTCACCTACCGGGGGTTGTAGGTGCCATCATGACCGAGAAATCAGGTCGTGACAACTTGGTATCAGAGCTTTAGGTTCACCGGTGTCATCGGTATAGGAGCCAATGTCTAGTAGAGTCCTACGGATCGGGGCGGAGACGTCCGTACTCAATCTTTGGGAGGCTACGGTGGCATTTTAGGAAATTTGACTCTTTCATTGCTTCCGTGTCGTGCGTACTACCCTTGAAGTTTCTGGAAATCTCATTTATTCTACTTCATTCTTCCGCAGATGGTTCGTACGAGATCATCGGCAGCACGCGAGGATGAGCCTCCTACTCCAGCTAGGGGCCGAGGACGCCCTCGAACAGTGGCACCTGCTAGAGCTGCTAGCGTGGAGATAGAGCCCGAGCAGCATGTGGTTCAGGGGGAAGCCCAGGTACCACCAGCTCCACTGCCAGCTCCAGTACCAGCTCCAGTGCCCACTTCTGTGCCAGCTCCACCCACAGCTCAGTCTCCAGATATTCGGGGATTGCTATTGCAGCTTTTGGGTGTGATTGGAGAGCGGCCTTCGGAGGTAGCGCAGACATCTGCTCAGGGGGCAGCCATGGGTGCACAGAGCCCAGGAGCGCAGCCTGCTACTATGGCTCACCGTGCGGAGGTTATTCCGGTTCCATCTGTTGCACAGCCTCTTGCTCCTCCCCCAGTTATGACAGAGACAGAGCAGAAGGCGTTGGGCAGATTTTTGAGGTTAGCACCCCCGAGATTTGCGGGTACTTCTGGACAGGACCCACATGATTTTATTACCACCTGTGAGGAAATGTTGCATCATCTGGGTTTGTTGGAGACTCACGGGGTTGGTTATACTACCTACCAGTTAGAGGGCCCAGCGAAGTTATGGTGGAGAGCTCAGGTTGCTTGTAGATCACCGTCGTCACCTCCTTTGACCTGGTCTGAGTTTTATGAGGCCTTTATGGCCAAGTTCCTACCCCAGAGTGATCGGGAGCGTCGCAGGGAGCAGTTCACTCACCTTGTGCAGGGATCTATGACTATCTCGGAGTATGAGACCCGTTTTCATCAGCTAGCACCGTTCGGAGCTATGATCATTCCTACTGAGGCTGATAGGATTCGCAGATTTGTATGGGGTTTGAGGCCAGAGATTAGGCAGCCAGCTGAGATATTGATTGCCAGTGGTCGGTCGTTCCAGGCCATTGTGGACTATGCTCGCACTGTGGAGGACTTACAGCGACATGATCAGGGGTCCAGAGATAAGAGGCCTCGGCATCAGGGTATCTATAGTGGTTCCAGATATGGTGGTAGAGGTCATGGCCAGTGGAGCCAGAGTTATCAGCCACAACAGTATCAGGGTCAGTCCAGCCGACCGGTTCAGTCTTCCCTTCAGACCTTTGGTAGTACTCAGTTCGAGCAGGGTCAGGGCAGCCATCAGGGCTATAGCGGCCAGTCTTCGAGGGGTACAGTTTCTGGGGCATCAGGTCGTGGTGGTCATACGGGATTTGCTGGTTCATCTCGACAGAGTAGGCCGTTAGGGGCTTGTTTTACTTGTGGTGCGATGGGTCATTTTACTAGATTGCCCTCAGCAGGGTACAGTTCAGTTAGCCGAGCCTTTACGGGCAGTTCAGCCCCCTGCTAGAGGGGGTGGTCGTCAGATTAGAGGTGGTGCGCCACGCGGTAGAGCAGGTGGTAGGGATGGCGGTCGGGCAGGTGGAGGTCGTCGTCAGTTTTATGCGGTCCCTAGGAGACCAGAGGCAGAGGCCTCAGATGCTGTGATTACATGTACGATTTCTGTGTGCCATCAGCCTGCTATGGCTTTATTTGATCCTGGATCCACTTGTTCATATGTATCTGCCTACTTTGTGCCTTGTTTGGGGTTGGCTAGTGAGCCATTATCTATTCCTGTTTCTGTTTCGACCCCAGTAGGAGATTCTTTAGTAGTGGATCGGATTGTGAGATCCTGTATGTTATCTGTTGGTGATTCAGAGACTTGGGGTGATTTGATGGTTCTTGATATGCTAGATTTTGATGTGATACTGGGCATGGACTGGTTATCCCCTCACCGTGTGGTTTTGGATTGTTATGCCAAGACCATTACCATAGCTGTGCCCGGTGTATCCCCGGTTGTGTGGCAGGGTTTGGTTAGCCATGCACCATCTGGGATCATCTCTTGTCTTCGAGCTAGGAAGTTGATTTCCCGTGGGTGTTTAGCTTATCTAGCATATGTCCGAGATGTTAGTGCTGACCCCATTTCCCCTGAGTCTGTTCCTGTGGTTAGAGACTTCCTCGATGTGTTTCCTACCGACCTGCCAGGCCTTCCACCTGAGAGAGATATTGATTTTGCTATTGAGCTAGAGCAGGGCACTAGGCCCATTTCTATTTCTCCTTACCGTATGGCTCCTGCTGAGTTGAGGGAGCTTAAGGAGCAGCTCCAGGATCTGTTAGCTAAGGGGTTTATTAGGCCTAGTGTGTCACCTTGGGGTGCTCCTGTCCTCTTCGTGAAGAAGAAGGATGGGTCGATGCGCATGTGTATTGATTATCGGCAGCTGAATAGGGTTACAGTGAAGAATAGGTATCCGTTGCCGAGGATTGACGATTTGTTCGACCAGCTTCAGGGTTCAGTCGTGTTTTCGAAGATTGATCTGAGGTCTGGCTACCATCAGTTGAGGATTAGGGCGGAGGACATCCCTAAGACAGCATTCAGGACACGTTATGGCCATTATGAGTTCCTGGTGATGTCTTTCGGGTTGACTAATGCCCCCGCAGCCTTTATGAATTTGATGCACAGGGTTCTTGGCCCGTATTTGGACTCATTTGTGATAGTTTTTATAGACGACATCTTGGTATACTCGCGTAGCAGAGATGAGCATGAGCAGCATTTGAGGGTTATACTCCAGACTTTGAGAGATCATCGGCTTTATGCCAAGTTCTCAAAGGGTGAGTTTTGGCTTGAGTCAGTTGCCATGTCCTAGGGGCACGTGGTGGCTAGGGATGGATTAGGGTTGATCCGGGAAAGATTTCAGCGGTTTGTGAGTGGCCTAGACCTATACTGTTCGGAGAGTTTCGCAGCTTTTTGGTTAGCAGTCACTACCAGACGGGGTCGTTGAGGGATTTTCTTTCCAAGCAGCACCCATTGACTTGCCGACTAGAAGGGATGTCCCATTTCAGTGTCGGATCAGTGTGAGGATAGCTTCCAGCGGTCTAAAGCCTTATTGACTTCAGCTCCAGTTCTGACTTTGCCGGTTGACGGTCAGAGCTTCTCCGTGTATTGTGATGCTTCTGGGGTTGGTCTTGGTTGTGTGTTGATGCAGCAGGGTCGAGTAATAGCATATGCGTCTAGGCAGCTGAAGGTTCACGAGCGCAATTACCCCACTCATGACTTAGAGTTGGCGGCGGTAGTTTTCGCGCTCAAGATCTGGAGGCATTACTTATATGGAGTTCACTGTGATATCTTCACCGATCACCGTAGTCTTCAGTATATCACGAGTCAGCTGGAGTTGAACTCGAGACAGAGGAGATGGGTCGAGTTACTGAAGGACTATGACTTCACTATTCTGTATCATCCGGGCAAAGGCAACGTCTGGATAGCGGATGCCTTTTGAGTCGAAAGACAGTGAGTATGGGTAGCCTAGCTTCTCTTTCAGTTTCAGAGCGGCCGTTGGCCTTGGACATTCAGTCCTTGGCTAACCGTCTGGTTAGGCTTGACTTGTCAGATCCTAGCAGAGTTCTCGCCAGCATTGAGGTTCGTTCTACCTTGATTGATCAGATTCAGAGCTGTCAGTTTGAGGATCAGCAGTTGTGTGACCTTCGTGATCGGGTTGTTCAGGGTGAGACCAGTCGGGCTACTCTAGATTCAGATTGGGTTCTGAGGTTTGATAGTCGCCTTTGTGTTCCGAGGATTAGTGA